>JAQHUG010000015.1:7473957-7499438 GCA_028555095.1 Dicrostonyx torquatus
CTTTTCAGGTTGTTGGAGGAACTCCTGGCTGGGTGCCTGCCCATCTTTTCCCCTCCTATTGGATCAATTGGTACTCGACAAGGGCCACTTGCTCGGTCTGGATGGATCTGGATTAAGGGTCTTCGCTGGCCCAAGAACCTGCTGAGCTCCTCAGATCCAGATGGGTCTGGGTCAAAAGCCCTCTAAAAGGGCCTGGCACAGACAAAAGGGCAGGCTTCTCTGCTCTGTGCAGTACACAAAACCCTGTGGCTTTGTACATGCCTCCTTTTCCCTCAGGGCCTCAGCCCCAAAACAGGCTGAGTTCCTTTTGGAAACTGAGTACCCTGCCACTGATGGGGACAGATGCTTGAATGTGAGCTGTGGTGTACTAAGCAGAAAAGCCAATAGGTGGTAGAAGCTCCCTTAATGGCCCAAAGGTTTGGGGGATGGACGGGTGTCCTTAGTCCCCTCTGGGGCCAGACAGGTAGGCAGCTGGGCTGGGACCAACTTACCCTCCGGGTCCGATGGCTGTATCAGAAGCCCTCTCCAAAGGCCTGCCGCAGTCAAAAGGGCAGGCTTCTCTGCTCCACAAAGCCCTGTGGCTTTGTACAAGCACCCTTTTCCCTCAAGGCCTCAGCCCGGGAACAGGCTGAGGTCCTTTTGGGAACTGAGTACCCTGCCACTGATGGGGACAGATGCTTGAATCCAAGACAAGAGTTTCTGTGTGTAACCCTGGCTGTCCCTGAACGTGCTCTGTAGACCAGACTGAACTTGAACCTGAAGATCCACCTGCTTTTCCCAAAGTCTTGTGCCACCATTTTATTCAGTCACAAAACCAAACAAATTTATGGCATTTTCAGTAACTAGATTGAGGAGAAGAGATCACTGTTTTAAGCAAGATAAGTCAGTTTCACAACTCAACTATCATGTGTTTGTTTCGTAAGAAGGATTTTGGAGCAGTGTGAAAATCACAGTGGAATTATCAGAGATGTGAAAGCAAAGTGGGGAGGTCCAGTCTACATGATTTGGGATTACTTTTGTTTGGTGAAAGTTTGATACTGCTCCTCATTTGAGCTGTTCCTGCTGAGCTTCAGTGCACACTCTCAGCCTGGCCTCCCTCTGTCCTTACAGGGACCTGCTCATGCAACATTTGTGAGGTTATGGATCATAGCATGAAAACATCCCCCATTCCTTATGCAAACTCTAGCGACTTGATCAGGATGTGGTTAAACATCAGGAAGAGCACTTGAACTTGTTTCTGTTTCCTGGATTATTTCTTTTCTTATTACGATATTTTTCTTCCTCTTACTTGGATTGTATAGTCTGATCAATGACCGGGAGGAGGTATTTTAACAGGCAAAGCCAATGGATCTCTATTAATCTTTCAGATGTTTGTGCCACCTTATTTGAATAATGTAAGTTCAGAGATAAGTGATTTATAGTTCTCTTAAGTGTCGTGGCTTAAAAGTTCTACCCCAGTTGGCCACCTGCTTTCAGCCTCATGTCATTTCACAGAGTTGACATATGAGCCCATCTCTCCTCCCTGCTCTCCCTTTCAGTAAATTGGGTTTATAATAGAAACACTAAGTCAACATTAACCAAAGTGTTACTGTCAAGTAATGTGATAAGACTTCTGGTGATGTTTTATGGCAATAGATTCTCTTTGGGCTTCCTTTCTAAGACCAGAAGATGGTGTCTCACCTCTTAAAGGGCAAACATAAAGAACGAAAGACCCTGAAGAAGGAAATTCAGGGCATACTAGACTTTCAGTATACCTTCATTCCCATCCTGGTGGAAAAAAATGACTATCTATTAAAATTAAATACAGATGAGGTTTATAAATAAAGATAATATCTTGGTAGTAAAAGGAGGCTTGTAGCAAACAAATCCTATTTTGTCCCTCCAAACAATCGTCCCCTTAGGGCTATTTATAACAGTTATAATGGTTATATTCATTAGAGCTCTTTAATCTAACTCCTTAGTACAGGAATTATATAAATGTATATTTTATTACCTTCATTGGTTTCTCTTAATTTAGGGTAGACAATAGTGAAATGAAATGTCAATGTGCAAGGAATATTAATGAGCATAAAGCATGCTAGAAATGTTTAGAGGGGCATTTTTTGCTCCTTGTCTTAATACATTTTTATGGCTTAAGGCATAAAACTCCTGTGTTCCTCACCATGCTTAGATCTTTCCAAATGCATGTCTCATGCCAGGTCTCATTTTAAATCTGCGCTAGGTGTTATAAAATATAAAACATTATCTATTTAGTAAGAAAATTGGAAAGGATAAATGCACCTCTGTCACTGAATTGTTGGGAGGGTATAATGAGACACATTTAAGTGTTTAGTGTATAATCTGTCAAAGGATTCATTAAGTGTTATTTATCATTACCACTATATAGCTTGATAGATAAAACAGAGCTTTAATGAATATAATCATTTTCACATGTGCTTATTTACAAAGCAAAATAAATAAAAAAAAGGAATCCCCATAATTCCACCACTTTAGGACTAGCATATTTATCTTTGGCTTTCGTTAGAGGAATGCATTCCATTTTTACACTTTAGATAGGGAATATCTTGGGGTTTCTACAATAAAACAATATGACCTCCCCCCAAAAAACCAATATGACCCAAAGCGACTTGGGGAAGAAAGTGTTTATTTCAACATTCAACATGGGTGCTATCATCCAAGGAAGTCAGGGCAGAAAGTTGAGCAGGACATTAAACTGGATGGAGAAATTATGCAGAAACCATGGGTGAATGCTGCTTATTGGCTTGTTACACATGGCTTGCTCAGTCTGCTTTCTTATATGCTCTAGGACTGGCTGCCTTGGACGGGTACCACCTGAAAGAGGCTGGACCCTAATTCATCCATCACTGCTTAAGAAAATGTTCCCACAGGCTTGCCAACAGGCCAATCTCAAAGAGGCATTTTTCTCCATTGGGATTTCCTCTTCCCAGATAACCCCAACCTGTGTCAAGTTGACACAAACAAAAACTAGCCAGTACAGACAGATTAACCCTTTCCTTAAGCTTGATTAAGTTTTTGGCTTTTTTGAAAATTAGACCCACATGTAAGGTACATCAATAATGACATAAGAAGGTAGATAGGATAGCAGGATACAGCTCAAATTCTCATTTTAATTATTTCATTCTGAGATCATAATAGATGTTACTATATGTCCCAGGTGAGTTTTGAGCAGAGGGCCCTGAGATCTGTGAGTTTGCAGAGTACAGACAGTGTAATGTCTTTTAGCTCTTCTTGGACAGAGGAGAGGGTTTTGTTTGCACAGAAAAATCACAGGGCTCTGTTAAAAAGAGGGCAGATGGCTTGATTTTTCTTGGCAAGCAGATAATTTAACCTGCAGAAGGCTCACACCTTGTATCTTGCTGCCTGGTGGTCTGGCACCTCCCAGATGAATTGGTCACTCCTCCTCCACAAAGAGAAATATGTATTTACACATATCTTTCCAGTATGGGAAAAACATGCAAAGTTTTCATGCATTGGCATTTACACTGACAGGATCTTTAATTCTTAGGTATAAAGTTGTCTGGGCACTTTGTGTTCCTGAGCATGGTATAAATGCCTGAGAGTCACTTTCAAATACACAAAGGGAATTGTGGTCTTATCCAGACCCACATCTGAGTAGTTTGGGGTAGAAGCATGTTTCTTTCTTTTCTTTACAGAAATTCTTTACAAAGTAATACAGACCTTAATGAACATTGTCAGACAGTTGCTGGGACAGAATTCACCTTCACTAATCACTCTTTTTGGATGCATGCTCCCAATGTATGTGCCAGAATCATTCTTTCCTTACTCAGCCCAACCTGACAGCCTCACAAAGGCAGGCAGGAATAATCTTGCAGTGATTATGGAGAAAGAAAAGCAGATTCATGAATCAAAACTGTGTAGTTTCATGGTTATATTCCTTTCATTGAAACACCAAATGCATTAAGGATGAGATCCCCTGAAAGTGTGATGTCTGTAATAATAACTGCCCCAATATAAAACAGACTGAGCATCATGACCCTATGATCTGTATGAAGTTGTACCTTAATCAGTGTATCACGATAGGATGGGACCTTGGAAGTAACAGGGCTACAACCCTGAATAAGGCACACTGATTTTTGATTCTTTAATATTTGAGGAAGGAGTTTGGAGATGCGCTGATCAGATCAGGGAATTCTGATGTCCATACTACCGTGATGCTGCTGATGAGAAACCTTATTGTGGTTAAGTTTGCCTGGCAGATAATTGCCAGGATGGAGTGCTAAGCAAGCAGCCTCCGTGTCAGAGAATCTGACCTTGGGAAGATAATGAGACAAGGAGAATTCAGAACAGATGAAAGCCAAGAGTACCTACTTTATCTACTGACAGCCAGAGAACACCTTCATGCTCAATCAGTTCCCACTAATGAGACAAGATGGAGCAAGATGGAAAAACAGCAGTAACAGGCAAACTTTTTTTTTCAGCTTAATGATCTATAACTTAGCCAGATAAAATTGTCTTTTAGGTCAGACAGCATCATAAGTCTGCGGTTAAAAAAAATAAGGAACACCTGAATCATTTAGTTTTATTTACTTTGTAAGAGGTGATGATGTTCAAGAAAGTAATGAAATTAGGAAGGCTGGGTTGCAAGGCAGCTCCTGCATATTTTGAAGAACTTGTCTCCTTTTGCAGCTGACTGTGAAAACAGCATTTTAAGATGGCTGTAACTTTGTTAAATGGTTCTATTCTACAAATTCTGACAGTAGCTGATTCAAAGTCCAACAGGAATTTCAATGCACATATGCCACTTTTAACTTAATTATTCTTTCTCTTCTGTTCGGCAAGCTATTACATACATTCTGGAGACAACACTGCTATTTCCACAAAGCTGTGAGTGCCTACCAACAGATGAACTTAAGAGGCCTCTCACTGTTTTTCAGTTGAGGAAGCAGAGCCTGGGCTGTGGAAGAAATAACCACTATGTGAATGCCTTCACACCCCTTGCAAAGCATCCAAAATCTCATTGAAGGTATGTATAGTGTCACTTACTAACTCCTGTTGCAGATGGGAAAACAGAGAAATCATAGGCATTAGGAAAACTCAACAGAGTTTCAAAACCTGTATGTCATGGATTATTATCATGATCTGAGTAATTAACTGACCCCAAGATGAAGTGATTCATAGCCTTTTTGCTGAGAAAGTTGGGGAAAACAGAGATCTGCAAATGTTGTTGAAGTTCTTGAAATCATGAAACATATTTAAAATCATAGGGATGAGGGACAAAATATTGAATAAAGCAAATATAGTTAATATCTACAGACATGAATCTACAATATACGTGTGTGTGTCTGTCTTCAAAACCATTTAATGAGGAAATTCCATTCTATCACTAACAAAATGCTAGCATGAATTAAGATTATTAAGAGTAATTGTGGACATTTACTGAAGAAATGGCAATTATTCAAAGCTATCATTAAGAGCTTAAGTAAGAAATGCTAAGTCGCTGTCATTTGTCTCTGATGATGATCAGGCTGTTCTGGGGAATTCATCCTTGGCATGCTGTGCACTGTTTTTTTTATTTAATTTTTAAAAGAATTTTATATGTGAGTACTGTTTATGATACTACCCTTTCTTTTACCCCTGTCTAATCTTCTTGTATCCCCCAACTCTTCAGATTGTTGACCTCTTCCTTTGTTATTGTGTTATATGCACCTAGTGCAATCTACTGAATCTATTTGGTGCTGCTCATATATGTGTGTTCAGAACTGATCACTTGGTGTGGGATAACCTATCACATGACTCATCCTTTGAAAAGATTGATATACTCTACAAGCCATTACTTGCTTGTAGCTCTTCATCTAGTTGTGGTCTTTGTAAGATTTCCCCCATCCAGGTTATCATGTCAACCTGTGTAGTCATTATGAATGCCTTGTTTAGGCATCAATATTGCTGAGGCTTCATGTGTCCAATTTCTCTGTCCTGTATAAATGACACTGTCCTACAGTAAAAATTGTGGTCCTCTGGCTCTTAGTGTATTCCTGGCCCCTCCTCCAGAACATTCCCTGAGCCTTAGGTATAAAGGCTGTGTTGCAGATGTACCAGCTGGAGTAGGGCAACCCACAGTCACTTCTCCTGTATTTTTACCACTTGCTGTGATGGTATTTGTCTTCTACAAGAAATTGCTTTGATGAATGGTGAAAGTTATACTAACCTGTGGGAATATGGATAAGTTTTAGAATGCAGCTAGGAATTATACTGCTTAGGATAGTGCCTCTAGGAATCATGGCCTCACCAGCCATAGGTAGTTGGTTAGGCTTACAATACAAATCACGGATTCCCTTCTATTGAGTGGACATAGAGTGAATATCTTGCTGTGCTGGTCATTACTTTTGTTCTCCGGCTTTACAGTAGGGCATGATTACCGATTGCTCTTCCCCCCCCCCCATTGGCAGCTTGTTCAGCTCCTTCTAATACTATGAGATGGTTCTAGCTGAGATCTAGATCTACCCATGCCTCATTCTTCTCCTTCCTTCTGTATTGGTACCTATCCTACCTCCCCAGTTAAATTACTGCTAGTTTTTTTAAATATAAATTTCTAATGATTCTGTGTGCATTCCATTTTATGCATCCTGTTCCAACTTATATCCCCATCTCCCCACATCTGCTTTCTGCCCTTACAACCTCCCACCTAAATCAAAACCAAATTTAAAAGAAAATCTGAAAACCAAACAAAACAAAAGGAAGGAGAATATTGTCATGGAACCTTTAGTCTGTTCATCTTGACTTGCAAGTGTTCATTGCCATCTGACTCAAGGCCTCTGGCTTCTGCCCCACCACTGATAATGGGCTCTCACTGGGACTTCTCATGGATATCCTCTTATTGTCCTGTGACATGAAGATCCTGCTGTTTCGGACCTGTATGTTTGTCCCCTTCACATGTTCCAACAGTTTACAGATACAGTGTGTGTTGGGATGGGCTAACTCATAGCCCTGGTTCTGGGTCTGGGTGGGAGCTGAGTTGGTTGGTTCGCTAAGCTTTCCCTCATTATTACTACCCAAGTGAGCGCCCCAGCACTGCCTTAGCTAGCTGATCCAACACACCTACAGCAAGGAGCAGGACCAGTTCTCCTGACCTTGTGTCCTCAGATCTGGGTCCACCTTACTCATATTGCTCGCGCCAGCTCTACTGTTCTGCTTAGGGAAGGTGCAGAGCCCTCTCTCCCATTGCTGTTGGGGGGCATAAGAGGGAGTAAGGGTCAGTTCTCCTGTTCTCATGCCCTCAGGGCTGGCTCACCTGCAACCCCAACTACAATGTTATTTCTAATGTACTGCCAAGGGAGAGTGCAGTGTCTGCTGCCTGTGTGCTGCAGCTGGTGTGGGCAGGGATAGTTCTCTCATACTTGTACCTTTTTCGGCAAGGTGGTCACATCTTGCTTCCTCTGTGGCTAGGTCATAACTGTAGACTGAGCTTCTCTCTTCCCTCTTCCCAGAATCCTCACTGTCCTGCCTCTACTTCCTGCCTGGTCTCCATTGCCCCACCTATACTTCCTGTCTGACCACTGACCAATCAGCATTTTATTAAAAATAATACAAGTGACAGGGTACAGATCATTGTCTCACAGCAAGGTCACAATTGTTAGTCATTGCCCTGAATTCCTAAGGAAATGGAATCATATTCAGGAAGTCCTTTCTCACCCCTATATCTTACAGTGCACTGCCTGCCTATTTTTTTTATAGCCATTTTAGGCTTCAAACTAGGTTCTTAGATCTGCTTAGGGTTTGTGTGTGTGTGTGTGTGTGTGTGTGTGTGTGTGTGTGTGTTGGGGGAGACGGATATGGGTCTAATTACATTAGACTTGCAGACATTTAGCTTTCCCGACACCATTTGTTGAAGATGCTGTCTTTTATCTGGTGTGTATTTTTGCATCTTTGTCAGACATTATACAGATGTAGCTATTATTACTTATCACTGATTTTTCATTTGATTCCATTGATCTTTGTTTTTGTGCTTCTACCATGCTGTTTTTATTACTGTCCTGCTTGAATATAACTTGAAATTCCATAAGGCAATTCCTCTGTCATTGTTCTTTTTTATTAAAAAATCTTTATTTATTTTACACATAAGTTCCCTCTCCCTCCCCTCCTCTTGCACCTCTACCTTCTCCCCATCTCACTCCCTATCCATTCCTCAGAAAGTCTGTCACATCACTTGAGGCAGGGCCATGGTCCTCCTCCCTACATCTAGGCTGAGCAAGGTATCGCTCCCTAGAGAATGCACTAGGGATAAATATTGGTTCCATGACCAGTGACTCCACAAACTGCCCAGACTACATAGCTGCCTCCCACATGCAGAGGGCCTAGTTTGGTCCTATTTAGGAAACCCAACTATCACTCCAGAGTCAGTGAGCTTCCGCTAGCTTGGGTAAGCAGTTTTCTGTGGGTTTCCCCACCATGGTCTTGAACCCTTATATCACTCCCCCCTCTCTAAGACTGGAATCTGTGAGCTCAGCCCAATGCTTAGATGTAAATCTCTACATCTGCTTCCATCAGTTACTGGATGAAAGTTCTAGTATTAGTGAGAATCTGGTACTTGGGAAATTACCAGGAATCCACAAGGGTGACCCTAGATAATAATAATATAGAATCTGACCAATAGTGGAAACAATGTTTTAAATGTCCTTTTTCTGTAATCAGATTGATGACTACCTTAATTGTCATCATTGAACTTTCATCCACCATTTTTTTCAGGATTGTTTTGCCCATCCAAAATATTTGTAGTTTCATACAAATTTCAGGAGTTTTTTCTAAATTTATGAAGAATGTCATAGGAAATTTGATTGGAATAGCATGGAATTTGTAACTGGTTGTTAATAGGAGTATAATTTTCACAGTATGTATTCCAATAACCCATAAGCATATGAAGTCTTTCTATCTTCTAGTATTTTCTTCAATCTCTTTCTTTAGAGATTAAAGTTTTTTGTTGTACAGTCCTTTTTTTCTCCTTAGTTGTATTATTCTTAGGCATTTTGTAGTTATTTTAAATGGGACTATTTCTATGATCTCCTCATTAGCATGTTTATTATTGGTATATAGAATGGCTACTGGATTTTGTGAATTGATGTTGTATCCTAGCACTTGCTGAAAGTGTTCCTTCTTTCTAAGAATATTTTGATGAAATTTTTTAGATCTCTTATGTGCAATATTATATTCCTGTCTTATTACTCCAGCTAGTGCTTCAAATATTATGCTAAAAGGTGATGGGATGACAGATAGCTCTCCTCATTCCCATTTTTAATGGGATTGGTTTTTTCTTCATTTAGGCAATGTTGGTGAGTCTTTTATAAAGTTATTACTGCATTGAGGTATGTGTCCTCCAGATCTATTCCCTCTAGGATTTTCATCATGAAGGCATGATGGATTTTTTAAAAAGATGTTTTCTTTTTTATTGATTTTATTGAGCTATATATTTTTTCTGCTCCCCTGCTTTGGTCTCCCTCCCACTTCAACCCTCTTTCACAATCCCCATGCTCCCAATTTCCTCAGGAAAACTTGTCTTTTTATACTTTCCATGTAGTTTAGATCCATGTATGTCTCACTTAAAGTCCTCATTGTTGTCTAGGTTCTCTGGGATTGTGAATTGTAGGCTGGGTTTTTATGCTTTATGTTTAAAAGCCACTTATGAATGAGTGCATATGATATTTGTCTTTCTGGGTCTGGATTACCTCTCTCAATATGATGTTGTAAAGGTCCATCTATTTGCCTGCAGATTTCAAGATATCATTATTTTTTTCTGTTGTGTAGTACTCCATTATGTAAATGTACCACATTTTTCTTACCCATTCTTCAGTCTAGAGGCATTTAGGTTGTTTCCAGGTTCTGGCTATGACAAACAATGATACTATGAACTTAGTTGAGCACATGTCTTTATGGTATGATTGAACATCTTTATCTCTTGTGAAGATCATGTAATTTTTCCTTTAAGTCTACTACATGATTTATTACATATATTAACTTATGTAAACTTAATCATCACTGCATCTCTGGAATAAAACCAACTTGATTGTGGTGGATGTATTTGTTGAGGGTTTTTACATCTATCTTGATCAGAGATATTGGTGTGTTGGTTTTGTTTTTTTTTAGTAATTTTTTGTTTTGTTCTATGTCTCATGTGGAACCAATTCTACCTCTGGTGCATGAGCTATGATACTGTAGTTAGTCTTGCAAGTGTGAGGATAACTAGGTTCTGGGGATTTCAGCAGACAAAACCAGTGTGTGAGCTGTGTATCCTAAGGTAGGCTGGATATGTGGAGCTGGTATGAGTGAGCTTGTTTAGCAGCACCTGCACTGTATTTAACTAGGAACTTTACTTACAATGCCCCACATAAAATGGGCCAATTGTAGAAAACCAGGAGAAATATCAGCATTCATAAAGAGCATCACCCAGTGAGGAGGCCTCAGAATAGACATTTTCAAATGACTGAGGTTCTATCATTCATGTTTGTTCAACTTATGTTGAAGTTACAAGGAAATATTTGGTTGGTTTAAAAATATAACTTTAAAGACTTTTCCTTAAAGCATTTGCTGATGCTGAGGTGGTAAGTTTGCTGCATCTGTGCTTACTGAATTTTTACTCAGAAAATACTTGCTGTATTTGATAGGGGAGTGAACTGGATGATCTTCAATCTATGTTCATGTTAAGGTTCTATGGTTTGCTGGCAATGTTTGTAATGCTTGATAAATGTCATTAATTAATTAATTAACTATATTTAGTTTGGAATGGGAATAAAAGGAAACTTTTCCTGTTTTCCTTTTTTTTCATTCTCTAGCCTAAAATTTACTTTCCTTTACATCTGCATAAATGGTTTGCAGTGTTGATAATATTACCTTTCTAGATAACTCATTTTTATCCATTTAATAGAACACTATGCTTCTTTCCTAAATTATTAAAGTATTCTTCAAATAAAAGAAACACAAGAAGAGCTGAACAAAATCTTGGTCCTGGTCAGAATTTCTTGAAAGGTGACACCAAAAGCTGGGAAAGTGAGATTGAGTGAGGAAAAGCTGGAAGGTGAGAGAACAGGTTCAACATGCACAGAAAGGAATTAAAGCAAGGGCTTATTTTGATCTACAGTTTTAGAGTTAGGCAAATGAAACACCTGGTCAGATTGCATCTGCAGTCAAGAAGCAGGGAGGGACATTAAAGAATACTCTTTGGTCAGCTGGGGGTCTTTTTCATTCAGTCTGGGACTACCTCTCATAGGATAGTGCTACCCACATTCAGAGTGGACTGTCCTGTCTTGGTTAAACTGTTATGAAATACTCCTGTAGGCTTATCTCTCTCAATGTTTTCATGGTAATTCTAGATCCTATCATGTTGAAAATAAAAAGTACCTATCACAGACTATTATAGATTTCATCATTATTTCATCATCACTGAGCTACAAAAGACTCCATATTTCAATTATTTTCACCTAAGCAATTCAACATTCACTGATTTAAATTATGTGCACTTCTTACATTGTCTTTTTTTTAGCATTTTAAGTTCTATTCTTTGGCTAGATGAAGAAAATAAAATCATTTTATATTTGGAATAAAATCTGATTCTTCTATGTCATTTTCAGTTGTTATATCTAGAAATTTCTATTGCTTAACTTGATCACAATTATTCAATTTGATAATACCTTCTGGTATGGTATTGTATCAAATGAATTTTTTCTTGCCCATTTTTTTCTGTTTTCTTCTACACACTTCTGTTGGAAAGGTTTTGCTTCTTAAGACAGTCTTTTCAGGAGGTTGCAGTAAAGAGAATGCTGTCTTATTATCTATCTTAGATTCCACAGTGTGTAAAATTTAAGCAAGTCTCATACACTGCTCATCATTACAAGCACACACCTTTGTTTCCCTTGACTTTACTGTTAAGGATATAAGAAAAAAAGTCTTGTGTTCTCAAACAAGCCCCACTCATGCCTGTTCACACCCATGTACATGCCCTTGCCATATCCATATATATATATATATCCATATATATAATATATATTCTCCATTCTACACTGCATATATATAATATATATATATTAATCAATTCTCCATTCTACACTGCATCCTTCACTTCTTTCCTAATGCTTTCCAATGCTCATAACTAAACGGTAGAGGAAATCAACCTAAATGTATTTCTTGCTTCAATTACTTAAGAAAACTTTTGTTTTTCTCTATGGATAATCAATGCCTTTGTTTATGGTATTACTTTGTTGTGCTAGTATTGCTGTGCAGATAAATTTTGCTTCCTGTTCCAATTGCAGTCTTTCTTGAATCTGTTTAGCACTAGTGATAACATATTAGGGTGTATACTTCCTAGATACTCTTCAAAGCTCCTTTTAGTTTGGGCTTTCACAAGATATATGCCTGCTAAATTCTGAAATCATTATGAATACAAAGTATCTTTAAGCAAGGTGGAGCTGATTTTTATTCTCTCAGGATGTTGGCTACAGTGGCAGTTCAAAATTGAATTATATTAGTTAATCAGATCATAGAATTGCTATCAACCATTCAGATTATGTATACTTTGAAGTTAAAAGCTAAGCTTTGTATAGATATGCACATAATGAGAGTTTATTGAATAAATAGCTGGATAATATTAACACAGTTGTATCCATGATGTGTTATAGATATGATTTTAGGCTGACAAGGAAATTCCATCTGGACCTGGCTGTTGGTCTTGTAGTCTTCAGGGATTTACTTTTCATTTCCTCAGTGGCTTGATAAAGGAGTAGGTTTCTGAAGCCTTCTAGATTACTTCTATAACATGGTTTTCTTGGTGACAAGTAAAGGTCAGTCTCCTCACCATCACCAATGTTAGATAGGTATTTCTCAAAGATAGAGGACAAGGAGTAGGTAAGATGTGACCATGACAGATCTTAGGATGTGCATCAACCCTTAACCCTCTGCCTTGCTTTCATCATTCACCAGATGGCTTTCTTCTTCATCGGCTTTCCTTGTCTTAATTGTTTGGACAAACATTAACAAAATCTTATTTTTCATCCTTTGAGTAGCTGTCGCTAGTGCCAGGGAGCATGGCTCAGAGTCATGCTGAGTGACTTGCAGGGAGAAGCAAGATGAGGATCACCATGTGGTGACTACTCAGATGCTCGTTTCCAAGCCTTTTTTGGGGATAATGACTTAGCCACCTGGATGAGAGTTATTTCTCAATTGTTCTTTGTAAGCGCCCCTTCTTATGTGCATGATGGATAGTCAGGGTGACAGGCAACATCTGCCCCTGATGACATGTTATGTTGTCCTGCAGAGAGGCAGTTCAGCCCAGTGCACGGGCTCAGACAGGGCCAGAAAGGGATCACACACTGTAGCCAAAGCTCTGTCCTTCAGACTTGTGCAGTGACCTTACAGAAGACATGTAAGGAATCTGTAGCTCCTAGTTTTATTAATTATTTATGAATATGGAGGAAAACAACTTTTTAGTCTTTAGTGAAGGACTGGCTAATAAATCGTGGGAACATGCTTGGCAATAGAATGCTTGGAAGAAAAGAGAAAGACTAACAGCATGCAAATGGACTTCACAATGCATTTGTCCAGGAAATGTAAAATTCATTCCAAACCACCTGAGGCTAAATGCATACAGTCACTGCAGAACACCTTTAAAAGATGATGCAATGTTTTCATCTATTCTGCAAAGCTTCCTGTACAAAACATACTCGCTAGGTTCTGGGGATGAGTAGAGTGAGTGCTGCCCCCCTATACAACAAATAAGTCGTATTAGATTTGTTTCTGATGTAAAAGACAGTTTTAGTCAGACTCAAGTCTAAAAGTATGAGGCTTTTACTGGGAGTCAGATGATTTGCAAAGGTGCAGTACAGAGGAGACCTTTGAAGAACAGACGATACCCAGCTATACTGACATTTTTCTGTAATGCTCCTTGTGTTGGTGTACATATCTGTACCTTTCAGGAAGAAGCTCAGAATATCTCGTATTTAAAAAATACTGATACCTAAACAGTCTAATGTTTTGAAATCTAGCTCAATATCACCCTGAGCTTCAATCTCTAACCCCTCTAGTTCAGTGGTAGAATGGTTTGTTTTTGGCTACTTCTCCAATACAGACTTTCCCTATTCTTCAAGTCACTCACCTCTAGTAGCCTCTCCCTTCTTTAAACCTTTACCTTTGGTGAACTCCAGACTCTAGAGAGCCTTGGTGTGTTCCCTTATATCATACTGCTGGTCTCCATGGCAGCTGTAGCAGATAATACCAATACGTCAGCCTTGTGCAGACTTCCCACTAGGGAGGAAAAGTTGGCACAAACCTCAGACTACTCTACTACAGCTCATTTCCCTCCCCCTCCTCTTTGCATCCAGAACCCACATTTCTTGGACCTCTGTGGGACTCATTTATGTTATTTGTATCCTTTTTGGCCTTGTCAGTGTGACTTACCTGTGCTCTCTGATTAGGTGCTAAAGAGAATTACTCAGTAAGCATGAGTTCCTCTGGTGCCTGGGCCACAGCTTGGAGACTACATTGGAGTACATAGTTGTAGTACCTGCTGGGTGTTCTTGTGTTTCTGTGCCAAGACCCTTGAGTGAGTGTGTCCCAGATCTCTATTGGTGCTTCTAACTCTCATCACTGAACAGTGGCTTGATTATTCTTTTGTTCCCATTCCCATGAGCAATGACTCCCTTGTGGAAATGACTCTCAACCCCAAGCAAGTAAAATAAAAGAGAGTGTCTTAATTGCTGTGAAGTGACACCATGACTAAGGTAACGTTTATGAAACAAAACTTTTAATTTGGGGCATGCCCACACTTTCAGAGGCTTAGTCCACTATTATCAAGGCAGAGAGCAGGGTGGCATTCAAGGTGCTGGAGTGGTAGCTGAGAGTTGCATTCTAGTCTACAGGCAGAGAGAGAGAGAGAGAGAGAGAGAGAGAGAGAGAGAGAGAGAGAGAGAGAGCATAAGGATGGCTTTTCTGAATCTTCTTATCAGTTAAGGCCGAGCTTTGGCTTTGGAAACATCCTCTTGCTCCCCTCCTGTACCTTCTTCCCATCGCCAACTCCCACCAACCACTTAAGCATCAGGATATAAAGCTCTCAGCTATTTCCCCATTGCCTTGCCTCTCTGCGCTTTGCCACAACGTTCATGGACTAACATGTAAGACAGCCCCCAAATAAGCACTTTATTTCAGAAGAGTTGCCTTGTCTGTGGCATCTCTTCATGACATGATAACAGGAAAGAAAGACACAGACTCAGCAGGTTATATTTATGAATGCATATGTGTATACATATATTCATTTAACAACAATTAATTTTAAAAAAGACTATGAATTTCTAAGAGAGCAAGGAGAGTTTATGGGAAGGTTTGGAGGGAGGAAAGGAAAAATGGATGTAATTATATTATATTCTCAAAAACAAAAGAGAATTTATTTATTTATTATGTATACAACATTCTGCCTCTATGTATGCCTGCATGCCAGAAGAGGGTGCCAGATCTCATTACAGATGGTTGTGAGCCACCATATGTTTGCTGGAAATCGAACTCGGGACCTCTGGAAGAGCAGCCAGTGCTCTTAACCACTGAGCCATCTCTCCAGCCCCCGAGAAATATTTTTAAAACCAGTAGTGGTAATGATGATGTCAAAAAAATTGCAAACATGACTTCTAATAGCTACATGATTTTTTGGTATAGATTTGCTAAAATATTAGGCCAATCTACTAATCTTGGACATTAGCATAATTTTTCCACTTTTTCCTCTGGTACATGAAGTAAATTTAAATGTATTTTCAGTCTGTACTGTCTTGGTCTCTTGCCACTCCTTGATTCTCACAGCCCTGATCAGGTCAGCACATATTAAAATCTGTCTCTTATGTATGTAGCCTTAGGGCAGTTAGTTGGCTTATGCTTCCCCTCAGTTTCTTCATCTGTCGTGTGGAGTTTTCACTGCCAATCATACTTCGTTAAGGGAGTGTTAAGAGAGATAATAGGATACTGTGCCTAAGCCATGGAGAACACTGACACATGTGTAAAAGGTGCTGAGGAGACACTGACTTCTTAATTAATGTATCACGCAGGGCACAGACTCCTGTGCTCCTTTAACACTCAACTCCTCCCTCGCAGACTGGGAGAAGTGTTCTTTCATCTAGGAGATGAGGAAAACTCTCCTCTACCATCTTTCCTGGTCACACTCAGGGAATCACTTGGTCACCCCTTTGCTTCAGTTTTCTCATCTGGCACACGGAGTTATCACTACCTCATTTATATGCCCAGTTTCCATGGGTGGCTATTTCCATGTGTTCCACCATTAAAGCTACCCAGCTAGAGCTAAGACACATGAGCACAGGCATGTGATGTAGTGTCTATTCAGAGTTAAAAGCAGGGATCATGTATGTACATAGGCAGTCACAATGGGAGTGTTCATCTCCTTTGACGTTCAGGGAAACATATAAATTAAAATTTTAAGCATTTCCTGGCATTCATCAAGCCTAAAGGATGAGACAATAGTTGTGCTTTCTGTATTTTTCAAATATTATGACACATAGTGGTATAATATGTCCCCAATTTTACCCCCTACCTCAAACAGAAGTCTTCTGATGAGGTTATTAGAAGTCTGTAATGATCCCTTGAAAAAAAAATTGTGGGAGGAAGAAATACACATTACATTGTATAAATTCTTGAGAATAGTAATTTAACATTTTGTTCTCTAGAATGTACCCTCTTTGGCGGAGATAATTATTGCGGATGTGAGCAAAGCTGAATATGAATCATTTAAGACCTCAACATTCATAAATAATGCCCAGCAGTACTTGTTACTAAGATTGATGTTTAGGCAGTAATTTATATAATGAAGTCGTATTGTGTTTCAAGAAAATCAGCAACCAAATTAACAGTTTGTTCTATGTGGAGATGTGTCAGTATGGGCATTCTACAAAGATGAATATCCTTTCCCTTGGTTACAAAAGGCCATTATTGAAGCATTTGAAGGGGTATAAAGGTATAATCATTTCAAGAATTATTTGCTTGGAGTAGTGGGAGAAGTTTGAGTTAACCTATAAAATGTGCCAGCAATGATAAGCCCATGAAATCCGTCAAACTAAAAGGCATGCATAATTTTCAATTATTATCTAGAGATTAACTCACATTCATGCTTTTAACAAAACTTCACCCATAGGGAGTGATTTTGTCTAGCTATTGGAAAGTTTCTTCTCAATAACTTTCTTTAGTATCTTATGTGATTATAAAATCATTCTTTGATGTTTAAAGAGTTCATAATTTTCTAAATCAAACTATTAGGAAAAAAGAGAACAATTTTGAAGCTCAAATAGCTATATACTATTTTTCTTCAGGACCTGTGTGTGTGCATGCATGTGAGTGTTCATGTGTGTGTCTGTGTGTCTCTGTGTATGTATTGTAAAGAGTCTGTCCTCTAGATGGGACTGAGTCTTCCTGAAGTCTGTCCAGGAAGAGTGTCATGAGATATTTTCATGCGATGCAGATTGAATTATTTTAGAGCAGGAATGTGAACATGGACTCCTTGAAGATATCTAAAAAAAAGGCATAATCACAACAGTTATCAGATTCTAACAACTTTGAGTTCTTGGAAAAGCACTTCCACAGACCACTTAGTTGTTTAAAAAGTAAAATGAAATTTTATTTTAAAATAATGATGACTAGACAGTTGACATAAACTTTCCAGAGAGGTCTTTTTCTCATTCCTCCTTTTACTATGAAGCAAAAGGCAAAGGGTGTCATGAGGTTATTTCAATAAAGGCAATTTTATGTCTCCACACTTTCTTTCTCGATCTTCTTGGGTCAATTTGATGATATTTTAGCATTGCAGTCACGGGTTTCCAATATCTGCTTCTTCATACCCAAAGATCCAAAGAACTTGAATAAGAAAAACTTTTTTTAATTTTTTAATATGCCATTTCTTCTTTCCCCTCTTCTGCAGCGTTCCCTGAGCCACAGGGGGAGGGATTTGATCAGAACATCCCATTTAAGACTGAGTATTCTAAGGTCTCTCACTCTGCATATCTTCTGGCTGTGAGTTGCTGTATTTGTGCCCATTTACTGCAGGGAGAAGCTTCTCTGATGATGGCTAAGCAAGGCATAAATCTATGAGTATAAGAGAATGACTTTTTATTACTATGTTCCTTTAGTAGGACAGAAGTATTTGATGTTCCTCTAGCTCCCTGGTCTATCTAGTCTCAATTTCTTGGTCACCCAAGTAATATTGGATATAGGTTCCATCTCATGGAGTTTGCCTTAAATCCAATCAAATATTCGTTGGTTCATCCCACAAGCTGTGTGCCACTATTGTACCAGTAGGAAGGCGAATCACCCTTGTCAACTGAAGGGTTTGCAACTTACTAGTCTTTACCTTTCTCCTTTGGTAGTACGCAGAGTACTTTCCAGTACTTTGAACACTCATAAATAGAGGTGAAGGCTCTAGATAGGTACCAGCTCAACTTTTCTGTGTTCCTTGAGTTGTGTAGCTGTTGACTTCAGCAACAGACCCTTACAGTCAGTTTTTAGAGAGTGATCAATAGCCTTGGCAACAGCCTGAGTCATTTGGGGGATCCCATGTGACCCTTTGGCCAACAACTCAATTAAATATAAGTCATCCCGGGAAGCTTCATTTGGTGATAAGAGATGCTCAGTTGGGGCTTTGTACCCCCCATTTTGGCAATTCCATTTAGATTACCTTCATATTTGTATATAATTTATGGCGTTTCTACCATATTAGGCTTCCATACTACCACACAAATGACTCTTAGTTATAGCTAAATGGTATTGAGGACACCAACAAAACAGAGCTTGTCACTTAAAGGGAGACATAGCACATGCACACAGACTACATAGTGATGTGGAAGCCATCACCCTGGGCTTGCCAGATTACAACCTGAGTGCATCCAGACAGGTACCCAAGGGGCAGACTAGCATAATGCCTGAATACTAGCATTCCATTTCTCTCTTTTACTTATTATGAAAAGATGAGGAGTTAGTGGCAGATGAGGGGAAATGAGGATGCTGAGTTCTTGAGACAGCTTCCTGATGATCTGGAGGCATCAGAATCTTGGAGAACCTAAGAAAGCTGGGGTGCTGGCTATGTCCTGGGGTAACTGTTTGTTTCACTTCACTGTCCAGGCTCTGTGGAAACAACTGTCTGGCACTGCTTGGACCTGGAAAGATGTTGGCAAGATAGAAGATAAAGTTAAGTTTAAGGAAAATTTTTCTTAGATCCTGGTACTTGAGGTAGGGAGGTCCTTGGTCTTAACCAAGGAAAGGCAGGAAACTTAGGCTGTTGATTTTCAGTACTTACCTGGAGTACAACTGACAGTGCATCTGACAAGGTCGATTCAAGTCAACTCCCTGGAGCTCACAAATGGTGTTTAAGTTTTAAAAATGTTTATTCACATTACCATTCCCACTGATTGTAATCTCTACCAAAATCCACATTGCTAAATAAGTAGTATTCTCGCCTAGTGGTCATGTTTGTTCCTTCCTGCCTGCCCAGACCAGAAATAAACATATAGAAACAATATTAATTAAATCACTGTTTGGCCTATTAGCTCTCACTTTTTATTGGCTAGCTCTTACATCTTAATTTAACCCATTTTTATTAATCTGTGTATTGCCACATGACTGTGGCTTAACAGCAATGTTCTGGCTCATCTGTCCCCGGCAGTGGCTACATGGCATATCCTTGACTTCACTTTCTTTCTCCCAGAATTCAGCTTAGTTTTCCATGCCTAACTCTGTTCTGCCCTAGCAAGCCCAAGACAGATTCTTTATTAACCAATGTTATTCACAGCATACAGAAGGGAATCCCACGTCACCTCCCCTTTTCTGTTTAAAATGAAAAAGAAGGTTTTAATTTTAACATAGTAAAATTACATATAACAAAACAGGTATCAAGCAAGAATTACAGTTATAATATTTACATCTACTATATCTTTTATCAAAACTAAGGAAAACAATAATTATAACTATCCCACATCAGTGGTAGTACTCTGCTAGGTTAATAGCTTATCAGGATTCTATCAATTAATATTAAGACTATGAGTTTTTGGAGTCTTCATATAACAGTAGCATAATGAGAATGAGAAAATTGGAACATGTTCTATACTTTTAAACATCTCAAATCACTTTCTTTTTTATCAGCACTTAAGCCTCTTCATCCTTAGACTGTCATAAAACACCTTAACTAACTTTCTTAGACCCTGAAACATTCTTAGATCCTCACATCTTAAGCTTTCATAGCCTCACATAAACTTCACATCTTAAAGCACCGTCTTTCTATCTAATTCACCAGGAGATAAAGGTGCTTACCGCTGAGAGCATTCACTGCAATGCAAGTTCCTTTAAATAGAGGAATGGTAGAAGCTACACTGAAATGTGTTTAGTGAGTTTATCTTTTTTTTTTCTTTTTGAATCTGGTAGCAAAGTGAACTCTAAGAGAGTGAAGTCTGTGACCTGAATTTTATACAAAGGACTGAGAAGGCCAATGAAGCCTGAAGCCTGAGAAGGCACCTAAAATCTTGGTTGCATTGTTAGGCTGTCAAAGCTACTAGTTGTCAAACAGCATCAGAGTTCTGAGAAGGATGATTTTTACCTGAGTTAGTGATTGAAAATGACCAGAGAAATACTTGCTGGCTACCTAGACAGTTGCCCCAGGGTCCTCCATGATTACTGAGGGCAGAGGTCTCAGGGCAACATCAGTCTTCAGCAGCAACTCCTCTGTAATAGGGCATTCATCCTCGGCCTACAGGCCTAGGCATGCCAGGCACTAGAAGATCCAACAAAATTTCTTTGGAGTGTTGACTTGTGGGAGGACCAGCCTAACTTTGTGTAGGCACCTTGAGGCAGTCGATACCCCAGTGTCCTGGTTTGTCCATGATTTGAAAAGGGTCTTGGCAGTAGTTGAGGTGAAAGGCAGATTTTGCTTGGTGACTGAAAATGCTACATTTGAAGCAAGTTTCATGCGGAGGTTCTTCTGTTCCAATCAATCTTCTTTGAAGAAAATAGGGTGCTGCCAAGAGCTTGGATGTCTCTCTATTATGAAAATCTTTTTAACTAAACATTTGAAATTCCATATTCTAAAGATCTCTGAGAATTTGAGGACTGTCTGTCTCTTAGGTATATCTGAGTAGACAAACTTTGCTTCTAGTTACTTATTTTAAGCTTAATTTTAAAAACATATACAGGGGACTAGGTAAGACTCATTCATATCTGTAATTAATTATATCAGTATTTAGTGTAAATACAACTAAAAGACTTGATCATTCCTTAATAATGACTATTTTTTTCTTTTTTTTATTACAAGAAAAATTTACATTTACTCCCCTTGTTCCGTGCCTTCCCGCTCCCCACCTATCCCACTGCTCTCCCCCTGCTTCCTTAAGATGGGGCAGGATATCCTGCCCTATGGGAAGCCCAAGGCCCTCCCTCCTCCATCTGGGTCTAAGAAGTTGTGCATCCATATAGAATAAGTTCCCAAAAAGCCAATAAATGCAGAAGAGATAGATAGGTCCCTGTGCCATTATCATTGGCTTCTCAGTCAGTCCCCATTGGCAGTCACATTTAGAGAGTCCAGTTAGGTCATATGCTCATTCAGTCCTGGTCCAGCTGGATTTGATGAGCTCCCAATAGATCAAGCCCACTGTCTCTGTTGGTGGGCCAGTCCCTCACGGTCCTGACTTCCTTGCTCATCTTCTCCCTCCTTCTGCTCTTCCACTGGACCTTGGTAGCACAATCCCTTGCTCTGGTGTGAATGTGGGTCTCTGGCTCTATCTCCATCCATCATGCAAAATTTCTATGGAGACGATTGAGATATTCAACAAAGTAACTATGGGGCAAGTTCAGTTCAGGCAGCCACACCTCTGCTGCCCAAGTACCTAGCTGGGACTTCCCTGTGAATACCTGGGATCCCCTCTAGAGACAAGTCTCTTGCAGGTCTTAAAATGACTCCCGTTAATGTAGATATCTTATTCCCTTCTCCAATATCCACCCTTCTTCCATCTCCACCCTCCCACAACCCCAGGATCTCCCCGGTTCTTCCTTTCTCCCTTCTACCCACCTCCCATTCGCTTACGCCCTCCCCCAATCCCTACCTCCACCCCCATCCCCACACCTGTGCTTCCAACTTTTGTCTGACGATCTTGTTTGCTTCTGACTTCCAGCAAAATCTATATAAGTTTTTCTTTGGGTTCACCTTGCTATTTGGCATCTGCAGGCTTGTAAGCTATATGCTTAATGTCCTTTGTTAATGGCTAGTGTCCACTAATGAGTGAGTACATGCCATACTCCTCTTTTAGGGTTTGGGATATCTCGCTAAGGATGGAGTTTTCTATTTCCATCCATTTGCATGCAAAATTCAAGATGTCATTATTTTTTTCCGCTGAGTAGTATTCTAATGTGTATATATTCCACACTTTCTGGATCCATTCTTCCACTGACAGGCACCTAGGTTGTTTCCAGGTTCTGGCTATTACAAATAATGCTGCTATAAACATAGTAGCACAAATGCTTTTGTAGTACGGTTGAGCATCTCTTGGGTATATTCCCAAGAGTGGTAATGCTGGATCCTGAGGTAGGTTGATTCCCAGTTTCCTGAGAAATCGCCACACTGATTTCCAAATTGGTTGCACAAGTTTGCATTCCCACCAGCAATGGAGGAGTGTTCCCCTTACTCCACATCCTCTCCAGCATAGGTTATCATTGGTGTTTTTGATTTTAGCCATTCTGACAGGTGTAAGATGGTATCTCAAAGTCGTTTTGATTTGCATTTCCCTGATCGCTATGGAAGTTGAACATGACCTTAAGTATCTTTTGGCCATTCAAACTTCTTCTGTTGAGAATTCTCTGTTCAGATCATTACCCCATTTTTTAATTGGGGAATTTAGAATTTTTATGTCCAGTTTCTTGAGTTCTTTGTATATCTTGGAGATAAGGCCTTTGTCTGATGTGGGGTTAGTGAAGATCTTCTCCCATTCAGTAAGATGCCTTTTTGTCTTAATGACTGTGTCCTTTGCTTTACAGAAGCTTCTCAGTTTCAGGAGGTCCCATTTATTTATTGTTGTTCTTATTGTCTGTGCCACTGGGGTTTTACATAGCAAGTGATCTCCTGTGCCCAAGTATTGCAGGCTACTTCCCACTTTCTCTTCTATGAGGTTCAGTGTGGTCGGATTTATATTTAGGTCTTTAATCCATTTAGACTTAAGTTTTGTGCATGGTGATAGATAAGAATCGATTTTCATTCTCCTACAGGTTTACATCCAATTATGCCAACACAATAATGACTATTTACTTGTATTTATTAATAGTCTACAATGTTAGCAGCTTTCATAAGACTAAAAGCTTAGTGTTGAACACTTGACAGAGGCATAAGTACTTAGGTGTAAATCTATAAGTTAGTTTTTGTTAATTTGAATTGATCTTCATAACCTTAAATTTTTATCACAATATAGAATATATTTTAATGCAGAATTGAATCACATATATAGTATGTTTTATCAGATCTAACCGTGTGTTTTTATCATCATCCAAATACCTTACCAATGAAATTATTTGAGACTTGCTTTCTTAGTGTAGAAGAAGATACAATGAAAATAGCTTATTATGACTAAGAAGTTTACTCTTTAACTTTAGTAAAATATGACTGCCAGTCATGTGACTGCCTATATCATGATGAGGTCACCAGTAAAGATGGAGGAAAGATGGCAACTGTTTAAAACATGTCTTTTTAAACAATAGTTATATACAGATATACCCACAGTGGGATCCAAGTTACATGCATACAGAGTTAAATCTGAGCCCACTTCACATAAACATACATGCAGATTTAAAGCTATCTCATATTCTCCCATTTAGGGTTAAATCCAAATCACATGTATATACACATGCACACATATTAAACAGGATTTGAGTAAATAAGAAGAAAGAGAGAACCAGTGTATGCTGAGAGAGACAAAGCTGGCTTCTCTATCTCTGACTTATATGCTGTAGCAAATAGATAGGACATTGAGGGGGGAAGAAGGAGAGAGAGAGAGAGAGAGAGAGAGAGAGAGAGAGAGAGAGGAGAGAGAGTAGAGAGACATAAGCAGGTCTTTGGAGCAAAGAAAAAGAAAGTGGAGAATCAAAGCTGCCAGTGAACAAGAAAGCAGATTTGTTGCAAGTGGAAGAAGGCAGATCTGTTGTGGGCAGAGCAGGCAAGGAGGATCTCTGTATGAAGTGGGTGCCTTTGGCAGGCTCTTCCATGCCATAACACTAAACAGACAGACTACATGCAACAGAGTTCGGGAAAGAGTCTTATTGGGAGGGGGAGAGCAAAAGAATGAAGGAGTGAAAGATCACATCAGAGTGGGGACTTTGGAGAGGGAAGAGAAGCAAGTGAGAAAAGAAGAAGCAAGGGAGGAATTTAAGATAAGAAGAGGAAGAAGAGGCAAGAGGTGAGGCAAAAAGAACAAGCTCTGCCTACCGGGCACTTTTAAAGGGTGCATATGTCGTAGAAAGAGATCTGGCAACAGGTGATGTTGTAATTGCTTGGGCAGAGGCTGGGCAGGGGAAATGCAACTTAACAGGCTTCATAGCCAGTAGTAATGGAGTAGAGCACAAAGATAGAACAGACAGGACTAGAAAGCCCAGACTGCACCCCATCCCCTTGTGTTCCATATCCAGGCCTACAACTTCAGAAGCAGATTTCAGTTTTACCAGAGCACAGGCTGGATCTAGGGATCCCAAGCCCTGGCAGAAGTACTGTCAGTGAGGTTGGTACTAAGGTTCCCATAGCCAGAGAGACCTAGGGAACACAGATGCTACACCTTTTCTGGGCTCAATATCCTGATCTACAACTTTGTAAGAAGACATTGGCTTTACCAGAGTCCAGGAGACCAGAGACAAAAAAGGAACCAAGGAACAAAAGACCCATCCAACAAAGACAAATTCAAGAATCAACACCTAGACCTATAATCATTCCATATACAGATGCCTAAACACCAGTAAAAGCAATATGGCATTACTAGAGTCCACCAATCTTAAAACAGAAAGGCTTGAACAATTCAATACAGTTGAAGCACAAGAAAACATTTTTAAAAATTAACTTATAAGGATGATAGGGTTCTTAAAGGGGCTATGAACAAATCTTTTAAAGAAATTGAGGGGGAAAATCAAACAAAAATTTGAAGAAATTAATAAATCTCTAAATGAAAGCCAAGAAAAAAAACAAACAAACAAAAAGATGATGGAAACTGTTTAAGACTGAAAATATAAATAGATGCAATAAAATGTTGTGTGATAATTTGTGTGTGTGTGTGTTCTGACAAATAAAGCTTGCCTGGAGTTCAGAGGGCAGCATTAGCCACTAGTTACCCATAGAGGCCAGACAGTGATGGCACACACCTTTAGTCCTATCACTTGGGAGAAGGAAGTAGGAAGATCAGGAGCTCAAGGTCACCTTGGGGTACATGAGATTGAACCAGTCTAAAAGAGAAACAGAGCTGGGAGATGGT
>JAQHUG010000015.1:7500560-7524416 GCA_028555095.1 Dicrostonyx torquatus
CTACCTACAAAACATAGGCAATAGAATCTTACACCACTAAACCACAAATAAGGGAAACACAGAAACACACACACACATTGATAGATATAAACACACAGACACACACACAGAGATGTGCATACAAACACATTACCATGAAAAACAACAAAATTATAGAAATTAAAAAGCAATGGTCATTAATATCCTTAATATCAATGGCCTCATTCCTCAAAAAAAAGGCACAGGTTAATAAAATGGATACAAAACAGGATCCATCATTCTGCTATGTATAAGAAACACATCTCAAAATGGACAATAGACATTACCTCAGAGTAAAGATTTGGAAAATGATTTTTCAATCAAATGGACCAAAGAAGCAAGCTTGTATAGCTATCCTAATATCTAATCAAATAGACTTCTAACCCAAATTAATAAAAAAAAGATAGAGAAGGGTATTCCATATTCATGAAAGAAAACTCCACCAAGATGATGTCCCAATTTTGAATATTTATGTCCCAAATGCAAGGGCACCCAGATTTGTAAAAGAAACATTACTAAAGCTTAAAGTACACACAGACACCCATACAATAATAGTGGAAAACTTTAACACCCCACTCTTACCAATGGACC
This sequence comes from Dicrostonyx torquatus, assembly GCA_028555095.1. Taxonomy (NCBI): domain Eukaryota; kingdom Metazoa; phylum Chordata; class Mammalia; order Rodentia; family Cricetidae; genus Dicrostonyx; species Dicrostonyx torquatus. The sequence continues at coordinate 7,501,170 of JAQHUG010000015.1, forward strand.
GGTCATCCAGACAGAGCCTAAACATAGAAATATCAGAAATAACAGATATAATGGCTCAAATGGACCTAACAGATATCTAGAGAACATTTCACTTAAACACAAAGAAATATACCTTTTTCTTAGCACCACATAGAACCATCTTTCAAATTGATCACAAACTCTGCTACAAAGCAAGTCTTAACAGATAGAAAATATTGAAATAACTCTCTGGATATTATCAGAACACCGTGAATTAAAGCTGTATCTCAACAACAAAAGAAAGCCTACAAATGCCTGGATACTTACTGAATTATCACTGGATCAAAGATAAAATAAATAAAGAAGTTGAAGGCTTCCTATAATTTAATGAAAATGAATGCACAATATACCCAAATTTATGAGACACGATGAAAGTGGTGCAAAGAGGGAAGTTCATAGCACTAAGTGTTTTCATAAAGAATTTGGAGGTATTTCGTACTAGCAATTTAAGAGTACACCTGAAAGCTCTAGAACAAAAAAATAGTAAACACACCCAAGAGGAGTAGATGGCAGGCAAGAAATAATCAAAGTAAGAATTAAAAATCAATAAAATAGAAACAAAGAGAACAATATTAATAATTAATGAAACAAGATTTGATTCTTTGAGAAAACAAACAAAAAAATAAGCCTTTATTCAAACTGACTAAAAGGAAGAAAGAGGATATCCAAATCAATAAAATCAGAAACTGAAAGTGAGCATAACAACAGACTCTGAGGAAATCCAGAGAATTAATAGGTCATACTTCAAAAACCTGTTCATCACCTAATTGTAAAATTTAAAAGAAATGAACAATTTTCTTGATAGATGCTACTTAATAAGGTTAAATAGAGAAAAACAAACAATTTAAATAGACCAATAAACCTCAAGGAAATAGAAGCAGTCATTAAAATCTCCCAACCAAAATAAGTCCAGGGCCAGATGGTTTCAGCACAAACTTTCAAGGATGAGTTAATACCAATACTCTTCAAATTATTTCACAAACTAGAAACAAAAGAAAAATTGCCAAACTCTTTCTATGAAGTCACAGTCTTCCTGATACCCAAACCACACAAAGATTACAAAGAGAAAATTACAGACCAATTTCACTCATGAACATTGATGCAAAAATAATAAGTACTCACAAATGGAACCAAGAACACAACAAAAAGTTTACACACACATACACACATGAGCTTTGCCTTCAATCAACATCCAATTATTTGTTTCGGTTTTCCATTTGTGAATAATTCCAAGTTTCTCTTTCCATTGGTTAAACATTTGGTATTGCTACTTGGTTTCCAAAATAGTAAACTTGGAATGCAGTCTAAGAATCTGACTTCTCCCTGTGAAACTTTGGTTATCCTTTCTCCTCCTATATTACAGCAATGTGGCCAGCCTCTGTGTCTGCAGGTCCTGCTAAGTTTGGGTTTCTCTGACTGTGATAGAACACTATGACCAGAAGCATCTAGGGAAAGAAAGGGTTTCTTTCACTTCCACATTAGTCCATCAAGGAGTAAAGTCAATGCCAAAACTCAAGGCATTGACCTAGAGGTAAGGACTGCTCTTACTGAATTGCTCCTCCTGGCTTGCATCTTTGTTTTTCATACACTTCAGAACCACCTGTCCAGAAACACCTTGCCAGGGGTGGTACCACCCACAGTGGGCTGGGTCTACCACATCAGTCATTAATCAAAAAAAAGGTGTCACAGTCTTGCCTATGGGCTGATCTTGAGAAAGCAATTTCCCAATTGAGTCCTCTCAGATGAATCCAGCTTGTGTAAAGTTGACAAAAACTAGCCCCATAGTTCCAATCCACAGATTCAACCAAGGATGTATCAAAAAAATATTCAGAGAAAAGTATTGTGTCTGCCCTAAACATCTAAACATATAGAGATGTTTCCTTTTCATTATTTTCTAAAAAATTACAGTATAGTGTTTACATTGTTTTTACATTATAAACAATCTAAAGATGTTTTAAAGTATATGTGAGCATAAATATAGGTTACATACAAGATACAAGTAATATGACACTTAATGCAAAAGACTCGAGCATTTGTGGCTTTTGACCCCAATCTCATGTATATCTCAACGCACACTGCAGAGTCTTACCTTATTGGCTCTTTTCTCCTGTCCTGCTACTCAAGTGCCCCTTGCTCTTTTCTGTTCAGATTTAATTATTTCTTTCTGCCCATCTTTATTGTAGATCCTCACAAAGTAGGTCTCCAACTCTAGTGGAAATTTTGGCTTCACTTCTGCTCAGCTATGTGTGCGAGCACTGCTACCACTTACAAAGCCTTCCAGTGAGCCAACCCTTTGTCTCTATCTACAGTCATCAAGGCACTGCCATTTACCTGTGACTGTGTACGCCTTTTCTTCTTCAGCAGTCAAGGATAGCTGTGGACAACCCCAGCATGCCAATAGTCTCAGGGAAAGGTAGACCTCAGCTGCCCCCCCACCCCAGCAAAATCTATTACATTCCTCTGGTGTGATCTTGAAAGCTATAGTCCTATTCTTCACCAACAAGCCAAAGATATGCCCATCTATGTTTTACTTGAGATTGGCAGGAAGCTCTGGGTACCCTCACAATGTGTTACCTTACCAGTCATCAGTAACTCTTGGCTTTTGGGGAAGGATACTTGCATTACTGACTGACAAGCATCACACAGTTGACTGAAAGGGGACTTTTAAGACTAAGAAAAGGACCATTCCTAAGCCCAAGCTGAGAATAAAGAACAATGAAGGATATTAATATATCTGATTATTTTCTCATTCAGCATGTTTGTGTTAGCCCTTAAGAGCACAGTAAAGCCTCTGGAATATCTCCTCTTGCTGTTGTGCAAAGGAATTCCACAATCACCTGGAATGGAGTATAACCAAGGTTTATTTACCTGGAGATAAACTCACAGAAAGAGTAGCGATCCACAATCCTCTGCGTGTGCTGGGAACTGGAACTGAATCCAGCAGTCAAGAGGCCTGCACACGCTTTGTGTCTGCATTTATAGTACATAAGACCACATCCAAAGTGGGCCAGTATCTTAAAGTCTGTTGACTGAAGTAGTTCCCACAGCATCCCCTGATCATATGTAGTATGTAAAATAATGGACATTAAAGTTCAGTTTGTGCCCTTCTGTGTGTATAGTGACTTGAAGTGTTTAACATTTTACATTCTCTAGCTTTTCCTCACTACAATCCTTTGAGGTCCTCAGAAAAGTTATAATGCCTCCTGTATTTCAGATTGCACCAGTAAGTCTCAGGATAGTTGTGAAATGTTACTTGACACATTTCATGAAATATACTGACACAGACATAGAAACTTGTGGCATAGTTTACATGCAATTGGGAATCTGGATCTTGGATGACTTTATCATCAAATGTCTGTGGTTTCCACTTCCTCACTGTCTACCGAATCTCAGATCAAGATTCATGTCTCTTTCTTTATGCATTTGAACTAAGGTCTCCAATGAGATTTGTCAATCCTGCCTCAATACTCTGAGTTTATGGCTTCCCTCTCTCCAACCATTTCTCCTTCCTTCTGTGGGGAGTCTTGGGTCTCTGTGACCACCACAAATAACAGAGTGTTAACTAGCATAAAACAAGAAGAAAGTGTATTTCAACACAATTTAGTATCCAATATCAGTTTAAACTTCCAGAGTTTGACCCCATGAAGTATATTGTTGGTATTTTTAAGAATAGTACAATTTGGAAAAAGGTTTCCTGATAATAATTATCCCAATCACATGTGTACAACAAAGTTCCAGGAATGGTTATGTCAAAACTCTTTATAAAGTGCACATGACCTTTTTTCACAAAGGCAGATTCTATAGATTGAAATAGTAAAGGTCTGGGGAATGATCTGGTGTGGATTCAGCAATATAGATAGAGCAAAAGTCACGAGGCTATTAACCACTTATGCTCCCAATTATAAACGTACATGTGACATTGCCCATAAATATGGGTTCTGTTAATGCTCAGATAAGGGTCTGGGGGGAATGACTCAGATAATAATATGAGTCTGGGGGAGTCCGGTGTGTCCTTGGTAGATGGCACTAGCTATTGATGACATCTGTTTCCAGCCTTCAGGGCAGAAAACAGGTTCTACATCTTTTCTTTTCAAGCCACAAGTCTTTGTGTTTAACATTCTTGTTTTTGCTAGTACTTATCTGTGAACACAAGGACCTTTCTCTATGTCCCTCACATCCTCACTTCCTTGCATTTTTAGAGGGCTTCTAAAGACCAAACTGGCATTGAACTTATGATTCTCCTGCTTCAGCCTTCAGAGTGATGAGATTAGAGACATTTGATGATTTTTTCATATTTATAACAAAATTTTTCTTGAGACAGTAATTTAACTCTTATTACCACTCCCTGGATAAAACTATTGTTGATTTTTTTATGTATAGCATGTTAGAATTATTTCCTTACATTACAAAATGTGTATACATAATTTTCCTTACAAAATTTTGGTTATTTTTTGTTGTTGTTAAAATTATATGAGACGCTCTGAGTATGATGCAGTGGAGAAGATTAGCCTTCTTACAGAAGTATGATGTAGTAGAGAAGATTAGCCTTCTTACAGAAGTATGATGTAGTAGGAGGTAGTGGAGAGCATTAGCCTAGCATGTCGTGGGTATGTACCACACACACAAAAGAAAACATATTCTTTGATACAAACGTTCTTACATATCATTACTTCAGTAAAAAAGTTAACTGGAAAGAATATTTCTTCTCAACTGTCTTTATCCCTCCCCCAATTCTGCTAAAAAAAATAATGTAATGTTCATTTTTCTGCACAAATCCTAGATGTATTTTACTGAAGAAACAATTACTAAATAGGAATAGACATATAAAAGTGAGGTTTCTGGGTGAAGGGGTGATTTAATTTTTTCCAGTTAATGGTTCTCTGTGAGTTGTTGTTGTTGTTGTTAAGTTCTGGCCCCAATTTGACGCCCGTGTACTGATTTTCATTATACTATCTATGAAAGATAGAGATGAGAAAAGTGAGGTGACACTCTATGACTGCGGGAGATGTGTCCCTGCCTTCTGTAACAGGCACCACTTACTAATGGGGCCGTGCTTCCACTGTCCGTCCTTCAACTCCCTGGGGTCAGTTCTGTTAAACCGTTCGGGTTCTTAAGTAAGATAAGCACTCTGTGAAGGAAGAACAGGTTTGGTTTGCTTTTCCTTCGCGATGCTCTGCGTTAGTAATCCCACAGGTCAAAAGCTGCAGTTCTCCACAGTCGCCACTGAGTGTCAGGCAGGGAATAGTCTATAGCACATATGCTTTGGCTGCTTTCCTTTTCCAAAAGCCCAGACGTCAAGCCGGTGTACAGGCAAATGTTCGGTGAGAGAGTCCATGATGAAAGCCCCCAGGTTATCCCCAGTTCTAGTCTCCTTTATATGCTGATGTGAAAATCAATGTGGTGTTTTCCTCTCAAAAGTTAAAAGTTACTGTTTTTATTTACAAAAACGTTGGTTTTGTGTATTTTTTTCTACATGATCAGTTACTTGACATTCAACCACTTTTCATTAATATTTTATTCAGTAACACTGCACTATTTTTTATTTTCAACAAAGGGCACCATAAAAGTTACTCAGATGAGTGCAACAAACCTCAACACCCCAGATTACAAAGTCAACTGTCTACAATAAAATACGCATTGAACTCCAACTACAGATGAAAATCGAGAAGTCCTCAAATCTCTTAAGTCTCCACATAGTTTACACGCAACCACTAGCATGCCACATCTGTATTACTTATATTACTTAACACTATGTAGAGATTTATGCTGTATTGTTGAAGCAATATTGACAAGAAAAAAATCTGTACATGACGATGTTTTTATTTGACTTTTTAAAATTCAGTTGGTAGGCTCTATGAACACAGACTGCAATACGGCTTCCCTGAAGAGCCATGTGAAGAAGACTCCAAGTGAAGATGAAAGCAGAGATAAGAATTAGATTCTGCCAGATAAAGAATACAAAAGACTGTGCAAAAGAAGTTGGACAGAGGCAGAAAAGACCTCCTATGGAAGTTTCAGAGGTAGCATGGTCGTGGTGAAACCCGGTTTAGGTTTCTAGGCTGTGGCTGCGGGACTCTAAAACAATAAATCCTGATTATTTTTAATTATATGGCTTTGTGGTACTTTACTGCAGCAGCCTTAAACTAGTTTAGCATTGTTCAGGGCAGTAAAAAAAAAAAAAAAAACCTCATTAAACTGCTCAGAGATACACTGCTTAGAAGTATACATTCTGAGAAAGGGAACTAGTTCATGGGTTGGTGATAATTAATTATTTATACATATAATATATAGCTAAATTCATATGCTTATCCCCTGGCCACAGGACACCCAGATGAACCAAAATTTTCAGATGCTCAGATTCTTTATGTGAAATGGTGTATTTTTACATGCAACGTACACAACCTTCTCAAATACACTAAATCATTCATAAATCATTCATACTATCTTCTACCATGTCATTGCTCAGAAAACTGTTACAATACTGCATAGTTTATGGCTTATAATAACAAAAATTCATGTACATATTCAATATAGTTAGACTATTTTGTATATATTTGTGTGTGTGGGGGGGTGAATCATGTTCGGTGTCAGCACATGTGTGTGCAGGCCAAATATTGACAGGAGTTGTCTTCCAATAGCTCTCCACATACACATATACACATAGAGATGAGAAAAGTGAGGTGACATTCTATGCCTGCGGGAGAATGTGTTCCCTGCCTTCTGTAACAGGCACCACTTACTAATGGGGCCGTGCTCCCACTGTCCGTCCTTCAGCTCTCTGGTTTCTTGGTGAGTCTGTAACTCTCCAATTTGGCTGTTTAGCTGGCTGGTTTGCTCTGAGGATGCCCTGTCTCTGTGGTCCTAAGCTGAGATTACTTGAGTCTACCACAAACAGCAGCCAGACATTTGCATGGATACTCGGTCCCCTAACTCTAGTTTTCATACTAGCACAGCAAGCGCTTTTCCCAGTGATCCATCTCCCCAGCCTTTTTAATGATTTTCATCCATAATTTGTTGAAATCACAGATAGGAAATCTGTAGGTGCAGATGGCCATCTATCTCCAGTACTGCAAAGAAGAGGAACTCTTTCCCATTGGTCATGACTCTGTGTCACCATGCCATAGCACTGTGGCGTGTCTAATGGACAGGGAGTCAGCAGTCCGACATTGAGCCCACAGATGGTGCAATGTCTTTTTGGAGTCTAGGTTTTCTACCTGTGTGATGCTGTAAGTCAGAAGATAGTCCATGATCTGACGGCCTCACACAGCCTGCTTTGGAAGCGAGAGCTTACACAAAGAGTCTGCCCATCTTCTGTGCTGCGATGCACTTTGCAGAACCTCAGTAGAGGTTTGAGTTCAGAACAGTCTAAGTCTCTGTTGAAAGTAATTCAAAAACAAGTCGGGAAAATACCTTGTTGTGGTAAAAATGTATTTAGTAATTAATTTATCATGCAATTATTGAGTACTTGGAAAGTATTTTGCCTAAAAAATTTTGACACTACTTAAAAAAGGAGAAAGGAAGAGGAAGAGGAAGAGGAGGAAGTAGGTTGCTGTCATAACCACATTTCAGAAACTCATCCCAAATATTGGGAGTGATTATGTTTGTTCACTGAAATACATAACTCACTGCATAGAATTAGCTATCAAATATAATTCATGTATAGCAATTCATCATCATTTTGGGAAGCTAGATATTACTACCCTGGCTGCTACATTACTTTACCTTGTCTTTGTGCCGTATCATTTCAGGGTTTTGATGTAATGGATTTCCAGTCCCTATTTTCTGAACTCAAAATTGTGAAATCCTAGCTAGGAAAGAAAATTATTATATCCTTGACTCTATGGTGTGAAGATAAAATAAAACTCATTTTTCCCCTACTAGAAGGGTTTTAGACATGAAAGCATTAGAATTCTTTCTAACAAAGGATCTAAATAAACCTGAGCAAGAATTTAGAACTTCAAAGCCTGTGGACATTTATTGTGCACTTACTGTGCGCTGTAAGTCCTAATGTGAACAAGACAGGAAACACTCAGAGCATTGGAGTTTCTATTACTGAACTCTAACCATTAAGCATAGATCAGTATTTCCTCCTCTTTTTCCTTCCTCCCACCTTAGTAAATGGCTGTTATTACCAATATAGTTCTGAGTTTAATGAGGCAAAATATCAAGGGCTATGCGCATGTGGTTTGTGGCCACAGACTGAAGGACTGACGCTTGCAAGCCTTAGATCGAGTTTGTTCAGAAAACACACAGTTCATTCACAAAGCGAGACGCTCCATCTGACTAATGTTTTTCACATATCATTTCACTTTCAAATGTCAAGTACTATCTTTTTAAACTGTAAAGTAGCTAACAACACACTAAGAATCCTTCAAATATGTCACAGCTGAGGTATTCACACGCACGTAAGTTGTGGCTAAATTCTACTCACTTTTCACATGTTTTACAAACACGGTTCAACTAGCAAGTGCAACTCATTGAAACTGACCTTAAGTTTGAAAACCTCAAATGCACATTACTTCCCAATGGTATTTGTCCAGTATGTGTAGAGTACAGAAGTTCTCTACCACCATGCGTCCCCCACCACACTCACACATTTGGCAGGCAGGAATTCTAGGATTGCTTAGGGAAATTTTAAATCTTAACTTGCCTTCACAGTGATTAATGCCTACACTTCCTATTCTATGGTGAGTTCAACTCAAACTGAGCAGGCGTATTTTTACGTCCTAGAAAAGAATTTAAAACCAAGAGATGCACACATTGATGGTGGAAACAATATTATTCTCACAAAGCGTTTTTGGTTTTGGAACCGGGAGGTGGCTCAGTGGCCAAGAGCACTTTCTGTGCAAGCATGAGACCTGAACACCCATCTACAAAGCCAGGCATAGAGGGGCACACCTACTACCCTAGTGCTGCTGGAAGCGGAGACAGGGGATTGCTTGGCTTGATTGACCAATGGTCTAGCTCCAGGTTCAGTAAAAGATCCCATCTCAGTGGAATAAGGTGAAGAGGAATAGAGCAGGACCCGAAGAACTGCCTCTGGCTTCAGGGAGCTTGCACACCACCCTCAGACTCACAGATACACATGCAAAGTTTTACTTGGGCCAAAACATGAGCTGCAAATTGCTTGTAGGATCATGTTTGTAAAACATGTAAGAAATGAGCAGGATTGAGCTACAATTTATGTAGATGTTAATACCTCATTTCTTTTGGGACTCCCCAAATCAGAGAACTATTTTCTCCTTGCACTGGACTGTTTAATATGCCTCTAGTGGTCTTTGCCTCTCCTTCACCTAGTGCCGTCTCCTCCTAGCTCTACCTGCTAGCCATCCTCCCTCATTCCTTAATTAGGAGCGTCCGTGTTGCCTATGGAGACTGTGCATGAACACTAGGAAGAGATCAGGTAACTCCATTTAGATTTGTAAAAATATGCTAGAACCTGTGAGTAGCTTTCTGAGGAACTCCAGCTGTGAATGGTCCCTTACCAGGATCTGCTTTTTTTTTTTTCACATTAGCATTCATGCCTCTTCTCTGCTTAGTCACCCACGTTTAGACAGAACTGTACCCTCATTCTTGAAATTTCCTCCAAAGTTACAAGTGAAGATAAAAAAGGAAGTAATTTTTCCTCTGAAGATCATGAAAAGAGATAGGGTTAACGAAATCATTTTGTTCTTAGCCTCACCAAATTTAGGACTGAGAACAGCCAATTTCCAAAAAATTTAGCACTTTTATTTTTTCAAGTCAAAGAGCACATCAGATCTGTCTTTAATGTGGAGTTTTTAATGCAGGGCCGAGCACACTCTGGCACTCTGCAACTGTGACTGACGGACTGACCACCTACAACTGTCTGAATGAGGGTGCCAAGAAAGTTTGGCACACATGTCCTCAATTAACAGATTGGAGAGTTGCTAATTATCTGGATGAGGGACTTGGCTCCCGGAGCTTGCCTTTTCCTGCAAACAGGAAGGAAAGATTCCACCATAGTGTTTTGAATTGTTGGAATTTGTTCTTGAAGGCCTAACATGATGTCCCACTGACATTTTCTTCAAGGGTGAATTTCAGAGTTTAGAAAATTAACCTGGTAGGTTGAGAAAAAATGCCTTTTATTGGAAAGAACCAAAAGTCTGAATGTTATTACTTTGATGTGTTTAGAAACCCCTGTTTTAGAAAGTGATGTTCCCCCCACCCAGACTATTTCATGATCTTCATGATTAACTGCTGGCAGTCAGTGGGTAGACTTCCCACCAGGCAGGTTGCCCATGCCACATTCTTTGTTCAGATTGGCTTTGTTCACCACCGTTCACATTTCTTATTCTGAGCCACATTGGGACCCACACTTACTGGCAAGATAAACTCAGTTCACACTAGTACAACAAACTACCTTCTCAAAAGGTAGATCTTTAGCCAAAACATTATATATATCATACAAATAAATATTATACAAGAGTTAATTAAAGATCTCATTTATTTGTATTCTTACTGCAGATCATCAAAACACACACACACACAGTTTGAGGGGTTGTGATGGCACATATCTGTCATCCCAGCATTGAGAACAAAGCAGAAGAACTGACAAGTGTTCTGGGTTAACCTGGGCTCCATAGTGAATCTTTCTGAGAAACAAACCAAAATAATTGTAACAAAATCACAACACATTACAGCCAGGTGTGGTGGCACAGGCAAGACACACATGTACTCAACGTTATCTTCTCCTTGTTTGTAGGAGGGTTCTTCTGTATTTCTGTGCTTTGATTGGTTAAATAAAGAGGATGCCTGGCCTGTAAGATAGGACACAGCCCTTAGGTGGGTAGAGTAGACAGAACGGAAGACGGTGAGAGAGAAAGGAAGTGAGAGAGTCGCCATGATGCTCCCACCACAGATGGATGCAGGTTAGACTTTTCCGGTAAGTCACCACCTCATGGTGACACACAGATTATTAGGAATGGGTTAGTTTATGATGTGAGGGCTAGCCAAGAAGAGGCTAGTGATAATGGGCCAGGCAGTATTTAAATGAACACAGTCTGTGTGTAATCATTTCGGGCATAAGCAAGTGGCCATGGCTGGGAGCCAGGCGCTGGGAACAAACGGCCCCGCTCCTGGGTGGGAACACAACCTGCACCATCCATTTACAACACTTGTCTAGGTAGTGAGTTCGAGGACAGCTTCAGTTAGATGAGTTCTTTTCGCAAAACATCAAACAGGGCCAGCAAGATGGCTTAGAGGGTAAAGGAGCTTGCTGCCAACCAAGTCTGGTGACCCAAGTTCCATCCCCAGAACCCACAGAGTAGAAGGAGAGGATTGCCTTCGCGAAGTTGTCCTCTGGCTCCATATGGTAGCATGTTCGTGCACATACACACACATAAACAACAATAATAATAATTACACAAAATAAATTTCCTGTTTTTGTTAAGAAAAGTGATGCATTTTGCTTGTTTGTTTGTTGATTTTGTAACAGAACATGGGGGAATCTGGAAGCTTCAGTCTCAACATCAGTCTTCTTCATTTGCTGTTATGGATATATGAGACGATGCACTCTTAGAACAAGCGGAAAGATGTTTCACTCTTACAGTATTTTATGACATCAACTAGAGCAGCAGAAAATACTAAGAATAAGAACAAAATCAAAACAAAACTTCACTAGACCATTAATTTTCTCAGACAAGCCTGTAAAAAGCTTTGCCGCTCCTCTCTGTGCAACCAAAGTGAATGACCTCATTCCTTCTCTTCCAACAGTTTGCTGTATAAAATGGAGGTGACAATAACAATGGGTTTGTTATGTGGATCACTTAAAGGGGAGATGGCTCAGAGCAGTGCCTGGCACACCATGGGTGGTAACCTTAGTTCTTCCATTTCACTTATTGAAGTTGTAAAGATACATATGTAACAAGTGGCCTAGTGTAGCTTCCATCAAAAAGAAATTCTTAAAGACACTTTGGAGAAATTACTGACAGTTGGTAGCTAGGTTTTTAATCATCAAGAAAACAACACACTATAAGGATAAATGTAAGTGTTTCAAATGTGTGAAAATCTTGCCTGAACAAATGCAGGCTTTGTGGAGAACGCTGCTGAGCTGTGGTTTGGTTGCTATGATTTGTGGATTCAGGAAACGGATACACGCCGTTGTGAGCTTCACCTCAGAAGAAATGATGGCTACTAAAAGCTGAAGACTTAGCTAAGCACTCTCGTACCACACAACTTAAATGTACTTGATCTGGAAAGTGTGTTAACAGTGTTCTCACCTTCTTTAGCCTCTGCCGGCTGCCATAGTAGATGCTGCTGACATTGGCAGAATACGAGCAGGGAGGTGTGGCACCGAGGCAGTGTGACCTTGACCCAGGACCTGGGGGAATCAGTGTCTCGAAAAACAGTACTGATTACACAGACAGCAGATTTCCTCAAGGACTTGGGTTTGGGTAATAATTATCAACAGTACCACTGGTAATGATGGACCAATTAGCCAAGTGCAATAAAAGTCCAGAGAGCTCAAAGGACTTGCTAAGTTGATGTGACTCAACTTCTGTTAAAGGAGAGGGTGACCAAAGCCTTTGTGTCACGCTCTCTCTCATCCACTGTTCTTTTAATTTCATTCCAAGGAACTTTGGAAATTGAGAGATGGAGTCTGAGCTATGTTGATGTCTTATTTGAAGCAAGGATTTGTGGGAAACTGGCTAGGAGCTACCTGATCTATCATAGTTTTCAAATAAATGAGTCAAGAACCATACTTGACAGTGTGAGGAATAGGAAATATGCTTCAGCACCCTCCTGCTCTCTAGTTATACCACATCTATTTCGGTATAGTGAAGAAAAAAACAAAAAACAGAGGATACCAGAGAAAGCTTCCTACACAATTAGCAAGCCGCCGACATGTGAGAGGACATGAGCCTGTCTCTCCATAATCAGGGGAGGCAAAGGTGTTTCCAACATTTCCCCCTGAGTTATGGAAATGAATATCTCAAGCTTTCCCCTTCAGCAAAGACTGTCTGTTAATATCCAAACTACTTTCAGATTTATTGTGACAAGTGATACAGTCCCATGTTCAAGGGAGAATTTTGGGAAGCGTGCCTTGGAAACTTTTTTTTTGTTGCCCATCTGTTTTGCTTGTCGCAATTCCTGTTTGTTTAAGATGTACGTGTGCCAGAAATGTGGAAAGAATGTGTGTAGCGACAAGTGCTATCGAGCCATTTTCACACTGGACTTATGGGAAGCATGTGCTGCCCATCTGTGAAGTTCTCATTTTATGCAAATTTAGAAAATATATTCTTATGTCATGTTGCCTTAATGCCCAGGGGTAGATTGGAACACACACAGGAAGGAGAGCGAGATGGGGGGTAGTATTTCACACTCAGGGGTAGTGTGGCCTTGCCACAAGCAAGAGGTCACACATGAACACTAGTTGTCAGTAGGTAGAGGTCTGAGGTGACATTCTAAAATTACCTATGGTCAGACACTTTGTCTTTTACGTCAATTATAAATCTGTGAATGAGGTTTCAAAAGTCCCTATCTCAAGAAACTTCAAATGGGAGATAAGCAGACTGAGTGCATAAATATATTTACCTATAGAAAAAAACTACAGCTTTAGCTAGGGGTCTTTCTTATCCTCTGGAGCATTCTGTGTCAATCATCTGAGATCTGTTGCAGGCTTTCTAAAAGAAGAGCTTTAAAGACAGCATTAGTATATTGCCAGGGCAGCAAATGCTTCTAGACCACTAAGACTACATCTAAGGTACACCTACATATACATACACATACATCACACCTCTACATGTCATTTACCCGTTTCACATCAATAAGGAAAGAAGAAGCCACTATGAGAACAAAGCCGTAGAAGGTGATGTATGTTGCAAAAGCCACCTGAAAAATCCTACTGCTTGTTTGATTGCTCTGAAACACGGTTGAAGGGGGTCTATCAAGATGAACCTTTGTGCTTTTTGATTTCCTTGGGGAATTAAGTAAAAACAACTAATATGTCATCTCAGCATGTACTTGAAGGGTATCTAAACCTGCTTTTAGTCATCAGGAAAATAACACAATATAAGGATAAATGTAACTAATTTTAATGGACCCAAACAATCGCAACTCTTCAGAAACTGGTCATGAAGAGTCTTCAAAATGTATCTAAACTAGTGAGATAAAGTTATTGGTGTTTCTAGTACTCAGAACTGATTCCTCAAAGTTAGAAAAGAACTGGGATGCTTGAGTCATATTACCTCATGCTTAGAAATATTCCAAACTTAATGTTATTCTGCCCTTTATTATTTACAAATTGGTTGTTGTAAATTTTAATTTGCCTTGCTCCTATGGGTTATAAAGAATGTCCTGTTGAAGACAAGTATAACTATTTCTATACTCAATCAACTTGAAGAGTAAAATTGAACATAAAAGATGACATAAAAGTAGAGAGGATCCAATGTAAGTAAGGGTTCCCCTTGTGCTCTCAGGAGTATTCCATTTGCTTTAAGGCATACTGCCCACTTAATGCCTGCCGATACTTTCTTTCTGTCACAGCCTCTTGGGAGCTCCTCCTCACCATCACAGCTTCCTCCTAGTGACATGTAGCTTGGAAGAAGACTGTTGTCTGTTTTTCCTGGTGTATCTCATCTTGGAATACTACCTTGGACACATCAACACAATCCCTCCATTATAGCTTGTCCTGAACATGAGGCTAGTAGAGAACCCAAAATAGAGCAGACTTTATTTCTTCTTGATTCCCTGTTCCTTTATTTCCTCTCACATCTTCATGCTCTGCCTTTTGAACTGAATTGCATTGCTTAAGGTTTATTAGGAAATGGATTTTTCAGAAGTTCACAAGTGAGAAGTTAAAGATCTTTCAAAGGTGCTTCTCTTATGAGCACTTGTGATCATAGCCCATGTCTCCTATTTTTAGGAAACTCTCTCTCTTTGTATTTGTTGTAGGAATTATTGTTCACTGACAAAAAAAACCCAGCCCTTTGTAAAAATGCTCTGACTTAAGACTGAGGCCTGAATTCTATAGGCATAATATAAATCCTGAGAAGGTTACTATAAGGGAAAGCTCAGGGTGTTTCAGCAGGATTATTACTGATGATTAGTGGCACCTCAAGTTCAATGTAAAATTCAGAGCCCAGCATAATGTGGTTCCTCCACCACCAATATTCTAAAAACCTCGCCACTAAGTGAACTGATAAGTAACAACCATCTATCTAAACACATGCAATCCCATAGCAAAAGCAAACATTAGTTCATGGGATGGATACTTTTGATTGTCAGCTTGACTGTAGCTAGAATGAGGTACAATACAGAAATGAAGGGCTCACCTGTGATCTGGATCTTGAAGATGGAAGACAGTACACCTTTGACTGGGAAAACACACACTTTTAATCCAGATTGTGAGGCAGAAAGATATGCCTTTAATACGGGCCACACCTTCTGCTGGAAGCCTTATAAGGACATGGAAGAAGGAAGGTTCTTTCCCACTTGCCCTCACCTTGCCAGAGCATCCATTCCTTCACTGGCACTGGAGTTTACTTCTTCAGGATTCCAGCATCTATAGAAGACCAACTGGGACATGCAGCCTTGTAGGAATAAGCAACTGCTAAATTCTTGGATTTTTCATTAACAGCTAGCCACTGTTGGATTAGTTGGATGGCAGCCTGTAAGTCATGCCAATAAATTCCACACATACAGACAGACACACACATAGACACACACACGAAGAGGAGAGAGAGAGAAAGAGAGAGAGAGAGAGAGAGAGAGAGAGATAGAGAGAGAGAGAGAGAGAGAGAGAGAGAGAGAGAGACAGAGAGATTCAGTCCATAAGCTCTGGGACTCANAGAGAGATTCAGTCCATAAGCTCTGGGACTCAAGAGAACCCTGACTAATAAAGTTCTCAAGAGAGAATATTCTAAATTCCTTTTTAAAATGTCCCCATGTCTTATCATATAATTGTAAGGTGCCTCACAGAAAATGGCCTCAGTGTTTTGCATTGTTTCTCTCATCATCTTCAAATGTATTTTATCAAAAATTCTAATCATTTGCTTTAAGCATCCACCAAGATTAAAGAAGAGTCAGTCCATCTGTAATTTGGTCTGCCACTAAAATACTGAATTCTTCTTGCAGATTCTAAATATAAAACTATGTCCAAGTCAGGAAGCATCCTGCCTTCTAGAAATTTTAACCTCTGTGTTGGGAAAAGATGTCAAACTCATTAATAAAAAATATGAAAGAAAATGTCAGGCCAAACATGTTAGAGCATTCTTATATTCACAGCTCTGGGAAGATGGAGGCAGGATCATGAGTTTGAGATCATTCTTGGTTATAATAGAAAGTTTCAGAATATCCTAGGCAGCACAGAGAGACAATGTCTCAAATTATAATGATAATAATAATAATAGATACATTCCAGTGCCTTAAAGAAGTAAAATTTGATAATGTGACAAGTGACTGGTTTGAGAATCTAGCTCAGGTGATAATTAAGCACCAGACAGATGGGGTGGTACTTTGATTGAGACCTAAGTAGAAGGAGTAGCAAATGCAGAGGCCTGCACCTCAGAATACAGATGGCAAAAACGAAGGTCTAGAAGATCATATAAGAGCATCCTAGTCAGTGAAGTAAGAAGGTGAAAGGAGGTCAGATGTGTAGAGACTACATCATAACAA
The DNA here is from genome assembly GCA_028555095.1 of Dicrostonyx torquatus. Taxonomy (NCBI): domain Eukaryota; kingdom Metazoa; phylum Chordata; class Mammalia; order Rodentia; family Cricetidae; genus Dicrostonyx; species Dicrostonyx torquatus. The sequence continues at coordinate 7,517,823 of JAQHUG010000015.1, forward strand.
GCCTAGTAAGCTGTGGGGATGAAATTGCTCTTTATTCACATTGCAATGGGAAATCACTGAGGGACTGAAACAAATGGCATGAGCTACTAAAAGCTTTATTGGAAGGCAAGTATGTGGAGGATGGAAAAAAGCAAGAACGGAGGCAGAATACTCAGATAGGAAGCAGGACAGGGATCCTGTAAAGTGATTCGTAGTTGGAGACATGGAAGTGGCAAATGCTTCTTGTATGTGCTTGGAAATCCAATACTCAAGAGGAACAAGGTCAATAGAATGGATATGTATTATAAAAGAGAATTTGTTATAATGGCATACAAGCAATGGGAGTTGAGTAGTGCATCAGACATTCCACGTTAGAGAAACCAAGAAGCCAATAGTTATTCAGACCATGAACCTAGATATCAGCATTCCCAGTCTGATGCTAAAGGTCTGTAAGATAAAGATGCTAAGGGTCTGGATAGCTGCTGCTCTTCAGCTCACATTGAAACCCAAAGAAGATGGACTTGGATGTCAGCAAGGAATGTCATCGACAGGAGCAGTAGAAATTGCTACCTTTACCATGGAGAAACAAAACCATGCAGGCAGCGCTGTTCTTCCCTCTGACCTCTACATTCGTGGGCCACCTCCCAAAGATGCTGCTTGCTCTGGGAAAGAGACATCTCCCATAAATTAACGCTCTGAAAAGTCTCTCAGAAATCTTTCCTGAGGCATGGCTCTTGATTTCAGAGCCAATGAAGTTGGCAATCAGGGCCAACCATGACATCTACTGTGTTTTTGTGGCCATACCCATTAGTCTAGAGATTACTTTCAGCTTGGTATGTCAAGACACGAGAAGAAACAAAAATTACTTTTGAGTAATTGTGGATGCTTGTGTTCTTCTCCCAGGCAATGAGGAGGAAAGCGTGTTGGTAGTTGGGTGGTTTAAAGTCTGTTTAGGCTGTTAAGTCTAAGACATCTCTTTTCAACCTGGTAAAGATATAAATGGGCAGTCATATACATGTATCCCAAACTCAGACTAGGCAGAAGTTGAGTTCAAGAGACATATGATTTCACCCTCCCTTCCTCCCTCCTTCCTCTCTCTCTTTCTCTCTTTCTCTCATGTGTGTATGTTTATTATTGTTGATGTTCTTTGGCTTAGAGCCTTGCCAGTTAGTCCAGACTGCCTTTGAAACTATCCTCTTGCCTCTGCCTCCCAAGTGCTGAAATCATAGGCATGCATAGTCGTGCCAACCCATAATTTTACTTCACAATGCTTTTAACTATCCACTTCTTTTTCTGCCCAATGACCCAATTGCAATGTATAACTAAGCCTTCATAGGTTCTCATTAAATTTGTAGCTATATTCCCCTTTTAATTGGCCAGGGAGAAAGAAGGAATGGGTATCTTTTCTTGTAATTCCACTTAGTCCAGTTATAAAGTAAGTAGGTCACTGGGTGACAACAAACAGGGGATGGACTGAGATAGAAACAAATGCTAGGATCAAAGGGAGCAGCTGGAAGTAGCCACACTTGGCTGCATGTTTTTAATTACTATAGTCTGACTCTTCTCCTGGCCTGCTGAGTTTGGCTGACAATGGATTCACTGAGTGAGAGTGGCTCAGACAGATTAGTATACATCTCAGGAGCACATACCAGAAGCTCAAAAAACCTGTATGAGATCAATAGCATGGCAGAAAAACTTTTAAAAATAGAACTCTTCAAATTGTATATAGGGTAAATTGCTTAAGGAGGTGACATAGGCCCTAAGGAACCCCGTTCTCTGCATACCTAAGTGGAAGTTTGCTGCCACAGCTGTTCATCTTCTTAATGGTTTGCAGGGTACATGATATTGGTTGTAGTAAGAAATAGAAAGGGGAGAAAGAGAGAGAGAGAGAGAGAGAGAGAGAGAGAGAGAGAGAGAGGGAGGGAGAGAGAGAGAGAGAGAGAGAGAGAGAGAGAGAGAGAGAGAGGAGAGACAGACAAATGGCTAAAGAGGATAGTAATTTCTGTTCTTTACATAAGGATTAATAAATAAAAATTTGCCTTTAGTAAGTCCTTGAAAACCCTCATGACATCATGCCAGGCAGTGGTTAGGTATGTCTCCATTAGTCATAATGTAAAAAATTTAATAAATAAAAATAAAAATCCTGGTATATTTTTGTTCATAGAACAAATACCATATATTGGTATATAATCAAGATTAGACTCTCTAAAGCACTGAATTTCTAAAGACAAGCCCCTGCTCTTCATAAATATTTATGACCACAGATTCCTACCCCCATTTCATACATGTTTAATACAGAGCCCTAGGAATAATCCTTGATTCTTCAGTTTTCCAAAACGAGACCAATCAGGGATTTCCTGTTGGTTTTTAAATCACTATAATGTGTTTCCACTTTCTGGGACCAATCATCTTGACTGATCTATCTGCATTTACCTGTGCTCACCCAGTACTCAAAGCGATCATGACCATCTCCGCCAGTTTCCTTATCTGCAATGTGACCAGTTTGTAAGGTTCTCTACACAACAGTAGAAATAAATCACATAAGATGGTGTTTGTCATAATCCTACTTGTGGCCATCATTAAACCTTAAATAAGCAGCCTTTCCCTTTATTTGAGTATGGAATGTCCCCCAAACCCTCAACACACACGTACATGCATTCTTTGGCTGAATTCTTGGTCCCCAGCTGCTAGTACTGTTTTGTGAGGATCCGTGACTTTAGGAGTTAAGTCACAGATGGGGGAAGTAGGTCACGGGAGCCCTCTGTTGGTACTGCATCTCTCTGTTCCCCTCTCTCTATCCTCTTTGCTTTCTGGCCACCAGGAAGTGAGACAGCTGCCTGTGTTTTTGCTGCTGTGATAGGCTGCCTTCCCTCAGACCCAAGCTGCAGATGCAACCAACCTTGGAGTGAAACTTCAGGAACCATAAGCCAAATGAAACTTTTTTATTTTTATATTAGTTTTCTTAGATAGTTGTCACCAAGACAAATAAACAAACAAACCCAAAAAAAAAATAAAAACAAAACAAACAAAAAGATTCCAACTAACGTCTTCCTTTCATTTTACCCTCGGCCTTCTCTTAGACGCTTTCCTAGAATATGAATCTTACACCATTTTTAGATAATTTCCTACTGATTTCAGGGTAAACTCAAACTTCATACCTTTACCTACCTGCCCATAAAGTATGCAGTAAATACTTTCCTGTTGTTGTTGCTAAATGGCTGTCGGAAGGAAAAGGAATTAAATTGCATGTTGGCTTACAGTTTAAGAGAACACGATCTGTTGTGCAGGGACGACACAGCGGGGTTCACAGCAGTAGGGACATGTGTAGGAGAGGCTGAATATGCAACTGGGATGCCTCACATTGTGGCGGGCCAGGAAGCAGAGGTGGGAGAATGCTTGGACTCAGTTGGCTTGCTACATTTTTTTCCTTTTTATTAGCCTGGGACCACAGCCCATGCATGGGTGGTGCTGACCAGATTCAGGAAGCCTCTTTCCTTTTCAGTTGGTGTCACCCTGGTGACGCCAGATTCTGTTGTTGTAGCTTGGTTTCTTCTGCTGTGGTAAACATCATGAGCAAGAGCATCTTGGGGAGGAAAGGGTTATATCATCTTACAGATAATAGGCCATCTCCAGGGGAGGTCAAAGCCAGTACTTGGAGGTAGAAATGGAAGCAGAGGTCCTGGAGGAATATTGTACACTGGTTTGTTCTTTCTGATTTGTTCAACCTGTTTTCTTATATAACCCAGTCCTATCTGCCGTAGGGATCTAACACAGTGAGTTCTTACATCATCACTCAAGACAATGTCCCACAGACATGCACACCGACCAATCTGATGAAGGCAACTCTTCAGCTGAGATTCTGTCTTCCCAGGAGACTCTAGTTTATGTTAAGTTGATAAAGACAAACAAACAAAAGCAAAACCTAACGTATCTTTCAGCTAAGAATTAAGATCTTTTAAAAAGCTGCTCCCATCTGTGTTTTAATCTACCTGAGACACTGACCTTCCTCTTCTGAGAGCCAAAGTTGTTTTAAATTTTAACTATTTAAAATTAAAATAATTTTAAAGAAATCCATGAAACAAAAATGCCTCTAAACTGTAAACCCCTTGCCCAAGGATAGATACTTCTTAAAATGCTGGAGGCTGTTGTTCATGTTTTCACTCCCCTAAATAAATATTTTTGATCCAACTACTAGATCACATGTAGGTAGTAGGCATGCAGGCAGGAAGTACATCAGGATATATGCTTGCCGCTGATTGGATGTGATGGGAAATATGGTGATCTTATGGATTTTCCTTTCTAAGCCTCTGCAAAATGTGACTTGTCACCACTTTCTGGAAATCCCAGAATGGACATGGTCACAGTCAGTCTTCCTGGCTAGTGTTTAATTAAACCTTGCTTCAAATTTGGCTCAAACATTGTGGTAGTGGTCTTATTCACAACACTCTTGCACTACTTTCCTCATATACACAAATGAGTATATGTGTATACTTATCAAATGAAGAATTTGCTGCATGGAGTTCTAAATGCTGAGGAAGAAATCAGCACTTAAAACTCAGCTTAATAAGCTCCTGCCAATAATTGGTTTTCACTGAAGCCAGCAAAGCTAAAGCAGGCTTTCCTTTATGCACATCAATAACAAACATAGCATCCTGTGTGTGTATCTGTGTGTGCTTGCAGCTATGTGTATTCTGTGTATTTGTGAGCTCATTCAAGCATGAATCATTGCAGTGCAGGTATATGAGTGTGTGCATGTACATGTATGTAATGTATGTAGTAGAACTTAGAATGCAAAAATGAAAATTTTGACAGTGGAGATCAAAGGAAAAGAGGAGTAACATTTCTCAAGAACATAAAAAATTTTTGCAAGGTAGTTGAAGAGAAATTTTATATAAACCTATCGCCTGTGTGGAAGACAAAAAGAGCTGGAGAAGAACTGAAAAAAGCACCCTAAGAAAAAACTGACAACATTGACTCAGCCATGCCCAGCTAAAAGAGGAGGAGGCGGGATGGGGGAGGAGAGATGAATGGTGTGAGAAAGACCTGGGAGGAAGAAAACATGCATCAGCAGGCTGACTCTCACTTCTTTACATAACTTTGCAAAAGCCACTAGAGTTTCAGAGGGCAACATTTATTTAGGACATTTCAATGGCTTACTGGTTCATTCAAATTCAGAGAAGAGGGGCAGTTGGTGTCACCAGATACCTTAAGCCAATGGATAAGAGGAGTCAGATGGGGAAGGGAGCAATAGGACAGGGAGAATATGCAAGGGTGAGAATTTAAGTTTTTCAGGAAAAGAATGGCTTTGAGAGATGCAGCTCTTCAGCTCTTCAGTGGTACCAGTATAGATCTTTGTGTCTCCTCATTCCTATTCTATCAGAAGGGATTCTTGTCTTCAAGCTGTCTGGCACTGCCGGGGACACTCCTATTACGGATTGAATGCAGGCCCCAGCACGGGTACACTGACATTCCCAATTATAAGAACTTGTAAATATAACTTTACTTAGGAAGGGGTCTTACCAGGTGTAACTAAGCTAGAAAACACACATTTAGAGCCCCTGGGCTTATCCAGGTGGGCTCTGAATGACAGGTGTTCTCAGAGGTGTAGAAACAGGGAGAAGAGAAGGCCAACATTATGAGACCTCTAGGCACTACTTAAGCCAGCAGCAACCCAAGAGGCAGGATAGATCCTCCCCTAGACATTAATTTCTGGCAAACCTTTGATCTTGGATTTCTGTCCTGTAGGACTGGTAGGGGAATAACTTAGAACTTCTATGTGCCTCCTTGCTTGTGGTAATTACTTACAGTAGTGGCAAGAAGCTAGAACCTCCAGTGTAATGTTCTTCTGAGCACACACTGAATGCATTTTAGAGCAGTTTCTCACTGTGCCTCATCAAGCTCAACTACTTGAGTAATATGCCTTAAGGCCCCAGCATGATAAAGAGTTGTGCCACCTAATAAACTATGGTTTGCCTGCATGTGTTTATAATTCTAAATAGCATTAGCTTGTCTTTAGAAATCTTCCTGGCTAAAAAAAATAATATTAATATTGTCATAATATTTTGTATTTAAGCGAATTTTCTGGAACATTAGCTTGTTCTTTCAAAATGTACAATTAGGTAAGTGAAGGACACCATTAACCCCATAATCCCCACTCTCATTCTGTCCATGAAAAAATAAGATATACATGCACTGTACAGCTTGTTCCAGGACATCCACACATGCATAAAAATATGACTAAGACTCACATATCTACCTCTGTTTCTATGAGGAGATGCCATAGATTAGGCTACAGAAAATATAAATTTGTTTATCATGTCTCTGAAAGCTTAGAAATATGAAATCCAGATGCCAGTAGATTTGGTGTTTAGTGGTCCACTTTCAGGAGTTACAGTCAGTCTCACTTGGGGTGGAAGTTGCAAAGACTTATCTAGAGTCTCTTCATGTGATCCCCTCCCACTCATCAGTGAATTACTTTCCAACAGCCTTGTCCCATAACATCACAATCTCATAGCTTTGCATTTCAACATCTTAATTCAAAGGTTGCACCAAGCCTTTGGATTAAACATGACCTACAGAATCAACTAATCAAGCCTCACTGGAGCTCACAAAAAA
>JAQHUG010000015.1:7524872-7545896 GCA_028555095.1 Dicrostonyx torquatus
AAAGAAGAAGAAGAAGAAGAAGAAGAAGAAGAAGAAGAAGAAGAAGAAGAAGAAGAAGAAGAAGAAGAAGAAGAAGAAGAAGAAACATTTAGGACATAAACACTTCTCTAATCACAACAGATATTGCTATGTTGGTTACTGTCAAACAGTAGATTTTTCTATCACAGCCATCAGAAGGTAACTGTAAAATGTGTCTGCTTGAGCTTTCTCTCACTCCGGTGTCCCTCTCTGATGCTCCCTCTCTTTACCTGCTTTCCCAAGACTGGCTTGACCTGCTGCCAAGACACTTGCTTTTTACTTTGCTCTTGTTATTAATCCTTCAGGGTCCTGTGGCCAGTGTTAGCTATCTTCTGGGTCTCTCTGATCTTCTCACCTACTTTGCACTTGTCTCCATCTTTTCCTTTCCCAAAGCCCATGGAGATACTTTCTCTGAGATTCTTTTTACCAAACAGAGTTTCTCCAAAGGAAAGGCAGGGATAATGAGCCATCTCTGTAACCCATCGAGAGAGACAAACTTGAAGTAAAGAGGAAATGACACCCAGAGCCAGAGTATACTGTCCCAGACTGTTATCTGTTCTTTGGGTCCCTTCATCTCCACAAAATCTTTTTCTTTAAACTTCCCATAGGCCTACTTCTTTCTTCTCTGTACAGAGGGCATATAGACTTTGCAGTCTTCCTGGCTTTGGGAGTACTTACTTTCTTCCCATTGATGCCCCCGTATACAGAGACAGGTCTGTCAATTTATCTCAAGAGACTTGCTTGCCTTGTCTTGCAAGGTGTGGGGAATGCTCCTTTCACCCTTACATTAAATCTCCTGGCACCATTATTTAATTTCTGCTCACATACCACTTTTTCCGTGAGTCCCACCCCTCAAACTCACTTAAAACCAGTTTCTATGTATACCCCAATCTGTTTTACTTTTCTGCCACATCTTTCTCTTTTCTATTACATCATCATATTGATCCCTGAAGTTGAAGGAAACTACAAAGATAAAATTGAAAATTGAAAAGAAAAGACATTTTTATCCAAAAAAAATCATGAACAAAAAAAAAAAGAGGAATGAAAATTCAGGTTTGTCCTGGAGCCAACATAAAAAGCTAGCTCTGTACTTTTAAGTTTCTAAATCACAGGAAGGCACTGTGCACATCCAGGGCTTTGCTTTTTATAAGAGGGGGCCAACAGGGCTGAACACCGTGGCTCTGCTGTGTTATTTCCAAACAAGAACATCAATGATAGCTTCAAAGCATCCTAAGAATATCCTCAGATGCAGCAAAAATAAGGATGTGAGAAGATGATTTGTTTTTTATGTACAAGCAAAAGAGAAAAGGTACCACAGAGAAAGCAGTTGCAGAGATCTGGTTTAAATAGGAATTAGATCTTGCAAATGTCACATGCACCTCTGACAGCTCTGCAGAACTCAGAAGCATGTGTGAGCACATCACCTGCTCCCAGGGACCCTGAATCCTCCAGAGAGAAAAACAGAAGGACTCTCTAAACTCACAGTAAAGACAATGTAAGCCAACATCAAGCTTGGTCACAGTATTTTCTTTATTCTTCAATAATAAAAAGTGTGTGTCTGTGTGTGTGTGTGTCTGTGTGTGTGTCTGTGTGTTTGTGAAGATCATATGAAGGATGTCTGTGCAGTTCAAAACTTTGTGCTCAAGAATTTGACACAGTAGTTTGAGTTGGGCAGTTAGGCAGTTAAAGTGAAAACCAATTGAAGTTGTAGCACGAATAATAAAAATCTAGAGACAAAAAAAATAGGGTTTAACTCAAAAACCAGAAAAGCAAAGCAGCCAAGCCACTAGGGAAATCTTACCTCTACCAAGGCTGGGTGACTGCAAACTAAGGAGACCAAGCCTCCCCCCTCTTTTATAGTCTCTCTAGTGCTGGGATTAAAGGCATTTGACACCCTAGTACTGGGATTAAAGGTGTAAACCACCACTACCTGGATTTGTTTCTGCATTGATCTTGTGTAGCCAAGGGTAGCCTTGAACTCAGAGAGATCCATCTGACTCTGTCTCCAAAATCCTGGGATTAAAGGTGTGTGTCACCATTACCTGACCTCTAGTGGCTTTAGCTTTGTCTTTGGTCTTCAGGCAAGATTTATTTATTAAAATACAAATACTATATCACTATAGAACTAAAAATAAACATTTTTCTGTCCACCTACTTAGGTGATTGAGGAATACCAAACAACATTTCTCTCTTCTACCTCTTTTCTCTCTCCATTTTCTTCTTTTGTTTCATTGATTTTATTGAGATATGCATTTTTCTCTTTCTTTCCCCTCCACTTCAACCTTCTCCCATGGTCCCCATGCTCCCAATTTACTTGGGCGATCTTGTCTTTTTCTATAGGTATAATGACCATCAAAATCCCAGCAAAATTTTTCACAGACCTTGAAAGAACAACACTCAATTTTGTATGGAACAGCAAAAAACCCAGGACAGCCAACACAATCCTGTACAATGAAGGAACTTCTAGCAGCATCACAATCCCTGACTTCAAACTCTACTACAGAGATACAGTACTGAAAACAGCCTGGTATTGGCATAAAAACAGAGAAGAGGACCAATGGAACCGAATCAAAAACCTAGATATTAATCCACACACCTACGAGCACCTAATTTTTGACAAAAAGCAAAAAATATAAAATTATGAAATGGAAAAAAGAAAGCATACTCTCTCCATTTCCTTCTACATGAAGGTTCTTGGTCTTGTTGGAAGAATTCAAGGATGGTCACAAGGTAAGCTTATGGAGAAGAGTTTAGGCTTAATAAAGCAAAGGAGTGTGAAGTCTTGAGACATGGGGATAGGCAGACAAAATAACAGACAACTGCTTGAGGATCTTTGGGTTTGGGCTTTTAATCATTCCAGTGGAAAACGGGCATTATTCCTGGATCCAGAGGGGGTTTCCTGGAAGTTGAGTTTAGATATTTCCTAAATCCCTCCAACAAGTTTAGTACTGAAAGTCAACCAAGTCTTGTCCTTGTATTGTGGTGGCAGAAATTTGGTTAATGGAAAGAATAATTATGTGTTAATTAGCCAGGTACATAACTGTCAACTTTCTGCCATAACTTTCCGTTTTCAAAGAGTAGAAAGTCAATGCTATATAGTCCCATCCAGGAGTTGCGTTTCTTGTACTAATGATAATTGGATGGAAATGTAGTTTTTTGTAGCTGGATCCAAGCCATTGTTCTTCTTATAGTTGTTTCTCAACTTATGGTCTTGCAGATACCAAAGGTTAAAGGTCACTAAACTAGAACTCACAGGTAAGATAGGCTTAGTTCAAGCCCTGATATATTACTTTTGAAGCAAATGAGTATGGGCAAGCCCTTAACTACTTCTAGCTTCCATTTTTATCTCAAAATATTTTAATATCCCAAATCTCAAAGACTTGCACTAAAAATATCCCCTTTTACCATAAATAGGAAGAAATGTCAGTCTTAAGAAGAAAACCTGTCAGACTTCCTGTGTTCAAATCACAGGTCCCCTTCATGAGGAATGTGTACACTCAGTTTTTTCTTCTGCAAAGTGGGAATAACAACAGATTCATTTTCAAAGGGTTGTTGTTAGGATTTCATAAAATTAGCAAGTGCCTCTTAGAGCACAAATAGATAGAACCAACACATGGTATGGTCAATACAGTAAGAGTTATAGTTTGCTTGAGTAAGTGTTGTGAATTTGGAAAGAGGCCAAGAATGCAGAAAGTACTCAGGAAATGAGATCAGATTGGGAAAATTTTCCAGCTCACTATTTACAGCTATATACTGCTCTTTTCTCCACACGTTTTTGGATGTGAGGTCTTCCATTGGATCCTGGTCGACTAATGATCCATTTTTCTTTAAGAAAGTGACTCTCTTTCCACAGCTTTTGAATGCCAATAGCTCCATGACCGGTGCAGCACAAATCTGAGTGGATAAAAGGAGGACAAGGAGGAGAATAGTTAGCATAGGGAGGAAAGGAGACTCCGGTCTGGGAGAAGTGGGGAGTGGTGAATGTGATCAAAACACTCTGTGCACGAATCTCAAGTTGCTAACAAAAGTGTTATACTCACAGAAAACTGTTTATCCCTGTACTACATCCATAATGCACTCTCTACCCCCGGTGAGGGATAATGTAAGCAGCCATAGGTCAGACACCAGCAGGATAGTTGCACTGTGCTACTCCAAGGTTCATACAAGTGAGTCAAATTCTGGAAAGCACGGCACCAATAACAGCTGGTGCTTTTAGAAACAATATCCTATGCCGGGCGGTGGTGGCGCACGCCTTTAATCCCAGCACTCGGGAGGCAGAGGCAGGTGGATCTCTGTGAGTTCGAGACCAGCCTGGTCTACAAGAGCTAGTTCCAGGACAGGCTCCAAAGCCACCGAGAAACCCTGTCTCAAAAAACCAAAAAAAATAAATAAATAAACAATATCCTAGAGAACCACATGATTTTAGTGGACTAAAAAGAGATAGTAGTGTACATCAACGTGATAAATGTGTGCTTCTCTTTATGGGTACTTTGTTGATTGCTGCAATGATTGTGTGGCTTAACAGCACTCCCTCCATTTGCATGTGGGGCTTCTTAGTATCTAAGAAACTAAGATTCAAATTCAGGCCTATTCGAGTTTACAACCAGTATAGTCACTTAACTGGAAAGGCAGAAGCAAAGCCAAGGTCCTTACATTTAATCCAAGGTACATACATACATAAAACCTGGGTGATGATGGTGCAATCCTTTAATCCCAGCACTCAGGAGGCAGAGGCCAGCGAATCTCTGTGTGAGTTCGAAGCCAGTCCGTCTACAGAGTGGGTTCCAGGACGGGCTCCAAAGCTACACGGAGAAAGCTTGTCTCAAAAACCAAACCAAAACAACAACAAAAGATACATACATAAACAGCGGGAATCTGATTAAAGGCAGGATGGATCTGTATCCCAGCTCTAAGATAGGAGCTGTATGTGGAAGCAGATTATGGCCAGCTTTAGTGATGGAGAAGGGGACTTAATTTTACTGTGGAGAAACACAATATCCGCACTTTCCTGATCTCTCCACTAGGTGGCTCCATGACTAGGCAAGTTAAATAACTCAGCAGACATTGAGTGTCCAGACTCAATAAACAGAGCTATTACGATGCTTTTTCTAGGTAGTAAGAGCATGATGAGCACAGAAAAGAAATGTCTGTGCCCTGATTAAGAGGGCATGTGAGAACAGAAAGTATTTCAAAAAATAAATAGTTTCAGGAAGTTTGGCCTTACACCCACTGGTGGCAAGGGAACTCAGATAAAACTAAAGACATATTTCATCAGCTTCTTGTGGGGGGGGTGGGGGGAGTTGAGGGCCTTTTTCACGCTAATGAATAAAGATGAAGAAGACTTCCTGGAAAAAATACAACGGAGTGCCTTTTTATTTTGAGGTATAATAGCCAGCCTCTATGAAATATGGGGTCTGGTCAAAAAGGCTGATCCCAGAAATCAGCATATTTCTCATGACCACAAGACTCAGGAAAAACGCTTCCAAACAAGCAGCAACCCAAAAAAACAACATATTGCCATCCTGAAAAAAAATCTAACTGTGCTGAAAAAACAACAACATATGGCTGGGTGGGGTGTGAGCAAAAGGAATATAGTTATCACATTTGAACATTCCCTTTACAGACTTGCGGAAAAGGGAATTTTGTAGGAGAGAAAGTGGAGAGGCCTCAAAGCCTCTCTTTTGAAAGCATAATTGAGGATGGGAAAAAGCAAAGAAGGTTTTGTTCCAGGTTAGTTACAGCTGAGAACAGGAATTGAATTTCACCTTTGACCCCAGCATATGCTGAAAAGAATGAAAGCAGGCAAAAGCTGAAAATCCTGGCTTCATTCGGGGCTTTGTAAGTAGAACACCGTGGAGATTAAAACAGAGGGAGGAATGGAATGTACTTGAACATGCCTACTCTCAACACCAAAGCCTCAATGTGCTGATAATAACAGTGGGGTGCCATCATTATGTACCTAGAATCTGGGTTTCATTTGAACAAAACAGAATCAGCTTCAACCACACTTCTCTGCTGGGGATCTCAGCCATGTGACTGTTTCATAATTCAAGGTGAAGTCACATAGCAACACTGGAGGAGGGCTAGAAAATAAGTTTTCAAACTTTGGATTTTTTGCTATTTGTCCACACCCAGACTGTTTACTCCTCAGTTGGATTAAACCAAGATCGACCCTCTGCAACAGAGTCCCATCTGTAGATTGCTACCTCTAAGAAACAACAATTCTTCCAATAGGTAACTATAGAGAAAGCCCCCTGTGTGGTTAGAAGAAAGATTCTGACCTTCTGGCAAGCTCCTTGGGTAGGAATGAGTTTTATGAACTTAAGGTGTTGCAATACGTTACCATAAAACGTGTAACTCTGGAATAATAAGCGTTATTTTGAGCTGAAGATGTTTGGTATTCAATGAAGACAGGGACACACTTTGTCTGAACTCTGCTTCTTGCCTAAAAGAAGAGGCTGTTGAGAAGGGAAAGACCATGTGAGGTGAGGGTTACCAGGCATTTCACAATTTACAAGAACATTATGCCTTTTATCCATTCACCTAAAGTGTCCAGTTTTTATGTTTTGAAAAACACTATTTGCTTTTTTTTACAAGGACCCTTTTTCTCTAATCCTAGCCCTCCAAAGATGAGAAAACACACCTCCAAGCTCCAACCACATCCCATACTTTTTCATCATAGAGTCGCAAGTATAAGAGCCATACTCATGTTGGCAAATGTCTGCTCATTTTACCTTTTCATTCTGGCTTTTGTTGTCTAATTATTGGGCTTCTAATCAATGAACCCAGGAGAACAAAGAGGAAACTCTCTTCCCTGCAGATTAGATTGTCCAAATTTAGTGTGTGAAGTGGGTGCCACGATCACAGACAGTGCTTGTAATTACAATATGCAAAAGGGAACTGCTGCTCCTTTAAATGATTTCCCCTATTCTTACCCACTTTCTGCACTGGCAACTGAATAAGGGTATCAAATCTGTCCAAACTATTTCACTGACTCTGGTTATCAAACTTGGCTTGTTTTGGATAAATAGAACCTAAGTCCTATATGCCTTGCTTTCACTGAACCCCTCCCCACCATACCCACCATACCACTTCTTCTTCTGATGTTTAACTAGAAGAATAAGTAAGTCTAAATTGAGTGATAGGTTCAGGTGATTGGGAAGGGTGGTGGCACAGGAGTATCATTTGGTTCGCATCCCTGTAAATATTCACAATCACTGAGTGGCAATTCCTTCCACCTTTGTGGCTATTGTTATGGAAAATTCCTGTATCTGTTTTCTGAAGCTCTAAGTGTTAGTGCAGGTCTTTCCCAGGCCCCCAGTTTCTTCATATTTTTGACACACCAGTTCTGTAGGATCTGTGCATCTGCCCATGGACCATGCACACTTGATGTCTTCCTTCGTCTCTACTTCCTTCAAGGCAGTGACATATTTTTCTGAACACAGGTGTTCCTAAAATTTGAAGGTTTTTTAAAATAAAAATTTTATAATGAAATGAAAACCTCTCAAATCTAGATAGTCCTTTTTTGTTGTCAGTTGAGCACAGATTCAGCACCATGGACAGAGAATTCACTATCCTAATCCAGGGCTGTCTTTGGTACTTCTGAGTCTTTGGGATGACAACTCCTGGCCTGAAGGGAGGGTTGGTTTGGGTTCTTAGCTTAAGGAATTTCAGTCCATTACAATAGGGCATGTCAGAGGAGCAGCTTCGTCATGGGTAGGAGTTGTTCACGTGGCAGCAAACAAGAAACAAGAAGGAACCTGGACGAGGGACCAGACTGAAACTTTCAAAGACCCCTCCCTCATGATCCTCTTCCATCAGCTAGGCCTTACTCTTGAAGTTCCATAGCTTTCCTAAACAGTACCACAAGCTGGAGTATAATCTTCCAAAGAAGGAGTCTGTGGGGGGCATTGCAGACTCAAACATCATTCTGTTCTGGTCCCACAAAGGCTTTCTGTTCCTTTCATAATGCAAAATTGATTTGGTCTCCAAAGTTGTAACAATCTCTCAATATCTTTCAAAAGTCTGAAATTCAAAATCTCTTTGAGGTCACAGAAGGACCCTTACCTATGAGCTCCTACAAAAGCAGAATAAAAGTTAAATAACAATTTCTAAACTTCCCTTCCAATTTCTAAATTTCCTTCCAGATGGGAGGAATACATCAAAGGATTGTTAAACCAACAACCACAGGAACAAAAACCTGAAACACCAAATCTAGGAACTTCATTTCTGACTACATGGTGTCATTTTGTGAACCCCAGTGAGCTTAGACAGCCTTGAATCTCCAACCTTGACACATGCAGCAATCTTTCTCCAGTGTTGGCTCCCTATGCTGGATGGGAATTTCCTCAGACGATGTCCCATGCTCCAAGTGTCTACAATAACCTGTGCTCTCCATCTCAGCTTAGGCCTTATGTTTACAACTTCATGCATAGCCTATTCAGGGATCTCTAACAATAATCCATCCTACAATACTCTGTCCAGACTTACAGACTTTTTTTTGAAATCCTGGTGTAAACATCCCTGACCTTATCTCTTGAATTTATATGGGCATCCAAACTCTCCTGAGAAATACCAGAACGTCCTTGGACCATAATTGAGTGACTTCTAAGTACCTATACAACTGAACCTGGGAAAAATACTTTCCTAGATGTCTGTGTTTTAGCATGACAACTCTAACTCTCTCCTTTTGAAGAGAAATATTTCAAGAGAATTTGTCTTGTATGTTGTGGAGTTTTTGATAGGTCTCAGCTCCCTTTCCTATTATCCCAGTGAATGTGTGTAGGGTTGCCCATGAACATCTGTGTATGTGCTTGTAGAAACTCACAGTTTTTCATGGGATTCTTCCTTGATTATTCCTCACTATGTTCATTGACTTAAGAGTTTAGCTAGTCAACTTCCTCTACCTTTTGAGTACTAGAATTGCAGGAAGGCCACCAGACTCACCTAGCAGAAGAAAGAAGCATCTTGTGGACTTTGTGTGTGTGTACATGTGTTTGAATTGGACAGACCAAAGTTTAGTCCATAAACATTTTGTTAAATTTATTTTAAAATAATCTGAGAAAAAATCTATGAAAATTAATTTACACTATCCTTCATGAGAGCTTGGAGACAAAACAATATAGCCTTTTCTTTTCTAAGATAAAGATCCAAAGAAATTATTTGACCTAAGTGCATATTACAGGCCTATGATGAACGACATGATCTTGTATAGTACAAAATGTCCTTTTTAGTTATGGTGGGTTTTGTTTGTTTGTTTGTTGAAAGCCTAGAAAGGACAGAAAAAAAACTGTATAGCGATTTGATTAATTAAGTTGGGAAGGTTTAGCATATGTTTTTGGAGATTGTAAAGGTAGAAACAGAGCTTTATCTCAGCCACTGTAAAACGCAGTCTTTGATAAGAGTTAAGAGATATTATCTTGTGATAACATGTTGTGAAGGCAGAGGTGAGCTTCCCAAAGTCAAGTGAATTCTGCTTTTGTGTTTTCTTGAGGGCCAAAGATGAATAAGAGACACTCTGGCAGTATAAATGAATAATTACACCAATATGTGATCCTGTTCCTCTCTTTATGGTAACATTTATTACACTGTGTTGAAATTGTCTACATATGTGTCTGTCTCCTTAACTAAGGAAAACATTCTGTCAAACTCATTTTTCTATCCACAGTATCTAGCATAGATTTTTGGCTCAGATTAGCCATTCAATATATGCTCTATTTAAATAATTTAAACAGAAAATATAATATAAATTAAGTTATATCTATCTGTTGTAGAAATTCTGCTTATCAGAAAACTGGGGTGGTTTTGTTTTTTTCTCTGTCTCAACTCTACATGAACCTACCACAAAGACCTGATGTTTCTCAACTCAGAATCTAATCCTTGAGAATCTGGGTCTCTCTGTCCTCCAAGATTTCAGGTGACTTGAGGCATCATAGCTCTGCTGGAATGATGTGTTACTCTATGCTGTCTAATTCCCTGCTTTTTGCTTCTTCTCTCTGAGATATTCATACTACCTTGAGTGGGATATTTCCAGAGAGCAGATCTGGTTATGTTAATTCACTGTTTCACAACCTTACTGATCTCTTTCTGTTTGCAGGGTGAAGCTCAAATCACCGTAAACAGCCTTTAAAGCCATCCCTGACTTGAAGTATGGCCACTTCATCTTTATTTCCCACATATCCAAATTCCTCCTTCTATTTGATCAAAACAATTCTCTGTTGTTCTTCTACTGATATTGTAAATTTGTGTCTTTGCATATCCCCTTCTCCTGGCTGTGAATCCAGTTCCCCTTCCTGAAGGCCCCATCCTCAGTGCTTCAAGGAAAGTCCCACATATCCTCCAGACCCCATCCAAGTCAAAAGAACCTGCTTTCCTTTACTGTCACAGTTTATTTCTGTTTTCTTTTCTTTTCTTTCTTTTTTTTTGAGACAGGGTTTCACTGTGTAGCCTTGGCTGTCCTGGAACTTACTCTGTCAACCAGGCTGAACTTTAATTCACAGAGATCTGCCAACCTCTGCCTCCTGAGTGCTGAGATTAAAGTTGTATGCCATCACCACCCAACCTGTCACTAAACTTTTTAGCTCCTCTAGCTGAACAAGAGGAAAGCTCACGTATCAGCCCACACTCCAACCTGCAGCTACCTAAGACCAGCCAGTGAGCTTTTATGTATGCTTACCCTCTTGGTGACTGTCTTTAATCTGCTATACGCTATAGGAAACAGTGTCACAGACCAAGTTGCTTATAACAATTACAAAATTTTTACCAATCATTCTAGAAGCCATGCAGTGGAACATGTGGATGCTAGCATCTATTAAGATCTTTCCTGTGATATCACAACAGGGCAGAAGAAAGTCCATGGAGTAAGAACAAAGAGGGGGGAAAAGAGGGCAACAGAAACAAATGGGTTGCCTGACTTCTCCTTTTCTTAAAATCCAAGAATGATGTAATTGACATCAGTTTTGAAGGCAAGCCTTCTTGCCCCTGACTCAGAGTTTCACATGATATCACTATGTAGCCCAGGATAACCTAACAAGCTCATGATTCTCTTGCCACATCCTTATGAATACATGAATATTGGGATTATACAACCATGCATCACCTGCTTGACAGGTCCCACCACTCTACAATAATTACAAGTTTTATTAGGAGTCTAGTAGGGAATAAATAGTACACCATAATGACAACTTACGCAATTTCCTTTTTTAAAATATAACTTTCTATTGATTCCTTGTGGATCTCACATCATGCATCCTGATCCCATTCATTTCCCTATACCCTCTCTTTTGCTTTCTGCCCTTGCAATCTCTTCCTAAAACAAAATTTAAAAGTAAAATCAAAAAGAAAACGAAAAAAAACTACAAAAAACCAAAACTGAAACAAAACAAAACATGTTTTAAAAAATTTCAGTTTGGAAGCTGTAATGTGGCCCCTTGAGTCACACAGTTTACCCTTTAGCCACACATCTTTACTTGTAAAAAGTGTTCATTGCAATGAGTCATTGGTCTGGTTCAAGGCCTCTGACTTTTGCCAAACTCTGGATACTGGGCCCTCACTGGGTCTCTTCTTGGATATCCTATTATTTTCCTGTGTCTTGGAGATCCTGTAGCTTTGGATCTGCAGGTCCAGCCCCTACACACAGTCCAGCGATTCATAAATGAGGTGGATGCTGAGGTGAGCTACCTTGTAGTTCTGGTTCTGGGCCTGGATGGTAGCTGGGTTAGTCAGGGCCCCACCAACAGGGTCAGCTCTAGTGTGTTGCCCAGGCAAGGTGCCATTCTTGCGTTCTGGATTGCTGTACATGACTGGGTGCCATGTGTGCTCTCCCATGATAACTTATTTCTTTCAGCTGTAAACTAAATTTGAGTCTGACTTGTGTGACTGATATCAAAGAGGCAAAAAAAACCCAAAAACAAAACTACAATAACAACAAAAAACAAAACAATGACAAAAAACACCACCACCACCACCACAACAACAACAACAACAAAACAGTGTGCTCATTTGTTCATTAGTTCAGTTGTCACAGCTTCCCCTGCTGCCTTGAGTATACTAACCCACCCCCTTCAAGAAGCCAATGAATTTGAGACCAGAAGCAGAAAACAATATAGACCTCAAGACAAGTGCATTGATCAGGTCAATGCTTTGTCTCAGAAAGCCCTTGTTGAGTGGAGTTGGCTGCTCAGGTAAGGCTCTGGGGTATGCCTTCGGGAGGAAATGGACATCTCATCACAGCAAACAGACACAGATATGCCAAAATCCATTCCAAGGGGTTTCTTTTCCTGAGAGCTCGACTGGGCATGAAGCCTAGATATCTAGAGAGCAAACACGGGATATGCTCCAGTTCTGCAGGCCAGTTCTGCATTAATATGTCATTGCTGAAGGACAGTCACAGAACTTGAGTCCACAATCCAAACAGTTGAAAGCAGTTTCTTGTAGGAAGCCTTACACTGCTATCGGCCCTTTGCAACTCCTTAACTATGCTTTCTAGAAGTCACTTTAGAGCAAGGAAACAAATTTGATTCCACTGCATCATGGGCCCAGCATGGTGCTAGACTTAAAGTCTGATCGAAAAGATTGTTGCATGGACAAGTGAGTGAACAAGAGTGAGTAAACACCATGGATTTCTTCTTGGGTTCCTGGAATCATTGGTTATAATTATTTTTGCATAGGTTCTGTTCCTATTTGTGTTTCATTTTTTGAGCTTTTATATTTGTGTTTATTCTTCATTTAACTTTTAAAACACTACTATAGTTGATATTAAAACAAGGACAACAGCCAAGTAGTGAGCATATTATGATTGCAGTCCTTCCCACATTCACTACTGCATATAGAATGACAAGCAGTAACTGGCCCACTAAGAGGTCTGACACTGAACACCACCTCTGGGGTGATGTTCATCGTCCTCATACGCTTCTCCATTATAATGACGCCGTCTTTCCTGATTTGGATCAAAGTCCACCAGTTCTACCTGATCCATTTCATCAGTCTCTTCTACTTCCTTCCTTTCAGGAAGGAGTTTTTCTAGCAAAGAGAGTTTTTCAGGAGAGAGAAAGCCATTCTCATGAAAGTTTACCTTAAACTCAATGATTAGACGTCCTTTTACATACTGCCGACGATATAATGGCATGCCTTCTTTCAGCACACATTTTATATCTCCATGCTTGACAGTCTGACCTGGATGGGAGGTGATGACTATGGTTCGGTTGTCAAGAGTAGATATTAGCTTTTGGAAGCCACACAATGCTTCAACCAGCTGTATGTCCATACACATGAAAAGGTCTTCTCATCGTGTAAAAACAGCATGGTCCTTCTGGTCTAAAACAGTGATAATGTCTTCTGGCTCCAGTCCTGGCTCTTGGTCTCCTTCACCATGGAATGTTATCTTCATGCCTTTATCAATATCTTCTAAAATTTTCTTCTCTCAAATTATCTTTCTTCCATTGCAACTTTTACATCTGTCTTTAGGACTGATGTGTTCTCCGTGACCCTGGCATTTCATGAAAACTGACTGAATTTGCTGAACCATTCCTGGTCCAATCTGATGAATCCTTATTTGCATGCCAGTCCCGTGACAGTTGGGACAGCACGCTACTGCTCCTTTCCTACCACCTCAGCCTTCACATTTGTCACAGATCACATTCTTCTGCAGAGCTAGTTTTCTTGTTGCACCATTATACAAGTCTTCCAAGGTCACTGAGAGCTGATGCACAACATTTTTACCTCTCCTTTCTCTCTGCATCCTTTCTCCTCCTCCAAAGAACATATCAAAGATATCCATGGGTGAGCCAAAACCACCACCTGCTCCACCCTCTTTAATCACCTGCTCTCCTCCTTTATCATATAACTCCCTTTTTTTTGAAATCAGCAAGAACTTCATAAGCTTGAGAAATCTGTTTAAACTTTCGCCTTCATTTGGATTCTTATCAGGGTGGTACTTCAAGGCCAATTTTCTATATGCCTTTTTCAATTCTTCCTGGGTGGCATTGGGTTTGACCCCTAAACCTCATAGTAAGTGGTTTCTTTCACCATTTTTTACAGCAGGTGAGCGGGCTGGTGCCAGAGAGTGAAAAGAGGTGGAAAGAGGAGCATAGCACAGTGCGGCTGCTCCTCCACCTCCCACCGGGCGTTCTGGAAAGCTCCCGCTATTTGTGTTTTAAATAAAATGACGTTTACTATCCAGGAAAGAATACTTAGAATCATTTTTAAACTGAGATTTAGGACACTAAAGTTGCTAATAATTTGATTTTAGTATTCCATGGGCATCAGCATTCGAATACTTAGGCCACAATTTTTAAAAATATTAGCAATTATATAAGCCCTTCTTCCTTATCAAAACCTTTGAAATCACACCTGTCAAGAATTTAGGACTGGGAAATTTCATAAACATTAAATGCATATATATACTACATATTTTTATATGTAGTTTATATGGGTTTTCTTAGCTTTTTTTTTCTAAGACTGGGTTTGCCTATGTAGCACTGGATGTTCTGGAACTTACTCTGTAGATCAGGCTAACCTCAAAATCACAAAGATCCTCCTGCCTCTGCCTCCCGAGTATGGTGGGATTAAAGGTGTAGGCCACCACTGCCCCATACTATATATTTCAAAGTGTCGTTGACAGCATGAGAACCCCACGGCATTGTTAAGCATCCTACTCTTTCCATGGAAAAACTATGTGCACATCCTGCCAACTGAGATAGACACGTTGTTGCAACAACCGAATTCAGGTCAAGGATTTATCTTCTTTTATTTCCTTTTGTATCTTTGAGACTGGGTTTTTCTGCATCCCAGGCTAGCCCTTTCTGCATCCCAGGCTAGCCCAATCCTCCATTCATAACCCTTTTTATGCCAGTGCTACTGGTATATGAGCTCTTGTTCTGCTCAGGCTAAGTTGTAAAATCAAATAATTTGTCTAAAAACATACAGATATTTTCAATTTCCCAAGCTCTTGTTTTGAAAATCAATTATAGCTGATAGTGTTGGCTCCTATACCCATTCTCAGGAGGCTGAGGCAGGAGAATTGCCTAATATTTGAGGACAACTTGACTTTCAGAGTGACAGTCCATCTTAAAGAGTCAAAAGGAGGAGAAAAATAAGAAAATGTAGAGTATATGGGACTATAGACCTTAAATAATAAAAGATATTTTATTCATCATAAAATCTTATCTAAATAGAAAGAGAGAGGAAGAGAGAGAAGAGAGAGGAAAAGAGAGACTGAAGTGGCCGTCACAGAGCCTGCATGGGTCTGTGCTAGTTTCTCTACATGCATGCTATAGTTTAACTTGGGGTGTCTGTAGGACTGACTCCTAACAGTGAGAGTGGGGGTGTCTCTAACTCTTTTGCCTGTTCATGTGAACCTTTGCTGGGTTGCCTCATCTAGCCTTGATATGAGGGCTTGAGCCAAGTCTTTTGCATCTTGTTATGACCTGTTTGGTTGAAATCCCTGTGAGGCTTGCTCTTTTCTGAAGGAAAATGGAGGAGCAGTGGATCTGGGGTAGAGGGGTGGTGGGAAGGGGCTAAGAAGAGTGGAAGAAGGGATCACTGTGGTCTGGATGTAATGCATGAGAGAATAATAAAAAGAAGAAAATCTGAAAAGATAAAAAAGAACTATGTGCCAACAGTTTATTAAACACTTTACATACATATATTTATTTTATCTTTGAAAGAGGGAGACCATTGCCTGTGTAGGGATATCCCATAACCCCCAGGACTTGGAGTTAAAGCAGCAGATTCCTGAGTTTTGTTCTTCGACATATCTTGCTGATACAAAGCAAGTTCAAGGGCAGCTTGGGATACATAGCTGAATTCTGTCTTTAAAATATATTAGAAGGGCTAGAGAGACAGCTCAAAAGTTAAGAGCACTAGCTGCTTTCCCAGAGGACCTGGGTTCAATTCCCAGAAACCACATGGCAGCTCACAACTGTCTATAACTCCAGTTTCAAGGAGCTTGACACCCTCACACAGACAGACATGCAGGCAAAACAGCAATGAACATAAAATAAACAATACATTCTTTAGAAAGACAGGTATGGTAGCACATGACTTTAATCTAAGCTCTTGGGAGGCAGAGAAAGGAGGAGTGCAGTGAATTTGAGGCCAGTCTGGTCTACAGAGCGAGTTTCAGGACAGCCAAGGTTACACATGCAAGCCCTGTCTCAAAAAAAAAAAAAACAACCAACAAATATGTAAATAATAAAATACATTGGAAAGAAAAGTAAAGCACCCTCTCTTTGGTCCTGCTACAGTAGAGTAGCAGAAAAAGCTAAAGAAGTTTAAGGATGGGACAATAAGAGATGTTGTGTTTGTCTTTCTTGACCTTTCCCCAGAATCTGCTTATTTTCTGGGATTGAGATCTTCATTCCTAAGCAAATTCTTAAACTTTTCTACATCTATCTAGAAATGTTTTTATTACCTATAAAAAATGGTCCCAACTAATACTATGGCAGGCAAATATTATTTATCCCATTTTTTAGCTAAGCACATTTTATCTTAAAAATTAGGTCACCTAACACAAAAACTGATAAAATCATGTTTTAAGAATAATACCAAATTAATCATCCAACCAATACTCCCAGCAAGTTTGGCTACCCAACATCTTGTTGCCTCCTACCACATAGAGCACATTTTGTTGGATTATTTTCATTTTATGTAGCTGAGACCTTATGGTAAAGATTATAATGAAACATCGATATAATAAATTTTTATATAAATAATGTAAAATATTTATACTTTTCTGTGAATAATAATGGTTTTTTCTATAAATAATAAACCTTTTCTATAAATAATAATAAAAACATTATGCATGAAAGAATGTCACTTAGAAAGAATAAAAAGTTCCATTAAACATCAAGCTAAAAACAAGGTGAATGAATCATGATGTTCAGAGTTTGTGCACATTGAACAGTGGTGGGAAGGAAAACAGAACATGAAGATTGAGCTTGCCTGCATGAGCAATACCTCAAGCCAACCATTAGCTCAAGGCCATCCCCTTATGGGTGGTAACACTGTTGTGGCCGACTCCTGTGGTAGCCATGTGTTTCAGTGAGTGCTATGGATACTGCTTTGTGTGTGGCGGCGTGTGCGCTCCTTTTATCTGTTTGTGCTTACCTTTTTCACTATGGTGTCTAATTCACTGTGCATGGACAGAGCCCCTAGCACGAAGTACAAAAACTACATACCTCATTCCAGTACCTGTTTTTCAGCTAGCAGAAGACTGTGCTTCTCAACATTGTCATTGGTTGTAGAGAAGCTCTGGTCTTGATTATCACTCAGATGGCTTAGGGGCTTGTGTGTGTGTGTGTGTGTGTGTGTGTGTGTGTGTGTGTGTGTGTGTGGTATTTGCATGTGTGCTGTTTATGGGTACACTTGATCACATGTGTGCACATGTATGTGGATGAGCTAGTGTTTGTGGGGAGCAGAGAGGCTTTCAGGTGTTTTTGTCTACTGCTTTTCCCCTTATTTTTTGAGATAGGGTCTCTCACCGAACATAGATCCAGCAAGACTAGCTGGCCTCCAAGCCTCAGAGCTCCTCCTGTCTCCAAACTCCAGCACTAGAGTTGCAAGTGTATGTACACTGCAGCATCCAGGTTTTTATACAGGTTCTGCACACCAGAATCAGATCCTCATGCTGATCAACATTTTCCCCACCGAACCACTTCTTCAGGCCCCTTACGGAGCCATTAACCGCTTCATGCTTAGCAGATACTGCTTTACTACATCCTCAGTTAGAGTCTACAGATGTTATCTCTTGAAGTGAAACTTGATGAGACAGTATACACAGTGGACCACATCTTCCACCAGTAAGTCATATTTTGTTAAAGATGAGGGATCAGTTTTGACCAGAATGGACTGAAAAACAACTGTGTGACTTTGATGGTGGTTCTAAAATTCTCTGAGCCTCTGCTTCTTTGCTTCAAAAATGAACAGGTTAGATGACTCACACACAGGTCCTTCTCAGTCATATTCCCCCCTTTCCCTGCTCCCCTTCCTTCCCTTTCCTTTCTTGTATCTTTTCTTTCTTCTGAGATAACATCTTGCTATGTCACCCAGGCTGCTGCTGAACTCCTGGGATCAAGGAATCCTCCTGCATCAGCCTTTGAAGTAGTTATATCCTCTCCTTCCCAATGTTTATGCTTGGAAATTCTAGAGCCTCTGAATATTTTAAATATAAAAAGTTCAGGAAAGTTGAATTACTAAATTTATTAAATTCTGTGCATGGGTCAGCCAGTGAGCTTCTCTGAGGATCCGTTTTGGCAGATGAAGATAGTTGGAGCCATACTTTGAAGATTACAGGACTGCTGGGTGAAGGCAGAGCAATGCCAATGTTAAAGTACTGAAACTGTTGAGCTGTCTCTATTAACGTTCTTTGAAATGATACCTAACCCTAAAGACTGCCACCTTGTGGCCACTGTAATGCTTACAACATAATTCTGCAACTTTTTAAAGCATACAACAGCTGTGCAGAAGTATGCTCTCCATCAGTATTTTGGATCAATAAGTGACTGTTAGAAGTGCTCTCACCAAAAAAAGCAGAGAATCAACACGCACTTACCTCAGTGCAAAACCCATAGGCTCCTATCAGAATTAATACATGATTCCAGGTACAGGGTCGAGATTGACAAAGGAAATAGGTCTCAGCAGTATTCATATTTCCAATTAGAGAAAATATTTCCCTAGGGCCTGAAAAACATAAGTATGGTCTTCTCAGGGACATCATTTGCCTTGAATGAAAGTAATTTGAGTCATCTGAGATCTGCAATTGTCCAGGAGCAGCAAAGAGCAGTGTCATCATTATTTGGAGGCAACAGGGGATGGGGAATATACTCAGAAGCGTAGCTTAACTGTGACAAAGTCTCCACTGCCTAAAACCCATTGTGTTGACCATCACGCAGTAGACAACAGCATTATTCCTGTGTCAGTAATGATTTAGGAAAAGTCATAGGAAATCAGTGCCTTCCTCTGCGACCCCAACTTTCCACAGAGTCTAATAAATACATGTACATAGTAGGCACGCATACACACACACACACACACACACACAGAGAGAGAGAAAGAGAGAGAGAGAGAGAGAGAGAGAGAGAGAAGCCTGCTAATGAAGAAAACTAGCCTTTGCTTAAGGCTGAGTAAGGGTTACATTTTACCCCAAAGGATTACACTGTCAAACAACTTAACAATCTCTTTCTAAGAAAATTCTCCCTAAAACTCTTTAATGGTAATGACCCTCAGCTTTAAATGCATCTATCTTCTATTAATTTTTAATCATGTGATATTGAACAGGTTAGGTGGCTCACAGACCCTTCCTAATTATCTCTCCTCCTTTCTCTATCTCCCTTCATCTGTTCCTTCCCTTTCTTGTTTCTTCTCTTTCATTTGAGTACCTTGAAGGTCTTGCTTTCTTTTTGTCAGTTTTCCTTCTTGAGCCTTGCACTCCCTTCTCATTGCTAAGTGAAGATACAGCAATCTGTAAGGTTTATGAACAAATTTAAAGGTTGCCTAATGGCTAACCTTGATAATCAAAGTGATTGGATTGAGACGTACCCAGGAGGTGACTAAAGTACAGGTCTGCAAGTGTCTGAGAATGTTTCCAGAGGGATAATTAAAGACAGAAGGCCCTCTTTAAATGTGGGCAGCAGTATCCTATAGACTGCTGGTACAGATGAAATTTTACAAATGGTAAAACAGAAGACACCACCCTGCATTGGTAGTCTCTGCCTGCTTCCTATGTGCCACAAAGTCAACAGCGTCTTCTAGATGCTCCTGCCCGCAGTATGCTCTGCCTCAACATTGTCCAGATGTACTAAACCTCTGGAGCCCTGGACCAAAACAAATCCTTCCTTCCTAAGGTTCTTTCTGCTGAACATTTTATCATAGCCATGAGAAAAGTAATGCAGCACATTACCTGCTGGGCACAGAATCTAATCCCTATTGCTGTTCCACATCCTATGACCTTGGCTAACCAAACTAATAAAGATTCACATGCTGAGTGCAATGGATGTGTTTAACAAATGTTAGGGTGGTACTTGTAAACTATGAGGTTGTATTCAAGTGTATGCACCAGATAGCTTCACAAGTATATGACCTACCCAGTCATAAAAAATCAGCCCAGGCTCAAGTCAACTGTAATTTTTGGAGGTTCTTTTATCCAAATGGCTGCTGAGCATTGACCCTTCATTATTTCCTTGGTGGAAGGTATGGTCTTTCTTCCTTTAAAATCCTAGAAGGCTTAAGAAAAGGAGGAGAAACAATAACTTTTCTTTTTATCCTACACTTTTCCAGAGTCTTTGTCATTCTGGCTGTTTGCATTTTCATCTGATCCAAAGAAACAAGTTAGAACTTTAATCTGAACGAGATTAAAGTACATCTAAAAGAAGCAAATGTACTTGATTGCAGTCCTATGTTCTTGAGTGCATTGCAGTGAAGCACTCATTACCATTCACAGTGAAGCACTCATTACCATTCACTGTTTTGTGCTCCTCTTGTCTGGCATTAGTTATATAAGGTACCTAAAGCCTTCTGGCTGCAGCTAAGTGGGCCAGAGTTAGGATGGTGATTAGGTGACTGGGTGACTATGGAGAGTAGAACTTAGGAGTTGTCATGTCATGGCTTGATCCTATCCTGGTATGCAACTTAATGAATTTTTGAAAAATTTTTTATGATGAAAATAACTTAATACACATTTGTCCTCACTTCTACAGTTTACCAAGACTGGATTGTGGGTGTCTGTCAGTCCCAACAACTTTGGGGATCCCTGAGGCCAAAATAGTTGCCATAAGAATATGAAGATGGTTCAACAAATGGTGCTGGCATAACTGGATATCAACATGTAGAAGAACGAAAATAGATTCATATCTATCACCATGCACAACTCAAGTCCAAATGTATCAAAGACCTAAAACCAACCACACTGAACCTCACAGAAGAGAAAGTGGGATGTACACGTGAATGCATTGGCACAGGAGACTACTTCCTAAATATAATCCCAGTAACACAGATACTGAGAGAAACAAT
>JAQHUG010000015.1:7586266-7655599 GCA_028555095.1 Dicrostonyx torquatus
GGGACACATGAGAGGCCAGTAAATGATTCAGTGAAAGGCTAATGCCATCAGTGAAATAGTAAGAAAATGAAGTTCCTAAGTCCTGATGAAAAAAATCAGGACTTACTCTGTTACTGAATTCACTGAAGTTCCATAATTGGTAAATTTAGGAAAAAATTCTCCACTGATTTCAAAACTTCTCTAAGCTTAGTTACTATAAATATTTTTGCAGATTTCTCTGTTGTTTAAATTGTCATCCTGTGTTATACAGAGAAATTCTCCCGTTGCAGAGAAAATGCCCAATAATGGTTTTTTTTTTCTATTTCCCCATGTGGGGCAAGGATAACTTAAGGAAAGTGTTATATGAGAACAATTTATTCTAATATTGGTGCTCATTGTGGACTTCTTGTTTCAAAAGATAGTAATAGTAAAATTATTTGAAAGCTCATCTCAATTCCTGCATAGAAATTATATAATAAATCTCATCAGGAAGGTGATGATGGTTCATCTAAATGAAAGCAATACATAATATATCTTAGATTTCTTCTCAAGTGTAAGCTCTTCTTCCAGGCTGACTTTTACCAAAGAGGATCAAGAAAGAGTATAAGTAGTAACTTCCCTACAAATATTTGAAAACATTTCTGCATATAGCTTTAAATGAAATTTTTATTTTGAAAAGAAGAGAAAAGCAAAACAACACAAAATTAAACCAAGGATCAACATCTTTCCACAATGCCCATTTACACTGACAGACAAAATGAATTCCAGCTAATTATCCGCCCAAGAGAATACACTTTTATTCCTTCTCCAGACATGTAGGCATCATGTATCTATTATTCAGTTTTTTAGATTTTTTTGTTACCTCAACCTGAATTTTAAAGTAGCATTATATCAAAAATTGCTGAGTCAAAGAAATGGCTCTCTCAACAGTTGCCTGAATGTGGTCTTTACTCTTCTTATAAGGTCAAGGGTATTTCCTGGATGGATCTAAGTTCAGCTTCTGCTTGACTATACTTGGATGTAAGAGAAATGGGTCTGTTGGCAGCACTTCTGTACTCTACTGTTAATGATTGCCTTCCTTCGCCCAGCACTTCTGTACTCTACTATTAATGATTGCCTTCCTTCGCCCAGCACTTCTGTACTCTACTGTTAATGATTGCCTTCCTTCGCCCAGCACTTCTGTACTCTACTGTTAATGATTGCCTTCCTTCGCAGTGTCTTTAGCTCCTAGACTCACAACTGAGTACCACATGGACAAAATCATTTTTAGCCTATGGTAGTGTTCACTTAAACTGCCCAAAATATAAAATGATAAATGGTGCTGCAACTTTTACCTAGTTTGAATAAAGGTGTGAGTAATTAAAGTGTCTTTACCCTTTCTGTATTACTCCCTTCCTCCTCCTCTCAAGAGACATCCATTCTCTATCTTACCCCTTCATTTATTTATAGTTGTCTCATCAATAATACCAGTATTTCACAAAGATTTATTATTTGTATTAATATTCTATATACTCTTGAGCAGGTTTCATTTCATAAGATATGGTTTTGATGTTCACGTGCATCAATATGTGTGATATGTATCTTTTCAGTGTATGAGTAGTTCACAAATTCCATTTTCCTGTGGTGATTTTGCTCTCTTGTGACATTCTCCATCACAAACAATCCTGGGTGAACATTTTTGCATGTGTTTCCTTACTCACCCATAAAACATTAGGACAGGCACCGAACTCTGGCCATTGGAATGAGTATCTTCTCCACAATTAGAAGTTGACAATGTTTTTCAAAGCGTTTGTGGCAACATATAATTTTAGTTCCATGAACTAAAAGTTCTTTCTCAGCAACCATAGCATGTTAACTGAAACTTGTTGTTAAGCTCCGCAATCTGAAAGTTAATCAACAGTATTTTGGGCTCTCATGTTTTTCAAAATAGGATCTGTCTAGTGTGATCTTCATTTAATCATAATTGCAGCATGTTGGTAAGCTACCACACATTATTCTTTGACTCTAATTTACCAATATTTCTTTGGCATTGTCAAGAATTTATGTCTCAAATCCCAGTGACAAGTAAGAACATATATATCATCTTTGCTACAGGCTCCATCTTTATATTCTTAGCCTTAATCTTGGGAACAGTGGTAGAAGGTTGGTAATATCTTAGTGGAACCATTTGCCTATCCATTCCCATTTTGTATAGAAGGAGGCAGACATATACTGGAGTATTAAATTAGATATTTTCCTTGAAAGACTGAGAGATGAACTATAAATAGGATTCTCACAATTGCTATAACCATGACAACCATAAATATGAGTGTGGTTTCTTTTTTAAATGGAATTAGACATGTTGAAATACCAACTTATTAACTTGAACATTCATTCATTCTTTTCTTAAAATGCATCCCAACTACTGATGATGTTCCCAACAAAATGAGGGGAAAAGATACAAAAATTACAACAAATCATTATAAAGAAGATGGATAACATACTTTTTTGAAAGTACAAGAGAGACAAGGAAATGAAAAACAAAAACATTGATTGATTTATGAAACATCGTTCCTTCATACTCAAATAAAAGATGAAGAAAATAACGACTAAATTTGTTCAGAAGGTGTATCTTTTTGCTTTGTTTTGTTTTTGAGATTGGGTCTCTGTATCCCTGGCTGGCCTGTAACTCACTATGTAGGTTAGACTGGCCTGGAACTCACACAGATCCACCTGCCTTTGCTTTACTAATGTTGGACTTAGGACCACACCCTGCCTCAGCAGATAAAATTTATGTGTAACTAGGTGTCTGATGTTCTCAGTATCACTAGTCACTGGGTATATAACTTTAAGTAATATAGGTATATTCTAAGCCTCACTTTTCTTACCAACAAAACAGGAGAACATTTTAAAGAAAGTATACATCTTTTAGAGTTGTTGCCATGAGTGGTGAAATTAGTATACACGAAATGCTTAGAGACTTCATTGGTATTTAGCATTCAATACATGTTAGTCATTTGGGGGTCCTTGGGAACATGATGAGGGGCACATTCATCCTCAGTGTGATGACTTAGCTCTGTTTTTAAATGTAATCTGAATAATATAGAAATAAATTAACACACATAAAATCATAGATTTTTGTCACTTTCAGACTCTCTGGTTTTCTGTATCTATTTAGATTTCAACTTCAGCTGCATGCTTGAATCCGATCTCAAAGCCACATTAAACTTCTAATTTTGTTCCTTTTATAGGATGTCTGAACATTTGTCCACTGTGCATCACCAATCCTTTAATCTCTGCTCCACTTTCTCAGTCTTTTATATCTTGTTCGGCCTCTGGGAATGGCATTATCTCTCTCTTTGCCTTTAGATATCACCGTAGAAGCTTTGTGTCTAACTGTTCTAAAAACTTAATATGTTCACATGGGCTTCTTTGGTTTTGAATGCTATTATTGGGGATGGAGGTGATAAATATAGAATCCCTATTTATTTTTCATATGGAAGTCTTAAGTGCTTCAACCTTGTCACACTTGCCAGCAGTAGGCTTTTTGCAAGGCTTGCTTTCTGCTTTTATCAAACTCAGCCCTGGCTGGCATGGGAGCCTAATAGCCACTGGCTGAGCTCCTATGCAAGCTTTCTGTAATCCTGCAGGCTCTCCTCTTCCTTGGCATACACATAATCACCCTATCTCAGTGGGGTACTAGCCGAGATAAAAGAAAGGAGGAATAATCAGAACTGTGAAATAGGAAGACAGGAAGACGGCTACAAAGGGAGGTGTGAGGGAAAACGGGAAAGAGAACAATGAGAATGAACCAAGAAATCAACACTTACCTAGGATTCGCTATGTGCCTGGCACAGAGCTAGCTGCCTTCTGTGTGTGATTCGATTGCATCCTTACCGGACAAATAAGAGGATCATTATTCCTATTTAGTGAATGATGAAATGACGTATTATAGGTATCAAGCAAACAGCCGAAGATTGTGCAGTTACCGAGTGATGGAGGTCTGTTTTCCAGCTTACATGTTCCTTGTTCTATCTATCTTCCACCTAAAGGAAGGGTCCACAGCTGTATTTGATTGTGTGTGGGGGGGGGTCTGATAAAGGCAAAATTCTTACTTTCTTTTTCCCTTTCTTCTGTTCTTTTCAGTAAGCTCTGCCTATATATTCACAACTGTACCTTATAAACAGCAATACAAATGTCTTTGCATTAGTATTAGGAACACAAAGTCCCAGAGTTAAGATGAACAAAAATATAAGTCTTCAGAACATTTCAAACAGAGTGACAATATAATAGAAAAATGCAATATAGCAGGGGAAGAATTATAGCAAATACTGCTGAGTTTTAGTGTGAGAACTCCATTACCAAGAACTTTGTGAATTTGTTCTGTAAAGCAAATGGACATTTAGTGGGTAGGGCAAAGTCACTCACATTCAGAGATAGTTTATAAAGTTGTTTCTCATTTGTTGGCAGGGAATACTTAATGAAATTTTTGAACCACAAAGTACATGTTTTTACATGATAATTTAGTCATACCAAGTATTTACACTTATTTCTGTTCTAACCACAATCAAATGAGAAGTTGAAATTATCTTTTTCCATTAATTCATTGTCAGTCTCTGGAATACTTCAGTGAGCACTCATTGTATGCTTATTATATAGACAATTTCACAAGTATGCTTACAATATACACAAATTGCAAAATCTATTGTACTGGCCCTGAATTCTATACTTCTAACAATAAAATGTACTGTGTAACCAAGAAAACGCAAAACTGAGTAAATGAAATTTGATCTCGGCATTGTCAGCATAAAATGGTAGATTATAGATAGTACTGAGAAGGAAAGAAAGGCATTATAGGTGGATAGAGGAACGTGAAATCCAGTAGCAGGGTTGCTGAAGCACGCTTTGAAAAAGCAAGTAAGCAAACATTGCGCACAGTGATTATGTGTTGGAGGTGACCCAAATTACTGAAGGTGGTGGCTTGTAGCTGTAATTCCAGTGCTTGGGAGGGTGGTTCCTGAGAACTGGAGATGTGAGGACAGTCTGGGATACAAATAAGTTCATAGTGAGTCTAAGCTCCCTAACGATAATCTATCTTAGAAACACAAGAGATGAGAGGTTATCTCAGTGGCAGAGTATTTTCCTTTCATTTCCAAGGCTCAGAGTTTAAAACCCATCACTGAACAACAACAAAAAAATTATCATTTCCCAGAAACATCATTATTCTCCAAACGTAAATAGGTGATAGTGAATCTAGTATATGTGATAGCTTCCATTTGTTATTCATGGAGAAAATATTGCTTTATAGCAGTGTTCTCCACCGTCATAAAGCTGTGACCCTTTAATGTACTTCCTCATGTTGTGGTGACCCTCAAACATAGAATTATTTCATTGCTGCTTCATAACTGCAATTTTCTATTTTTATGAATTTCAGTATAAATATCTGATATGCAGGGTCTCTAATATGAAACCCCTGTGTGGGTCATGAACAACAGGTTCAGAACCACTGCTCTACAGAATGGCTATGAGCAAATGGTCAAACTGTGTGCTCCATATGAGGAGGACTCAACAGTCACACAACATGGGATGTGGCTACTGGGGAACAGGGGTGTTTCTTTGCTCCTGCCTGATGACTTTACAAGAAAATTAAACCAAGACCCCCAGAATTCACTTCCTGGATATTTTAGTTTCCTTTATATTTCATTTCAATTTCTTGAATCTTCAAATTGATCCTTAAATGAGCAAAGAAACTCTGTGCCTATGGCTGAAAGGCATTCTCGTGCTATTCATTAATATTCCTTTGAGACACACAGTCAGAGAGGCTTCTAAAACATAATTATACTCCAAGGAAACTCAATTATATTTTTGAGAAATTCTAATGGAGAGAGGTTACTTTCCATATCAAACACAGCAATCAGTACCTGCTCAGAATTAAGGGTGAGACCTTTACTTTACAAATACAAATGTCACCGTGTAGGGACAGTTAGATAAAAGCAGGCGGCGTGATTTCTCTCCTAGAAGGTGGAGGTTTGTGTGTCATTTGTGCCTATACAAGCAAGAAACCCCACCTTAGCCGTACATCATGCGGTGAGAGCTCCGCTGGACCGTTTCATCCTGTCCTTGGGCCTTTTGCCACTTCATCGAGCCAACATTTCCCATGTGTGTGTGTGCATGGGGAGAGCGATACATCACAGCACAGCAGTGAGACTGGGAAGCCGCTGTGTGAAAGTGCTGAGAACTGTTCATAGCGAGGAAACTGGAGTGCAGTTCCATTGTGATGATAAGAGATTCGTTCAAACTGTGTGCACACCAGCACTGAAGACGACTGAACAATATTGACCTCTCACACGCTTAGTCTCCATTTGATGGGCAAACTGCTGACAGATGAATATCAAAAACAGAAGATTTGAAAACTAAATGAATTTCACTGCCTTATAAAAGTTTACAGTGTAATTGATAGAGGAATTAATTGGTTTGAGAAACATGTTTCAGTTATTGAAATGAACTGTTCTCTATTGGGGGTTAATATCACTCTTATATATTATATATATTTATATTATATGTAAACCCTGGGCTTTACCACGGTGAGTGTCACACAAACACCACTGTGAGTTGCCAGGCAGACACATGTAAAAAGAATTATCAGGTACATAAGAGTTTGTTCTGTCTATCACTGAGTTAAACACGTAGGTGATAGGAATCACATTCTATAGAATTTCCATTTCAAGTAGTAAAATGAATAAAAGGAAAGATGATTAAAATATTACAACATTTTGAGGTGTGGATTACTGTGTTTCTGCTGTTGTATGTGAGAGGAGCAGTAATCCTTAATTAGCTCCAATGTTATTCTCAAGAATCCCCCAATATCCTTCAGTTCAGCTCTCATTCTGAGAAATTACTAAAAATTTTAAACAAAATAGCCACTTTCCATCATAAATAACAGTGTATTAACCTCTTAGAACAGAGGCTAAGACAACATTCTCTAGACTCTAAATGGACATTATGAAAGTTTGTCATGTGTACATATGCATTGTTTTATATAGTATTTATACTGTTTTATAATTAATTCTATGTCAAATGCCAAAGGATATATACCATTCCAACAAGATACACTTCATCTTAAATCTGCTGATTATCATCTGCTCTATTAAGAATACATTCTTATTGAATTAAATAAATGCATTATTAACAAAATTTCCCAGCTAGCGAAAAATTATTTGTTAAATTTCCCGTGTGTCTATTTAAATGAAGGTTAATGCATTTGAAGTTCTCAACCATTTGCATGTGTTAAGTCTTTTTGTCTCCCATCAAAATGCACTTCAGTTTTTCTGTGATTTCTTACTGTGGCCTGGATGTCCCCACTGTCACTCTCTGCTGCAGTATTGACACAACAGCAGTATTTAATCAGTTATGTCGGACAGGCAATACAGGCATAGCTTCTGTATCTCGTTGTGGCCTGGCTTGTCCAGAAAGCACCATGAAGTATATGTTCTACTTTGAGGGTATTATCTGTTCCTCTGTCTAATAAATAATATATGCACTATAGGTCTAGCATGCATTTCTTAATTGATTAACTGTAGAGATCTCCACAGTTTGTTCTTTTCCTCATCTATACATGTCAAAGGTTATCAAATTAGTGATAGAGAATACTGAACTCACTGCAAAACTGTGGGAATCTCGATGCCCTTCAGGGGTTTTCCCATCCCTTTCATCAAATCACAGATTTGGAAAAAGAATCACACCTCCACCCTTTCTGAGATTCTTAGAGTTGGCCACCGCTGTCTTAGACTTTTTGTATTTGTATAAAACAAGGTCCTTTCTTTGATTTAGATGAATGATAATGCAGGAGGTATTCCCTAAAGAAGAGCTTTTTCTAACTTTTGTTCTTAGTTATTCTTACTATATAGTTTTGGGGATGGTGAGATGTAACTTAATAGGTAGACTAGGCTTGTCTTGAATTTGGAACAATCCTCCTCCTCTTGGTCTCAAATCCTGGTATTACAGATGTGTACCACTGTGCACCTCATTCTACACTGAGGTGTAGAAAGTGATTCTTTAGTGAAATCATACACTCGATAAAGGCTGAACCATAAGTCCCTTCCCTCTTGGATTCTCTGTTGTCTTATTTAACAGCCATTTTTCTGACATCTTAACCTAAGCTTCCTGCGAGAAGCACCAACTAATAGAAAGGTTTTGATGGGCAGGTAGCTTATTTTGGATATGATTCCAGAGAACTGGAATGTGGGCATGCATAGGTTGCATTAAAGAGGTAATCTGTGAATTGGTTACGCTGTGCTTTTGATTCTGTTAGAACCCTGTTAAGGACTAAGGAGTTGGGGAGAATGTGTCTCAGAATCAGACTTACAAAGGATGAATCTGTAGCATGTGTGTACTGGTCATGCTCTCCTAGATATCTCAAGAATATGATTGTTCTCAAAATAGCTAGGAGCATCTTTAGAGAAACCAATAGACCCTAGAATTCAGTCTTAAAATGTGGTCTCAAGTTCTGTCATCACAAGAAGAAACGAGCTTTTCTTGGCAGTTTGCTGCACGTACCACACCCTATTGTTGCTCTGTTGTTATTAGTGTGACTGGTATTTGAACCTGATTCCTCCCTAGAATATATCTTAGATACCCAATTCCATTATTTCAGTTTTCAAATGAGAAAACAGGGACTTAGGAAGGTCAGTTGAATTTTAAAATCACACAGAAATTCAGAGGAAGTCTATTTTTATCCTAAAGGGATTTCGTGATCCTTTGTTTAAGCCCTGTCTGCCACAATTCGCTGCCTTCAAAAATATGCAGAAAGCATGTGGAATCAGGTTCTATTTCAGTCACATAAGAATCTCAAATCCCATCGCCCTCTGAGCTGAGACAGTCAGCCTCGATATAACACAGTGAAAATGCCTGCAAGAAGTCTCCTTTTGGTGAAATCACTCTTCATCAGCATCTGTCACCTTCCAGATCAATGTGGGATTTTGAGTTATGCCAGTCCCTTGCAACTAATTTTAACTAATACGGTCAGAAGGGAAGCAATGACTATGTCTTCTGGGTCGAAAACATTTGCTTTCTTAGTTTCTAATTATAGGAGATCCTAATTTGAAATCTTAGTATCTATGAACAATGACACCTCACTTAACTAGTATTCTGCAGATACTTTTATCAATGAGGCTCTTCTCTTCTACACAGGGCATGTAGTATGTACAAGATATCAGTTGTACTTATTTTAAGTGGTCTCAGAACTGCTAAACTGAATTGTCAAGAATGGCCCTCAAGACCCAAATTTTAAACTGTCTATATTCTTTACTGTGTATTCTACAGAGTTAGTAATCAAGTTCACACAGAACTAAAATCCAACAGAAAGGAGAATAATGAATCAAACATTGGGAACTTAAGGGAAATGTGTTTTATCTCATTGATACACATGGCTCCTGTCACTCTTTTGAAAATTATGACAGAGATCTCTGGTCACAGGACATGGCTAAGATGGTGGCTTATACTTAAACAATAATAGGAGATGAAAATGATCTGCTTTACTGGAGCTTCTAAAAACTTCACAGGCAATGATATAGCTTAAACGGGTTGAAAAGGACATTTGGAAGACTATTTTGACATTGGTTTTGATTGATTAGTTGATGTTTATTTTGAACATTGAAATAATGAAGTTGAAAAATGCTGGTCTAGTTATGGACAATTTAGTAACAAAAGTAGGTTTTTAAATACATTGTTAGTCAATACAACAAAAGGAATTGATGGCTTTGTGGCTGTAATTTAGTTACATGTATATCTCCAGTCAAAAATAGAATGTAGTTCCATATGAAAGGAAAGGAGAGATAGGTTAGGACTCTCCTAGACCAGTAAAAAAGAAGTACTTGAGTCTTACAGCATGCATATGGTAAAGGGATTGTACCTTACTTTTTGTCACCTAATGACTCCTTTTTGTTTTATTATTATTATTATTATTATTATTATTAAAAACTGAAAATATGTAAAATAAAGGGAATTTTTAGAATTGATGAAATAACTCATTAAAATAAAACACAGATGGAGGTCAGGGAGATGGTCTAGTGGGTAAAGTGCTTACTTTGCACATATAAGGACCTGAATTTAGCTCTTGAGCACACATGTAAAAAAGTTGGATGTGGCTGTATGCACTAAAATTCTCAATACTGAGAGTCAGAGTACTCATGACCAGGCATTCTATGAAATCAGTGACCTATATGGTTCAGTGAGAGATCTTGTCTGGAAAAGTGAGATAGAGGACAATACAGAAGAGCAGCTGACACGGACCTCTGGCTTTCACACATATATGTACAAGTAAGCATACCTGTATATGTACACATATATCACAGTGCACATAAAAAATTAAATAAAAAATAAAGTGACTTGAAATAATACCAACGAATGGATTGACTTTTGAGCAAGTTTCAATGACTACTGATTTTTGATTTTTTAAACAAAAATCTATGTAAAAGGAAAGCAAATATATACAGTGAATAAGTATAAAAAATAGTAAGTGAAGCATGACAGTAAACCACAGTTGAGACAGAGATTAATATTTCAAGTCAACATTAGAGCATGTTGAATTCTATATTCCTCAACTGGTTGAATAGCAAAAGTATTCAAGGAAGGAAAGAAGGTTCAAAAGAAAATGTAGGTGCACAGTTTTTGTTCATTTCCAAGAGCATAATCTTTCCTTACCATGAAAATATTCCTTCCAGGGATTAATATGAGGCTCTTAAAGCAAAGGACTTAAATCAAAGGAACATCATCTTGTTCAGGGGAGTGGAAGAGGTAATACTAATAAAGTCTATCAGGTCTACCACAATAGAAATCATGTCCATTATGTTTATTTTGGAAGGTCTCACAAATGGAGTGGGTCCTTCCCCAAGCAAGTAAACATCCTATGAAGGAATTGGCAGATCTGTGTTTTGTTTTTAGAAAGTTTAGGCAAGTGTTAACTATGACAAGATGGAGACACTAAAATAAAACTAAGTTTAAGTTTTGTGGTTGACACTAGGTCTTTATGTCTAGGACTAAGCAATACATTCAATGCTATTGTTATTTATGATCACCTAGTAAGGTGTGATTAGGAACTGAGATAAGAGTATGCAGAAGCAGGCCAATGTAGGCAATTTCATTCATGTGAGAGAGGGCATTTGTGGATTTAGAAACTGTTAATTGCTACATAAAGGTATTGCAATAACAGCAGCTGGAGTAGATGAATAGCCTGTTATCTAACTAGACATTTTTAAATGGTTCTTCACTAATAATCCTCTTGCTTCGTTCAATTTCATCAGGCAGGTTATCTGATAAGACAACTGCAGAAGGGATAGATTCAAGCTGTATCAAAAGTTGAGTTATTTTTTGTTCAGCTGTGGTTTAAATGTTAGCCATCATCCACAGCATAGATAGTTCTATATGTCCACATCACCATCTTCCTTTCCTTATCCACTTTGAACAACTTCCTGAGGCTTAGCAGACATTTTTAAACACTTGTGTTTTGAGAATGGAAAATCTAGGTAAAAATAACCTTTTTTTGTAGGTCTGGTGATATTTGGCTCACTGTAGAACACATGCTTGGCATGTACAAAAAAGTCCTAGGTTTGATCTTTAGAATTAATGAATAAATAAATAAATAACACTTGTAGAAGATAAATTCATATTATTTAAATATATTAACTTGTGGAAGTCACATATTAAAGACTGTGATCGTGAAGTTTCTGCAACTATCTCTACCTGATACTGATACAGGATAGTTAACCCAGCAGATGTAGCTTGACTCTGAGAACCAAGTGAGAACCGAAACAGATCCAGGATGTCAAGGCATGAAAGTCCTGACCTGACAGAGGAGGACACTGTATAGCTTTTATAAGGGGACGTCTTCTCCACGTCATGCTTTCACGGCAGCATAAACTTCCTTTAAGTTGACCTTGAACTAGAGTCTCCGTGTGTATCAGTCTATCACTCCTCATGCTAACACAGCATCCTGAGTTTCTAGGAAGCAAGCATTGGGGTTGAATGTAAGCGAATTTCCCTGTATTTTTACATATATTGTGACTCAGAACACAGAAAACTATAAGGGACAATTTTTCCAAACTAAGTTTCATTTTTAATGTGTCTCTGATTTAAAAATGTAAAGTCATTGGCAGGAAGAAAGTATTTTATTCCACATGCTATCATTTGCCCAATCTAAAGTTCATACTCAGTATAGAGTTGCATTTAAAGCAATCTTTTTAGAACTAAACTGGAGTTCACTAATAACCAGGAAATAAAGACATAAATCTGCCTTTCAAATTCATAGGAGATGAATAATAAATAAATAATCTGCTTACTCGATTTTCCAAATATATCCTCCAACTTCCTTTTAAGAAGATCAAAATTACAGCATGCCCAATAAACACACTTTGTGTGCAATGTAGTCGTCCTGAGATTTTCTCGCATGCATATAGTGCTTTCTACTGGTGACAAAAGCAGAACTGAAATCAGGTGTCAGTTCTCCCATGACTTGCAGCCTTACTGATTCTCATTGTACCTTGCTTGCCTTTGTACTACCGTCTACTTCCCATATGTGGGCCTTTCAACTTCTAACATTATTCTTCAGTATGAATATTTTCTCTGAAGTTTGCAATCATGGGCTTGGTATTTTAATACATTTCAGCTTTATGTCCCTATATTATTCCTCCTTAAAGCATTATATTTTTAAATTCCTATCCTGCCCCATTGCTGCGTCAGAATTGTTATTGATAGAAATTGCAGCCACAGAAGAGTTTGGATACTGGATAAAAGATACGGAGAATACTAAATAAATTTGCCTCCTTCTCTGAAGCCCACAAATAAGGTTGTGTGTGTGTCCCACAAGTATTAAAGTCTATGTTAATTTCAACTCTGAGATTGCATAACTATTGTAGTTAAATCATTAAACAGAGGCATTAGTGTTGTTATTTGTGTCATATGTGAGCTTTCCACAAATACACTATTTGGAAGGATATTATTTCTATGGAAGTGTTTGTTTCCATGTTTGGGTTGCAAATCTCCAAAGGAAAGTAAAGATGCTTTGGATAAAATCCAGATATACAAATATAAAAGAGAAATTAAAAAATCCCATCTATACACATTAGAATGGTGAATATTGGTGTGTGTTATCGATTTGAGGAAAATCTATCACACACGAAAACTGCTGAGAAGCAGTTAGTTGTTTATATTATCTTTCTTATTTTCTTCTTTCTTTCTAGTAAATGGTTTGTAAAAGAGGAAAATGTCCTTATGTGTATTACATATTTTCTCTTACTAGAATTTGTTTTCAAGCTTAATAACTATTAAGAATATAGAAAATTATGGTGATATGTTTATTATTTCCTGGGAAAAAATATAAATTTATTTAGGAAGAAATTTTTGTTATGTAAAAATATTCACATTTCCAAAGAACAAAATTATAAGAATTATAACAGTTTTCTTTTCTTCATTTACTGTCCTATGAATTGATAATGCTTGCTTCAGGGAACCAGTTTCTGGAAGACAGATGTACTTATGATATATGAAATTTGACATACTTGATTAAATATTTAAGCTGGTTTAACATTTAATCAAGAGTTGTTCCCTCCAAAACAAATTGTAACATCAAATAGTTTTTTTAATTTTAACTTTAAATTCTTATGAGTTTTCATTTAAAATCTAGTATTAAAATAAGAGATATTAAACAGCTCTTTCATTCTGACATCATAAAATAAACTGAACTTTATTTTAGAAGATGTGTTAACAACCATGTAGTTAGAAGGATTTTATTACACCAGCACTGATGTAGTAACAGTTTGCACAGCAAATATGTGTCTGTTGCACAGTAGGCTGGAACTCCAGATTCACAGTGATGAAATAATACAGTTATACATTATTTTACTCAGTATAAGCCCAATAAGATGCGAAATCAAAGAGTTTTAACTTCAAGAAGCCTCTATTTCATTTTATAATAGATTGTTCCATACAGAAAAATACGAATAAGATTTAGATGTTTGCACACGCTGCTTCCATTTCTGCATTCCCGATGACTTTACTCCCAGTCGTCTACTTTCTGGGATCTCTGCCACCTGAGTACCGGTATTAACCCAGTAGGAAGATTTCAGAGGTCAACTTTTGGATATATTAACTAATCTGACTCAGAAACTTCAGCTCCTTCCTCAAGCATAACTCAGTTTCTTTTTCAAAAGTGTAGTCATTGAAAACTGGAGTTACCATTAATACAAATTAACACAATCGTTCCTTATGTAAGGCCTTATTTTTGTTTTAACATCCTTTAAAATAAGTATGTTTATTCTAATTAAAATATTTCCTTTTATTAAATTTCAGTTATAGGCGAAAAAGATGAAAATTATTTGATATTCAGCTGCCTAGGAGCAAATTTTTTCGCTGAGATTTACGATTTCATATTTTCCTATAAAAGTACAGAAGGACACAGAAAACAACCAACTGAATCGACGTCAGCTTCAAACAAGCGACTTCTCGCTTCCTATAGAATATAAGATAACCATCCCAGGACCTCTCAAAATAAAAATCGGGTAGCCTTTCAGGCGGAAAATTTGATGGAGCTTTTAAATTCCACAGATTAGATGATCCAAAGAGCTTAATGTTTCCAGGATTTATCGAAACCATCTGGCTTCTGTAAACTAGTGTGCTGTTTCTGGCGGGACAGCAGAGGGAGCTCTGGCATTCCTGACACCAGATACCTCTTGGTTTCCTGCGCTAGCATCTTGTTCCCTGGAAGGAAGAAGCTATTTCCCAAAAGGGTTGTCCCTGAGCATCTCAATGGGTCAAGCTGTTCCTAAATTATGCCAAGAAGCTCTAATTTGAGAGCACTAGATGAAAGTCGTGATTGCCGAAGGACTCCCATGGTCCTCTGCACCAAAGCTCTGTAATTGTCCACCTGGGTTGTTTTGCCAGAAAACTGCTGAGCACAGAATTTCACAGCAGGAAAATTTTGTAATGGACATTAATCTGGATAATTATTTTTTAAAAAAATGAAAGTAAATAGTTTCAAAAGTATACAAACACTGTGAATTAATATCCACACTGTACTTAATCTTGGTAACTAGGTGACTTAATCATGTATTTGTCCCCTTACTTTTGTAATTCTCTCATATGACACATTCCCTTTCTATTTAGAAAATATATTTTTAACTGATTAAGCTTTCTGAAATCAGAGTTTAGGACGATTGTAAACAAATAGGATTAGGTCGGAGAGTATTAATGTGTCCTGATTATGTAATATGAATGACAGTAATGCAAACAGGACTGTCTAGAAGCTTTAGACTCCTTTTTGCTTTGTGAGGAACTCAGGGGACTGTGGGTAGAGGTCATCAATACAGCTGGATGAATACGGGCAGGAAATGGGAGCCTTGTGACAACCTGCAATGCTTCAAACCCATTTCCGTTTCTGGTGACTGTTTTTTATTGATACCAGAGGAACATCTTAAAGCCATCATTTTTGTGTTTGAGATAGCTCTTTCTCCAACACAGTCTGCAAACTCGGTCTCTTCGTATTGTGTGAAATCAAATACAAACCTAAAATTTGTGCATGTAAAACTGCTAATTTACAGGGTTTTAAAATCAGAAGACAAATAAAGTCCACCTTTCAGGATGGAGTGGGGAGGAATCAGACGACCAAGAATATCGTTTCTGACCTGTTTTATTTCCTGAAACGGTAGGTACATTTCTGTCATTCAAGTTTAAGAGAATAAATGCTATAAAAACGTATTTTTTAGACCATTGTCCATACTTAGTCCCTTTCTATGCCTTCATGAAATCACTGCCACTGTCTCTCTTTTAAAGCCTGGTTCAGTTTATCTGTGACCAATGTTCGACAGCATTTATGATATGAATATATGAACAAACTCAAACATTTTCTTTACTGGGCCTAGGCTGGGTACAAATCAATTTATTGCCTATTTTTTATTCCACTGCAAATATGAATAACTATAGAAATTAATATTTTATTACTTATATACATATTCTTGATGTTTAAGTTAGAATGCTGAAATATGTTGAGTATTTTAAATATATATTGAGTGCATTAATTCAGACATATCTGACCCACAAGTCCTAAGGCAAATCTTAATTTTATGGGATTTGTTTATTTGCCCTGCCTCAAGATGTCTGGCTCAGGGTAGCTATGAGAACTCTCCAGTTCTACAGTCTGGTTTTCTCCGCAGTGCGGAATTCAGGCCTCTGGGCCTGCAGTGCTTCCTTGAGAGGTGGTACTCAGTGCCAGCCAGCTCCTGCGCATCAGAGCCCATCACTCTGTGGGTCTTAGTCTCAGAACACACTTGGGAAAGCTGCGCTGATCAGAGCCCTGCTGAGAGCCCAGACAGTGGTTGCAGGTTGCTTTACTCCTGCCTGCCCTGGTCAATCCAGTCTTATCCTCTTTAATACGTCTTGAGGCACACTCTGGGGTCATTTGAGAGGTACCTCTGGTGACCACATCTGCGCTAAGATCCTCAACTGAGGACCTCGTGTCTCTGTTTTCAGTGTTGTGATTTAAGAAAAAATAAAAACATTTTTTTTTGTATTTAATGTCTTTTTTTGCAGGTTTGCCCATTACTCAGATTCCAGTTTTACCCCAAACCAATTGATTGTCATAACAGAGTGTAAGGTTTCAGTAAAATACAGTTTAGTTGTTTACAGTCTTTCCATATTTCAATGTTTTATTTGTAAGTTACCTAATATCCTAGATGTTTTATGGTAGGGAAGAAGCGATTCTATTGCTTTGCTGGCTGGATTATGGATGGAGGAGGAAGAGGAGGAAAAGAAGGAAAAGGGTCCGGTCAGCACCACGGACAGCGCAAGGCGCGTAGGGCGCGGCCACTTTGGTGCATCCTTCCCCAGCTATGCCTTTGTTCCCAGGCCAGGCAGGCCGCACAGAACAAAGACTTCCGTCAAGCTCTTTCTCAGCCCTGGTTTTCTTAGGCTTCAAGGTTGTGGAGTAGACCTA
The DNA here is from genome assembly GCA_028555095.1 of Dicrostonyx torquatus. Taxonomy (NCBI): domain Eukaryota; kingdom Metazoa; phylum Chordata; class Mammalia; order Rodentia; family Cricetidae; genus Dicrostonyx; species Dicrostonyx torquatus. Next base: position 7,603,206 of record JAQHUG010000015.1, read on the forward strand.
TCTTAACTAAGTCTACCTCATGTTCTTCGAAATAAATTAATTTGCCAAGTCTCAGAGTTTCTGGCTTGCTCTTTCCAGTTATTCGACAACTTTGACTGATTTGGGTATTGCGACTTTGCCTTGGTCTTTTAAAGCTAGAGAAGGCTGCCAGGAGACTGGGTAAAGATGGGAAAAGACAAGGGCTATGGGGGACCGGATGTTCCTATTTCCACAGATGATTGAGTCATTTGAGGTTTCTTGTGCAATGAGGTCTGAGCGCTATTTAATGCTACACCCCCTCACCCATTATGTTTTCCCAGTTCGGCCCAGGATTGAGGACAATCTCAATCTGTTTTGAAAAGGCCAGCACTTTCTGAATGCAGACTCTCTAGACCATTGGCACCAAAGGGAGTTACTACTCTCCTGACAGCTGTCAATGAAACCTCTAATATTCCCCTTGAGGATAGGCATGCGGGTTTCCCGGATTCTCGCTGAAAAACATATGACTCTCGCATTCTAAAGATTCTGCATCAATGCGAGGGGCCCTTATGCCGCACAGGATGGGTTCATTCTAGCTCCCTTCATGATGCCTGCAATTGTTTCTCCCCACCCTTTCTGACCCTGAGTCTCTGATGTCCTTCAAGTGCAGTCGTAGGCTCCGCTCTTGGCATTCACCGCGTGCCTTAATTGTATGACATTAAATCAAGGTCCGCTGTGAACACGGAGGGCAGAGTCTCTGATCTTGATCCAGAAGCAACTGACTCACTGCAACTATCACTATCACGCTCTCCTCTCTGCCCTTCAGCCTCCCCTGGAGTTCCGGGCTTGGAGTCCCTACCCCTAGGGTCGTATCTAGGAAGCAGTGCTCCATCTCAGCTCTCCTCCTGCCACATCTGCTAGAGTTGCCATTAATTAGTCTGCGCGGTGGAAGAGTAGATGGTGCATGAGCCTGCTTACACTTACGCATACATCTGCATGCCATTTACAACGTACCTAAAATCCATACACATACGTCTATAAATCTAGTTTTTAAATAATGGCATGGATCGAAGTTAATTATCCCTCTGGTACACATCTAATTTCATAATCGTGTTATTTTACCGAAGGCAAATATCTGAGTTGGTTTGCCCCGAATCCCTTCCTAAGACATTTTCAAGGAAAGGCAAGTAAGTCTTTAAGGACCACGCCATGAGTGTTCTGCTGAAGAAACCTTTGTCAGTCATCTCCTGCTGTCGGAGAAGAAATCTAGCAGATAAAAGCGAATATAAGCATGCGTGTTTGTATGTCCGACAAACACACAGATATGTCTCTGATACCCCGATTTTGGTTGGGAAATTTTGGGAAAAGATCAGAATCCCAGGGCGGGCTAGGTCATCCTTCTTTGTATGGCGGAAAAATTAACTCAACAGCACCTTGCCAAGTCCCGGGAGAGCTGGGGCGCTTCTGGTCTGGCTATGGTTTTACTGCAGGGAGAAAAGGCTGCTTGCTCGGGTTTCCTCAGGCTCTGGAGAACAGAGATCAGGTCTGAGCCCGCTCCTGGCGTAGGTTAAGGGCAGTGCAGCAGATATACAATCTGCGGCAAAAGTCTGGACGAGACCGAGTCTGGACTCGGTGGAGGGAGAGCGAGCTGGAAAGAGGAAGAGTGAGGGGAGTTGACCTCTATGGGCGGAGCCCTCTGGACAGCGGCCGGGCGGTGGGCAGCGGATCTTTTCACAGCATCCCTTGCGCGGCTGGGTGGGCCAGGGGGAAGGACGGGCTCCAGCTCGCTCGGAGGAAGCCAAAGAGCTCAAAAGCAGGTTTTGTGCAGAGACCCCAGAACGCTCCCCTGAAAAACAGAATCAAAGCGCAGAATTAGAGCAGGAGGCGGAGGGAAGAAGGAGAAACTGGAAAGGAGGGACGGGAGGCGGGAGGAAGCACTCAAGGGAACCCAGGTGACCCGCTGACCGGACCTAGTGAGTTGAGCCGGGGGCTCCCCTCAATGGGCTGAGAGACAAGGGAGCTGAGAACTTAGTCCCGGCTTCAGAAGCTGAGAGAATGCAGACAGGACCAAAGATGTGGTTTCCGGAGATGGAGTCGTGAAAGCGAGTCCTCAGATTGTCCTCTGTGCAGTCCCAGTGATTCGCGCATCCCGCGCGCCCTTACTGGTCTAACCCCTCCCTCAGACCACACGCCAGAACCGCAACTCCAATCTCCACCCCTTCTTGGTTTAAGATCCTGCAAACTGCAAGACTGGAGAGGACCAGCAAGAAAATCGGAAGTATCGATGAAATAAAGAATTACATATACATATTGCCCTAGAAATCCGAAGGAGAAAGAGCTGCTAGCTCTGCTCAAACCTTGCAGAGGACCAAAGCGTTTTCAGGCGCTGCTCGGTGTGTTCTCGGAGGAAAGAGGAGGCTGAGCGGCTTCCACGGTATAAGGTGCTTTAGGGTGGGCGGTGGGGGCAGGGAGGGGGTGGATCGTAGCAGTCCGGTCTTTCCCCCTCGCTTGCTGATCCAGAATTAGGGATTAATGGCTCGCTCCAGCCAAACAAATAAGGCATCTGCCTTCAGCACAAGAGGATTACACGGGCTGCTGACGTCACCAGTCAGACAGATGTTGGCTCCCAAAGTCCTGAACAGCTCACTGTGTCCTTGAAACCAAAGAGCCACAGAAGGCGCGCAGCCCCCAGGAGCCGAGTCTGGGCAAAGCAAAGGGCAACCGCCTTACACAGTCCTGGGCTTCAAAACACTGGCCCCAAGACAGCTCCCTAAGATGTAGCTCCTCAGTCTCTCTAGCCCTCGCATAGCACATCCCAGACCCCTGTCAAGGTCTAGGCTGGCTCAAAGCAAATCCAGATCAGCACACTTAGTTTCCCTTCCCTAAAATGGAGAGAGTGAGTTACTCTCACATCCCTCATCTAGGAACTGGCATCCAAAGGCATAAGCAATAAGCATCTCAGGCTGAACACAACTATGCTTCAAATGAGGGACCACCTCTTAATTCTGTGGCCAAGGCTTATCTGCACTTTCTCAATCCCAAGATCGTCCTTTCCGCAGGCCAAGGTCTAAATTATGCTTAATCTTATGAATACAGCCCCGATGGAGTGCCGTCCTAAACAATGACTCCCTTCCGAACTATCTCTGCTTTCCCCTGGACCACAATTACAAGAATCACAAAATCCCATCATGGAACCCATCAGGATACCATCAAATGCCATTGAATATTCTCTTCAAATGCTTTGAAGATCGTGCTTTGTTTGTTTGTTTTTAAATACGGGTTTCTAAAATATATCTACCATCTAGCTAAGAAATGAAGACATTTCAAGGAACTGCAGTTTCATTCTATACTCAAGAGTGATGGCCAAAAATCAATAATTCATTTTCTCACAAATGTCAGCATCACTTTAATTTTATTTTAATTTAAATATAAATTGTTTTTATTTTTCTAACTTGTGTATTATTTATGATCGATATGATCTTTCAGGCCTTTGCTGATCACAAAGAAGACCCGTTACAAAATAAGTCAAATGTCAGAGGGTTGAAGGTAGAAATCTAAATGAGCAGTTTTCAGTGCATTATATAATCTAAAGCAAAATAATTTTGATGAAATTCATTTCTAAAAAGATTAAGGTAATGAATGAAACCCATGGACAAAACAACATGGTTGTTTGACACAGAGCCAAAGAGAACCAGTCTTGTTTCCTATATTGGATCAATATGCATGGGAAAGTCTGTTACTTTCTTGAGGAAAAAAATAAATGTTTGTCTAACTATTGTGCATTAGTGATGGACTACCTCGCCTGTCCAGGAGCAAACGGTAGTTGCATCGCATCTCCATTCATATTTGCCCTGTCCATCAAAGTGGCATTTAATTTTTCCAATTCTGTGCATTTAGAAACCCAGTCACGGATAAAAATCTATTTAATTTGCTACAGTGTCATTCGGCTAATCCCAAGCAAAATAGTAAATTTTCTCTTTCTTTACTCCCTTTGAATCTTATAAGGAACAGCCCATAACAAAATCTGTGCATTTAAAATTGTTATGTATGAGTAGCAAAAGGTAGAAATGACCTTTAGTGGGATAAAGAAGTTATACCTCTAAGAAAGGGCAAAAAATGAACATAGAAGAGATCATTTCTTTAAAACTTGGTAGAATGTGTATAGACTATGATTTAAATTCAAAATCTAATTTTAGTTTAAATTCAAATTTTAATCCAAATTGTTATTAAATATAATAAGGATTGTTTCGCCTCCAACAGATACTAAGCAGGTAAACTTGCCTTCCATAGGCACACAATTTTGCTGGAGTCTGTTTGTTAAATAATCAGTTCGCTGTCCATGGTTTTGATTCACATAAAGGAACAGGTTTAGGTGCTTTGGAAAAATTTAAAGTAAAGATGTTTCTGCAGTAGCTTGGCTTCTCAATAGTTTAAGATTATATAAAAGGGGGAGAAAGGTATATAGGCCTTAAGTTTTCTTCATTCCAGTTTTTTTTCTTTCTTTTCTTCTGTATTTGTCACGAAAGAGAGTACCAGAAAAAGTGGGGGGAGGGGGTTACATTTAATTATTTCTGAACTAACAAATGATTGCTCAATGCATGGGTCCAAAGAGCTGTAATAAATAGAATATAATATTTGTCAATCTGCCGTCTTTCTCTCTCTCCCTCTTCAGCTAAGAAAAGTAACAAACATTCTTTAGTTTTGTATCAACATTGCCTGTTTTTGAATATGGTTTAACTAGAGCAAGAAATTTTACAAAAATCATACACAAAGGAAGAAAGAGAGGAAGAGAGAGCGAGAGCGAAAGACAGAGGGGGGGAACAATACTCGTCTGGGAAGTCTTCTTGTCTTTATTATATGTCCATACAAAGGTGGGCAGTGTAAATAGTTATCTCACATCTATGATGAGCCAATTAAAAAGAATCCCTCCTTTAAACTCACACTTTTTAAGGTAGCAAGGACGGCTGATGATGTAGTAGCTAAGTTGTTTCTCTGTCCGGATAGCAAATAGTATTCTCTATTAAATTTGAAAACAGTCTAAAGACTGACAGAGTAGAGCAGCAGTAACCTTGCCCTGAGGTTCCTCCAGAATATAAAAGGAGAAAGGAAAACTAAAACCCCTCTCCTCCTCTCTAAATAGGTGGGCTTTATTTTTTTCTCTTTCCTTTTCCCTTTCAAGTTTATCCGGACACATTTTCATATGTGTGTATAACCAGACACTTATGATCCAAAGCTCCAAGAACTCCCATGGTTTTTTAGAGACACCGACAAGCACAAACTGTTTCCATACAAGTGTAACAGCAAGGAAACAGACTCTTGGTTTCAAAGCGAGGTCCATATCTGCCAGGCCGTAGGACCCAGCCTTGGGCTCTAGAGCTTCTCCAGTTATGGAAGGGCTGCTCCTTGCTCCTAACCCTCAAAGTATTGAAAACTTGGGAAATCCTTGTACCGGAAGAAAATGGCCTAAACACAATAGGACTCGCCATTTTCTACTTGCGAAGCACAAAGCACTTGGCGCTGCCCGCCACACAAAGAAAGCATGGGCCGCAGAATTCTTGCACATTTTCAAGAGGCTAGAAAATATCTTTCTCGAATGGCAATTTATATTGTCTGGGCATTGTTAGGCACACACACACACACACACACACACACACACACACACAGAGGCATCCTCCCTTAGCCATGGTCTCGGGAAGATCCAAGCTTTGAGGTTTAGATAAAAGACGCACCAAAGGGCTCAGGGCTAGCAGGACGCTGGGCACAGTCACTCTAAGTCTTCCCAGACAAGGGGTCCTAGCAGTGGGCTGTGGAGGGCTCCATGCTAGGCATGTTGCAGGTCAAGGTCCCTCCATCTGATTTCATCGCTCCTTGAGCGAGCCTGGTAGCCCAGAGCTCAGAAATCTCCCTGACCCATTTACTGGGAGCGCCAGACACCCACCTTGCAGCCAGGATACCGGATACTGAGCAGGCAGCAGCTCTCAAGGATGTTCGGTGCGCGGGAAGCCCTGGTCTGCGCGCCTCCCCTGTCCCCAGACCGCCGCTCCGAGTCACCGCATGCCAGTTAAACCTTATCACCAGCCTAGTGAAATGCTGCTGCTTAGGTGCAGAAAAAAACAATCCGGGGAGTCCCTATTAATAAATACATCCAGGCACAGGCAGCAACGCTGCTCACAAAGAGAGCATTTTCAGTTCACCGCGCAACACAGAGCTCAAAAGCCTAGGAAAAGACAGTACTTACAGCAGGTGCGCGTTTGGATAATCCGCAGTCAGCCCGTTTGGTTTGTTAGGTTGTGCTTTAAAAAATGAATGCGCATATCTGTATATTTGATTTTACATAGCTTCCATCGTTGAGAAGGAAAGAAACAAAAATCTTGTAGACTAGCGAGCATGGGGGAGGGGGATGGAGATTTTCATTGTCTACGCTCTGCACACGCAGCCCAAGAAAAGACGAATATTGCTGTGTGGGGCTCCTTCTACTTTCTGCTTGAAATTCAGAAGCTTTCAAAGCTGCAAAGAGGGGGTTTGGTCTCCCTCCCTCTGTGTGTTCCTCTTCTCTCTTCTCCTCTCTTCTCTCCTCTCCTCTCCTTCTCTGTCACTCACCCTCTAGCTCTTCTATAGCTAATGTTCTCTCTCTCTCTCTCTCTCTCTCTCTCTCTCTCTCTCTCTCTCTCTCTCTCACTTTTTTTCAAAAGAGGGCAGGTCGCTTCCTGCATCCCAATGAGTTAAATCAGTCACTTCTTCTCATGCATCAGCAGCCTCTTTAACAATCAAGGGCTGCAGGCACAAAAGAGCATTTAGCTGCCTCCAATTTGTGTAGAAGGCCTGCCCTTAATTTGTTTTAGGAGTATAATTAAATCATGAATTTCATGAAATATAAAAATATCAAATTTCCAACTTCAGCGAGTGAATCGCTGATAGTAACCATTGAAAATAAATCCTTACTCTTCTTGGTGTTCTTACTTGGGGCCTAGAATGTCTCAGATTCTTAGAGGACGAGGGTCTGGACCCAAACCTACATGCCCCTCCCCCATTCATATGTCAAGGTCACACTTATAACATCCCTCCTTTGCTCTAAATCATAACCTTTTTAAAATTTTTTCTTTTAATTTTTTTTAAACTTAAACCTTTGCCTTGGAAGGAAATTAAGCTGTATGGGAAGATCTGAAGGATTGCATAAATAAACACATTCTTAATAAGAAATTGAATCAGAATGTATTGTTATTAGACATTAAGGTGGTGGAGTGGGGAGACCCCACAGGCCTTGCTTGATGGAGTGGTTTCAGCTCTTCCTTGAGTGAAATCTGGGGTTACTGAGTATTAATCAGGTTTCTTCCAGCCACAGAGTGGGCCTTATGGGACGTGGGGGCAATCGCCTATCTTGCCTGGAGAGTCTCAGAGGGGTCCTCATATGGTAGAGACTGCCCAGTGCTGGGGGGTGAGGGTTTAGTTTCCCCTTCTCTGAGTAGGTCAGGGCACAAAGAGCAACTCTGCGTTCCTGCAGTTTCTTTTTCAGAAAGGACCCAGGCCGAGCCATTGTTCTTCTTCAATGAAGGTGGCTGAGGGTGGTAAAGCCAAGACCCCCTCTTCCTCACACACTCACTCTCACTCCCCCATCCCTCCCCACTCCACACAGGGCCACTGCTAGGAACATATTTAGGAGTGTCCTGGGAAACTGTAGAATCCGATACAGCTAGCATCTTTGTACTTTTAGCAACTTGCTGTTAAGTTTACAGTCATCTCCTACCCCTACCCCATTTTCTAGTAACAAGGCTAGTTAAGAAGCATTGCCTGGGAACATCAGAGAGGTTAGGGTAGCAGAGAACCACAACATCCAATTCCACCTAATGGGGGAAAAAACCAGAACAATCACCTCTTCCTGACTGAATTCTCATTTAGATACCCTTCACCTTGAGCATAGAACTGAGAAAACTGGGCTAAAACTACCTCCGGAAGACGCACAGCCTGATGTGTGCTGGAAATATTTGACAAATCTTTCTACGAAGTCGTCTGGAAAAGTGAAAAACAAATACGAGAGAAAAATTCTAAAGAAAGGATATGCTCTTGTGTGCTTACTTTGTTTAGGGGCTCGAATTACCAAAATAAAATATGGTTTCTGCGGCTGAGCCGGGACTGGAAGGCAGGCCTCAAGGCCCCTGTTTTTATGGGAGCAAAGGACACTAGTTTGGGGAGGCACCAGGTACATCATCCACTGACTCTGTATCTTTTCACTGATGATGTTCGTTCTATCCATTGTCGCTTTATTGACCTGGGATGTGGGATTCTTAAAGATCCTCAAGGACCTGCCTAGCCTGTGAAGGGGCAAGGTCACAGAGTAGGCAGTGCTTCCCGCTGCGGGGAAGACAAGGCGCTTAGGTCTGGTTAGCCAGCAGGGTTGGCTCGGTGGCGACTTCAGACCACCCAGGATGGGCACTTTACCCAGCATCCTTTCTCAGTCTCTGTCTCCGGAAATACTAGCTTTGCCTCAGTTCAGAGTTATAGGGAGGCCTTGGAAAGGTACACAAGCAGGCTACCCGTGCGGTTTCCTAGGTACGGGCCTTGCCTGGATACTTCTGTCTTAAACTGGCCTTCCAAGAAAAATTCAAGAATCAGAGGCCAGCGCTGAAACATCCGCTTAAGGTTTTTCAGTCCTCAAGCACCGAAGTAAGATGGACAGGCCGACTACAGCCATCGCCTCTGGGCAGCCCAGTGGATGGAAAAGAGTCGGATCCAGCCAAATCATTCTTCCAAACAAACCTTTATTTTCTGAACACTCTTAATTCTTGGTCCGGGTCTCTCACCTAGTTCAGCCCAGCAAGCTGGTCGAATGATTGTATTCTAGTCCCGGACTTGGGGGTTTCTCTGCACGCGAACCTCGTACTGCCCGGCACACCTCATAGCCTGAGCTAGTTTATGAAAACGTAACCCAACTCATTGCCAGAAGTTGTTGCTAATTAGTGGATAATAAACTTTTGTAGCCAGGGCACAAAAGTCTTTTAAAAGTGCAAAGGTGTTCTTTGTGTCGCCTCAGAAAAGAGATTAGCATATCAATTGGACTGAAGGGACCGGACAATGAGCCCTCCTCCCACTGCGCTGCCCTAGGTTCGCAGCCGTTCCTCTCCTCTGCTATTTTCTAACCTTCTTCTTCCTCCTCCTCTTCCTCCTCCACTCCCCTCTTCCAGCTGGGTCGAGGCACCCTTGGGGTGTCCTGAGCGCCTGGCAGCGACCCAGAAAGCAGTATTAGCGGGCAACACCCAGGCTTTAGCTATGCTCAACGGAAAGGTGTAAGCGCTGAGGTGCATGAAGTAGGAGCGGTCACAGAGGCCTGGGAGAGGGGCGCCTTGCACAGTCTCATCGGACACCCCTCTTGGGGAGTCAAGGCCTGGTCTCCATCTTGCGCGCTAGGCCTCCCCAGGACGGGCAAGCTTCCAGAGGACGGTCCACAGTGTGGGCCTCGGGCCATTACTAGCTTTCCAAGCCCCTGCGGCCTCCGCGCTCGGCCTGACCAGCAGTCCTGCCTCGCTTGCACGTGCAGGAAGGCCGGGAGCCTTTGGAAGAAGCCGAAGACTCTTTGCTGGAGGTTGCCAGGTCCTCTCAGACCTCGGGTACCCTCGGCTAGTTCCGGGCCGAGATGCCTGTCTACTGCCCGGCCTGGGGACATCGGACGCCAAGCGTGTTGAGAAGCTGAGGCCCCGCAGCAGGCCTGGCCCAATCTCCATGATCCTTTTTCTGGCCCCGCTGTCCCCAGCTGGGTCCCCTGTCCCACCACAAAAGTCAAAGGCCAGCAGCGAGAGAGCTCAGTAGAAGGAAGTCTCAGGCGGAGCCTCCCTGGCCTCTGGGCGTCAGCTTTCTGCCGTCGCCACCCCCGCCCCACGCCCAATAGGACCCCGAGGCTGTGGGCGCCCCGGAGCGCACCCGGCCGGGGGTTGCGGGGCCTGAGGGACCAGGGGAGCAGTGGAGTTGGCCTCAGAGCTGGGAACCGAGCTGGAAAACGAGACAAGGAAACCTGGTAGCGACTTGGCGGTGCCTTCGGCTGCTGAGTTGGACCCGTCACTTCACGGTCCGCGATGAGGGGCCAGGGCCTGGCCTCGGCCTCGGCCTCGGAGCCCCCGCCCGGCAACCGTGCCAAGAAAACGCTTTCTTCTCCCTTCCCCTCCCCCTTCTCCCCAGAGGCAGCTTCCGTTCTCTAAATGCATTAAGAAAAAAGGGGGGGGGAGGAAATCTCTTGGGCACTGGTCTAGTCTCCGCTAGACGCTGGTATTCCGCAAACAAGCGCCAAACTCAACACAAGTTATCCCTGAAAATCATCAACTTTAACTGCGGTGATACAAAATGTCGAGAGAAAAAGTGAAGGTCGGTGTTTCCCTAAATGCAAAGCATCAGTGAGGGTTTGAAAAGAGCTTTGCGTTCCTTGCGAAATCTCCATTGTTACTTGTCAAACAATGGGAGCCTGGGCGACTGCAGGGCTGTGAGAATGAATAGGCGATCCGCGGGATGTGTGCGGGTCAGTGCTTGCGGTCCTGGGCCTAAAGCCCCTTTCTCAGCTTGCCACAATAAACCAGCGCAAGGTTCAGTCTTTACTGGGTCACCGGCCATCCTCTATTATTCAACACTTCACAACAAAAAACACTTATTAATCAGCGCTGACCAGAGGCCCCTTTGAAACAAGAGAGGAGAGAGAGAGGGAGAGTGGGAGAGGTGAAAAGAAGATTGAGAAGCCTGGGACAGATCTTTCTAAAGGCAGAGCAACCATAGGGTTCTTTCCTCCGGTGGCCAAAGTTTATTTGACACAACAAAGTTTTTAATCAGGCCACAGAGACTTGCAGTTCTCATTTGCCTTCTTTCCCAGTCTCTTCCTCTGAAGACTTTGTTGCAAGGAAGGATGGCTGTAGGTCAAATTGCTAAGGCCTGATCTTAAAGATCTAATTGCTAATGGAAGAAAAGGCTGTTCCCCAACTGGGCCTCCACTCTGGAGATGGAGCAAGGAAGACTGTCCACTCTGCTGTGGGCACCCTGCTGATGGATGAGGTGTCAGGCCAGTCGTCATGTGAGCACTGGTTTCCAAATGGTATGGGCAATCGTCAAATGTGCTGCTTATTGCTGATACTGAATGCAGTCTGTAGATTTTTCTACTTCATGATGTTTCATGATGGAGATAGAAGAAGACAGAATTTGCTTGTTAGAGTAAAGAGAACGGTTACGCCTGTGCTTGAAGCGAGAGAAGGCGATGGATAGTTTGAGGGATAGAAATGGTCCAGGATGATCCATAGCTCCAGAGCCAGTGGGTTCTTTGCTCAGGGGTTGGTGATTTTTTTTTTTTAAAACAGAGTTTATTTAATGCGTGTAATCTGGTTGTGTGTTTTTCACTTATTCTGTTATGTGGTGATTATAAACACAGGCTTAGATATGTATGTATAGTCAAATACATCAGAGCAAAGTGCTGCATATGTTAGCTTTAGGGATAAATTTAATCGATCCAGAACTTACCTAGACATTTTCTGATGGTAAAATTTTGCCACTTTTTGATTGGGAATTGGAAACCAGTCTCTCTCTCTCTCTCTCTCTCTCTCTCTCTCTCTCTCTCTCTCTCTCTCTCTCTCTCTCTCTCTCTGTTGTTTGCTTTTGTTTTTCCTGTCTGATTCATGTTGTTGTTACTCAGGTTGTAATTTAGTCAAGTGAGTCAAGCTCTTTTGTAATGACCGATGCTTACAAGTGAACAGAGGCAGTAGATACTGAATCTTGGCTGTTAAAAGACATGAAACAATTATTTACTAAAGGAATAGAAGTGAATGTGAAATTCTTTTAAGCTTAATTTTTTGTTTATGTGCACTTTTAGAATATTGAGTAACATAACTAACCATCTCACTTATTATGATTCAAAGAGGTTTTAAATCTAGAAAATACATGGATGAGGGATTGTAAATTGACCAAATTAAGCTGTAGTACTAGATGGTGTGGTAATGAAAGCAAGCATGCAGAATTCCTGGGTAGTAAAGCACATTGGTATTTGCCAGAGTTTATATATAGAAATGTAAAAATAGGTTGCATGGTATGGTCTCAAGAAGTGTATTTTACTTAGATGCCTACTATTTGAGACTGACTCTCTTATGGAGGAAATATTGTGTTACTCAGATTTTGCAGAGCTCAACAGTTCCTGCAATGGCGTAATCAACTGCTATCTGAATTATTTAAATGGGATTAAATAAAGGCCTTGGAGTTGAATGCTGGCAAGATCTCACATGTAGGCAGGAGAAAGTTTAGTGGTCTTTCCTCCCTGTATATACTTTGAAAAGCATTTTCATCTAGTGTGGTGCATGATTTCTAAAATTTATGCATAAATAGGAACAATGAGTAATTCTTTCAGAAATTGTTTCTCAGGTGAGCAAATAAGATTATTCAGCAAAGGACTGGGCAACTGTTTAATACATAGCAGTGTGCCAACTAAAATACATCAAAAGGTTGTTCACACACCACACACACACACACACACACACACACACACACACACACACTTGCTGTAGAAAGCTACACTGGTTCAGAGGAAATATTTTGGACGTAAACTACATTCATTCTAAATGTTAACATGTAGGATATGAAAATTTTATGTCATATTTTTAACTTTTGGTGACTGGTTTGACTTCCTAAGTCTCTGAGAGGAGTTTGTGTTCCATTTGTGTAGATATTTCTATCTGTAGACTGGGGAGACACACTAAGTGCAGTTCATCTTTCACCCATTATCTTCTGAGTCCCATGGAATAAGCAAATAGAGAAAGCTTTAATCTGAGTATATAATACATTGAATGTGTTTGTGTATCATCACATAGCACAATCGTTTTAGCAGGTATTTACAGATTTTTAATACCTTTTGTTCATTCATTCATTCTTCCTCATCCTTTTCCTTCTTTTTAAAGCCAAGAAATTAAGTAAATGGCATTGTAATGACAGTCTCTTAAATATACCACTGAATTTGTATGGAAATTAGACTAGCTTCTACATTTATCAAATGAGAAAGAAATAACACACAAATACATTTAGAAAATGTATAAAACAGAAAATTGTTATTTGTTGATATTCACCATAAATGCGATATTTATTAAATTTGGTGCGTTTTTATGATATCACTATTATTATTTCTAGGAACATTATTCCTGGGCTAGTACACATACGGTTGAGTTTTTAAAATAAGGAAATATATCAGGTCAAACCCTAAAAGTGAGGTGACAGATGCAGCGCATGCTAAAAATTGAATCATAGGTATTCAAGGCATCTACTTACATGAACTATACATTTGGCTTTTTAAAAGGCACCTGTGTTGTTTCCTTCTTTTAAAAATAATATTTAAATACATCTCAAATACAAAAGGAAACAACTATGTTGATAGAATTTGAATAAGTTTATACAAGTAAAGAATTGCTAGATGGCAGAAAGGATGGCTGAAAAAGAAAAAAAAAGAACAAAACTCGGTCTGATTGCTTATTTGGAGTCATATTTCATTTTTTCTTTGATTTTCATTCACAGCATCACTATATAATCCCATTCTTTTCTTTCCTTTTTCATCTTAAACAGACTTTGTCACGTTCAGTTTAAATCTCTATCAACATGATCTGACAAAGTAGTGCCACTAGGTTATCATTAAGTAAAATGTAAACTACAGCACAATGTTGCCTTTGTTCTTCTTTCGTCTTTTATCTAAAAATAAATCAATTTTGTTTTTCATGATAGAGAGGAAGTAGGAAGGACCTAGCAGAAATTTTAGTTGCCCCTGTGATTTGCCTCCTTGCTAAAGAATTCTGGTTAGCTGCATTCTTCTAAGGCTTCTGTGGAGATACTCAGCCTGCTCTTCATTTATTCATGAGCTTCTAGCTCACTAGAGGTTCAAAGTTATATTTAAGAGAGTAGAACCCCACATGGCATGTATTCATTTGATTTTTCACTCTAAATACGTCATGAGTATACAAACAGTTATTTTAAAGAGAAATTTTCATTAGGTTTACATATTGTGCACTTAAACATCTGTGCTCTGCTTCTTGTGTGCTAGTGACACCTCGTCCTATTCTGAATAAAAGAAAATCAGGCTTCTGACCTAAACTTCTCTCTGAAACTGCTCCTCTCCTTCATAGTAGTAGTGCATTCCTCACCTAAATGCATTTTGTGCAATATGCTGTGGAAGACATCTTGACTTTGACATCAGTTTCTCACCCAGAAATCTATCTGCTTATCTAATCGTTTAGGACAAAGTAAAATATTCTAGTAAATTTCGCTAATTTATCTAAAGATATACTTGCATACGTATAAGCTATTTTAAATTCTAATTGTTTACTGCTATTATATTTTTAAAGGTAAGAATTTGCTACTCCTTTTAATTAGAGTAACTTTTAAAAAAAGATAAAAGCCAAGCTTTAGAATGTCCTACAGAATAAAAAGTATACAATGTAATACTTCCCCTTTCTGCATTTAATCCTTTGACCTTCTCTTCTATTTTTCCTCTTCTTCTTCCTACTCTTCTTCCTCTTGGCTTGACAATGTTTCAGTCCCTCTGGTAGGTTCATTAATCAGTGATCACCCTGAAGGTTCAAACTGTCTGGTCTTTAGCTTAAAGAATATATTTGGAGTCAACCTAAGAAACTAAACTATGCTGCTGGGATTTATTTTGTCCTTGAGTTTTTGTGCATTAATGCTCTTGAATTCTGATAATGCCCAATGTGTCTGATTTCTTTGGGGAGGGATATTAATAGCACAAAGATGTGAAGGGTGTTGGGCAATAGCATCTATGAATCAAATAGGGCTTTGGTGGCACTGTTAATAGTACTGAACAGATCTCTTTGTGCCAGTAAAGAATCCAGTTTTTAAGCTTTCTTCTTCTCTTATCATTCTGCTTTCTACTCAAAGTGCCAAGAAATCCCTTGAAAATGAAGTTCTGGCAATAAAACATTTTATCTTTACCCAATGACAAAGGTATCAAGAGGAAGAAAGACAACTCTGGTCTCACATCACGACGGGCACTTTGGAGTTCATGCAAGTCTGCGGCAGTATAAGGTTATGTTTTATAGATGTACACAATGTTTTATTTCCCAGTACTTATATGTACACTGCAGATGCCTTAAGACCATATTTAAAATTAAAACCCTCAAAATGGAAACATTTATCTTATCACATTTTATAAGAGAAAAACATTAAGGGGGGAAGGTCTTTGTTATGGGAAAAGAAAAAGAATCTTAGTTATGAAAATACACAATGACAATGCATAGCTTTAATTGTATCCTGGTTTTTAGAAGCTGGCAGTTAACATACTGGGTTTTTCTGAAAGGTTCAACTTCTGAAGGACAACTTTTTAGAAAAACCAGTCACCTGAGGCTCTAGTCTATCTCAACAGCTTTTCTTTCTAAAGTGGTTCCGAGATCGTGTGAGACCAAATGACAAACAGCTTTGTTTGTACACACACATCACCAGAGATCTGGGAAGACTAATTCCAGGGTCACCTTGAAGGATTCAAGATTGGGGATCTGGGCTTGACTAAAAATGTGCTAACTCAATGACAGTTGCCTGCTGAAGCCAGCACATCTCATTTGGTCTGGGAAGCTAAGCGTGCTTGAACTCTGCTTAGTCCTTGGATGGGAGAAAGTCCACACTCTTTGACACGACAGCTTTCCTAGGTGTCCGTGGCAGCTGTTGCCCCAGGAGCAGATTCAGAATTTCTCCATCGTGGTCAAAAAACAATTTCATGGCATAATGCAGACCTACCTGTGTTTACTCGCATCAGTCCGGATGATCCTTCAGAGTTTTTCTTTTCTCCTGCTTCCTCTTTGTTTCTCTTGCTCTTTTTCCTCCCTTTTTGGCTTGATAATGTATGGGTTCCACTTGTGGGTGTGAACTTTGTTTGGCTGTTTTGCATTGTTGGTGATGCTTTAAATATCAGTTGGGTATCACTCTTCAAAGAAACAACATCTTTAGTGAATGTCTCACATTCACTAAACATATAGAGGTCGGATTGAGGGCACTCAAAGGTCAAATTGCAAATGTGATTTTCTTCTAGTATAGGCCTAGATATCCCAAAGTTTACTGGGTTGACTCTATCTCTGGGACTTCCTAGGCATAATCTCAATTCTGTCCCTTGGATTTAGAAGTTCTGAATGTAAAAGGGATAAGGGTTGTTCTTCCTGGATAGTTCCAGTTTGGTCATGACCTCATTCTCTCTCTCTCTCTCTCTCTCTCTCTCTCTCTCTCTCTCTCTCTCTCTCTCTTTCTCCCTCTCTCTCCCTTGTGTAAACAAAGGTAGAAGCTGGTGATAGCAAAAATGGTTGTTAAAATAAGAGATTAGCTTGAACAGTGGAACATAGGCATGCTTCTAAAAACCACTCTCTATTACGTAAATGCATAGCAAAATAAGTGGAACAGCTGATGACAGATTGCCATGCAATGTCCCTATGCTTTGGTTGTGGATATGTAGCTGTACAGGTGGATCTAGGGATTGTATGAAGTGAAGAACTACAAACGGCATCAGAGACAGCATAGATGCTGCCTAGTAAGAAAAGGTTCAGGTGTGTCCTCTAAACTTAATGTAAGACTTGGGGGAAATGAGAGGAAAAGATTGATACTCTTTTGAGTGCCACGTCAAAGATTTCCCAGGTTCTTCCACAAACCCGTTATTTCATACACTCTCATGAGGACATGTCAAAGTACTGTTGCTTTTTCATTTTTGAGACGGGGAAGTGAAAACTGATGTTGGGGTAAGGGCTTCTTACCTATCATGGTCAAGGTCACACAGCCAATGACTTTTGGAATTCAGATAAGAATTTAATTGAGTTTGTTTCCAGAATTTGTGTGCTGTTTCATTAACCAGAAATATCTCACATGATTTATTTTCCTCATAATTACTCAGGGAAAAAAATAAGTATTTAATTACCACATATGTTTTCAGCCTCTCCTTATTCCACACTCTCCTCTGGCCTGTGGCTAATTCACACCTTTTCTTTGAGTGAACACCCAGTATTTCCAGTCTCCCCTCCCCCAAACCTCTTCTGATTCTCTGGCTCCAACTTAGGTTTCTTGTGAGTCTTTCTCTAGGATGCGGGCTTGAGTTGCTTTTTCTTTGCATGGCTATGTGAAGTGATGGGCTTGAGGCCAAACCTTTTTATAGCACGCCCATGAGTCAGAATGTTCTGTTGCGCTAAACTGTGAAACAAAGGAAGCAAGAAAGGGCAGCAGCAATTTTCTTTTCAGAAATTTAATTTTGGAATATGATGATTCTTTTTCTTCTTTTTTAGTTCTTTAATATTTATATTAAGAACTCTTTCTTTTGCTATCCTATTTCATGTCCCAACTCACAATCTAGCCAAGTAAATCATGAATTTGAGCATTTGAGGTCTTCAGCTAGCTAGTTCTATATCGAGGTAATTCATTATTTAGCTGGCAGAGTTAACACTTTCACTTCTTTGGTTCATTATACTGCATTTAGTGTACCTTTGATATCTAGCACTTAATTCCCAAGGAAAGTAGAAAGTTTACCCCCAGATATGAGTATATATGCATCTATATGAATTGAATATAATTCTTTCTTTCAGTTTCCTTGTCTTGAAAGAAATGACCAGATACCAAAGAAGTGAACATTTACCAATACTGGTAAATGACCTAGGTAATATCAAATAAAAAGTCTAATTATGAACACTAGAATAAAACATTCAAACTCAAATTTGGGTTTGCTACTTAGTTTTGAATATTGGAAGTTTTTGAATATTGGATAGTTTTGAAAATTGGAAATGTTTTTTCTTTGTTATTTATTAGAATAACTCATTGGAACGTTAACTGCTTTGAAGACTCCTATAATAAAATCTGTAATGAGATCTGGTGCTCTTTTCTGACCTGTAGGCAATCTATACTTAATAAATAAATCTTTAAAAAAAAAGGGTAGGTTACAGACTGTTACTGCGAAAATAAAGACCTTGATACAGATAATCCAAGATCTGCTTTTATTGAATTAAAAATCGCAGATCTCTGTGAGTTTGAGGTCAGCCTGGTCTACAAGAGCTCGTTCAGGACAGGCACCAAAACTACACAGAAACTCTGTCTTGAAAACAAAACAAAACAAAATAAAGAAGTCTCAGAAGTAATATGGGGTTAAAAAATACAGAGCAGTAAGTTAATAGTATAGTATTTGGGTGATTGCAATTTTGTAACTAAGTTGGAAATATGGATGATATAGAATTTTAAATCTTTTTTTAAACCTATCCTTTTTAAAAAAGATTTATTTATTAAGTATAGAGTGCCTACAGGTCAGAAAAGAACACCAGATCTCATTACAGATGGTTGTGAGCCACCATGTGGTTTCTGGGAATTGAACTTAGGACTCCTGGGAAAGTTCAGTGCTCTTAACCTCTGAGCCATTTCTCCAGCCCAGAATTTTAAATCTTAAGACAGTACTCCAGGAACAAGAATTCAGCCTTGCGAATTCTATGAAGTATTTGTTTTTATGACTAAGACTGACCTCAGATGTTACACTTTGGGGCTAAAGTTACTCTCTCCAGCTGTGCTTCAGATGAAGGATTAAATATTCAAATGGAGTGAATGAAAAAAAATAACAAGAGCAATAATCATTTAAATTCCTAAGACAGAACACTGTAATACCAATGACCAAACAACTACATCAAGAATCAGAGGGTTATTTGGAGTCAAATCCCAGCGTATGTTTGTTTGACTTTGCCTTGATTTCTTCATTCCTATATGGAAGTTGGAATTCTTACTTCTAAAAACACTCACTCGTCAACAGTCTTGAAAATGCAAGTAAATTTCATTTCTGTAAAAATATATCTATTTTCAAGTCCACAAAATCAGACAGGATCAAAATATGATTCTATGTCAATATGCATTGGGTTTCAACATTTGATAGTCTAAAAATGTACTCAGCAGCTTAAAGCATACGTGAGTTTCCTGGACAGGATACTCCTGGTTCTAACTCCGTGTTCTAAGTACGCCAGGTCACAGTAGACTTTTGGTATAGAATATTGAATTCTACTGGTTTTACCTAAAGATTTATATGTGTCTTAAGTACATGAGTGTGTCTTTTTGTCTTTATGTTTGACTTTTCTTTTGCATTTTAAGTAGCCATATATTTAGGCACCCAAACCCTCAAATTAGAATGACTTGAACTTAGTGTTATCCACCAGTTTCTAAAATTGGTACTTTGTCTGGAAGTATAGCAACACCTGCCAGAGATTCAGCAGGATGGCGTGAATTGGAATTGGTGTCTCTGACCTGTTAGTGTAGTTTTAGGTAATTGCTGCTTCAGCTTTACAGGTATTCATGTAGTAGAATCATTTGTGCAGGAAGTTAAGTTTGTTCATGTGGTCACCTTCCAACGTGAGTCTGTCTCATGTGTATGTACTGTCCCAGTAAAGAAACAAGGTGAGGAGTCAGGAGTTTCCATGTCTAGGCCTTGTTCCTGATCAATGTTGGTTTCCTCAAATAAACGTCCCCGCCCCAAAGAGTAAATAACACACTATGCGCCCCTTTTGTGGAGGTCCAAACGTCTGAATTTCTAAGTTGAAGGCCTCCCTAAGACTATCTCATCCTCTAAAAGAGTGTATTCATGGTTCCAGTATCAATTCTGTACAATTTACATAGCAGGCAGTATTGCCTGCAGAGAGCTTTGCACATATTCAATAAATACATGTTGTTTGAAATTCTTAATGATTAATTAACCATCTAGAGAAAGCTTGTGATCAATGTTGATGACTAAGCCTTAATGGCAAAATAGTTAAAATGTATTGAGTGCCTCTAATGTGCCAGGCACTCTATTTGCAGTTTGCATATGATATCTTATTTAAGAAAGCATACAGGAAACATACCTAAGTCCACCTGGAAATCTTTGACATTCTGGTAATATATGCCATTCTTCTTAGAAAAATTTTTTCAGCTAGGTTTGTATGGCGCCTCCCTCAAGATGTAACCTCAAAAAATTCAATAATGTAAATGGATTTGTGTTGGAAAAAAAGTAGAGTTAAATATCCGTAAAGAACTGTAAAGCACCAAATGTAGAAATTACAGCTTGAAAAGCTACAGCTTAGATGTTCAGTTGAGAATCTTCATCCTGCATGGAGTCCTCTGTTTATCTGAATATTTAAATAGACACAAAGTAGCTTTTTATTCCATTTAAATATTCTTCTAAGAAACCATCTTCTCCTCACTGTCCTTTCTAACTATTTCATTAGGATGTTCATCATATCTCATGTGACATGTTCTAACAGCCCCCTCAGTGGTCTCTTTCTAGTCTCCCTAGCCTTCCTTCTAACTAAGTTTACTAACACTCAAGCCAATTCTGTCACCAGCTCAGCAGCAGGGCTTCATGATCTCCTGAATCTTCTTCTCTGTAGCCTTTCTATCCAGAAGGAACTCATGCATTGTCAAGTTTAGATGCACTGTGACCCTCTGTCTCCTTTAGCAAGTATATTTCATGTACTTAGTCATATTTGTTTATTGTTTACCATAATATATTTAAGTCACTAGTGATTGATACTTTGTTAATAATTGTTGAAGAAATAACAATCTCAGGGAACCTAGGTGATGTGGGATTTCCCTCTTTATGCTGTGAATACCATTGGTTAATCAAGAAACTGTCTTGAGCCTGTGATAAGGCAGAAAAGAACTAGTTTGGGAAAACTAAATTGAATATTGGGAGAAGGGAGGTGGAGTTTAGAGAAGCCATGGAGCTGCCATCCAAGACAGACACTGGGTACTTTACAGGTAAGCCACAGCCATGTGGTGATACACAGCTTACTAGAAATGGGTTAAATTAATATGTAAGAGTTAGCCAGTAAGAAACTAGAGCTAATGGGCCAAGCAGTGATTTAATTAATACAGTTTCTGTCTGATTATTTAGGGGCTACATGGCTGGAAACCAATAAACAGCCTCCTTACTATACCTAGGCTATGACCTGCGATCTGTAGAAAAGATAGAAGAATCTTTTTTTTTTCTTTTTGAACCTGTCAGCTTTCCCAGTAACAAAGTAATAGATATAATTTTCATTGTTAAATTTTTTTCTTCTGTCTTAAAAATATCTATTTTTTGAAAAAGGACAAGGTCTATGTTGTAATAGCGATTCCTAGTTCAGAATTTCAATAGCTCTGAGCTTTGTGTCTTTGTTGATTTGAAGCTAGGCTCTCCTCTTTCAGGCTGCCATTTTGAAGTAGGCTTGAGTATTCATTCAGCAGCTTAGATTAGAGAGTTGGAAAGATCTGGTTTCCAATTCCTCCCTTAACTAATCATTTTCTGAGTATGAGTGAATTTTGTAGACAGTCTGATCTTAATTTCCTTTCGTGTACTGTGATGATAATGTCTATGTTATGAAGCTATTTTCAAGCATGTGACATAGAGCGTGTGACAAAGAGCGTGTGACATAGAGCGTGTGACATAGAGCGTATGACATGGAGCACCCAGAGCAGTGCCTGGTGTAAAGCACGCTCACAATGGTACCATCATTGGCTTTGCCATATTAGCATTTAAACAGCTCATTAAAATAGGTACCTTTCATTCTTATAACAAAAATCAAAATGGCTTGTTTTGTTGCTTTACAACTTCTGGTAGGCAACCTCTTTGGTCACTTGACTTCCATATCAGATTAGTCCTCACAGGTCTTTACCGGTTTGCTTGCTTATCTTGAAAATAATTTGGATATTACCCTTTACTCCTTTTGTTCTTACTTCCTCTCTATAATTAATTTATCATTGCTCATGCTCTCCTTCCTTCTCATTCCTGCTTTTTCTTTTTCTTTCTGCAAATTCAAATAGCTCCAGCTTTGAAAAACATGCCCTTCTGGTCAGCTTTCTGTTATTTGGCCCCACTGTCTTTGTGTGAGCCACCACTATCTCTCTCCTGATCTTCTGGAGTAATCTTCAGATTGATCTCCTAAGTGCTGGTTCTTCCCCATCTATAGCCTGTCTTTCCCAGAGCTTCCAGAATGAGTGGTCAGATGTCCTGATATCTAATCTGCACATCACATCACTCGGCTGTGCAGAGACACAAAGGGTTCTGCCACACTCAGAGTGCATCCAAGAACCTTTGCAGCCACTTGCAGAACCTTACCTGTTGTTTCTTTAGAGTTCCCTTCCTTCTTTTTATTCCCATTTACAGGCATCCAGCTACTACTCTGGTCTTCCTATTTATAATTCCTGTGTACGACGACACTGTGATTTTTCTGCTTTCAATTGGTTTATAATGAGTTTAGAGTTAAATTAACAACTATTTATGATAAAACTATGATACCATGTGTTTTAAAAATATCAGCCTTATTCTGTCTTACCTTCTTTGTTGTTATTTTGTTTCCTTTACACTTCTTCAATTAAAAACTAAAATGCAATCCTAATTGTCATCCATATCGGAGAACCAATATTTGCCTGTGACAGGAAAACTAGAAAGTGTAGACAGTCAAAAGCAGACGATATTTTCATCACATGCCCTCCAACCTCCAGCTGTTGTAAAGTTTAAACATCTTGACATCAACTGAAAATATTTGTTTCTGCTTATGTCAAGTTTGCTTTTTATCCTGTTCACTTAATTTAGTTACCCAGTGGTGATCTTCCTTCAGCTCACAATGGGGTACTAGAAGGTTTTCTTAGGTACCTTACCTGTGAGATTTCTGTCTTCACTGAATCCCAGCTTTTGTCAGGTGGTATTTATAGTCTTGTTGTAGGGGAGGGACAGACTCTTTCTTATTTTTGTATTGCTCCCATCACTTTAGCATAGCATCTGGATTATAGCATATTGTCACTAATAATGATGAATGAAGGAACACTTGAATGGAAGAGTCATGAGGAGAGGATTTCAATAAATATCTGCCAAAAGTTGTGTGCATATGAAACATATATGCGCATGTATATATGTATGAAAGAAGACAGCAGGTATCAGCTGTAAAGTTCAGTACCAGGTACACATCTTAGGATAGCTGTATGGAAACTGACTCTTACTGTCCACCCAACAATTCTCAAGGTTTCTAAAACCCTCTTTTCAGGAGGGAATCTATTTTCCATTTTCATTTTAGTGCTACTCATGGGAGTAATTCACATTTGGGAGCTTGAACTTAGTAGAATCAAACAAGATTGCCAGGGAAGTTGAATATGTTTGTCATGTTCTGGGTTGTTTTGACTCACAGTACTCATCTTATTCATAAACGGAACCAGTGGCCCTCTCTGCGGTAGCAAGTGCTGGAGCATGGCAGCACATCTGCAGCTACCTTTGTAGGCTCAGTGTCTCGTCAGCATGGCAAGAATTTGGTTGAAAAGTAATCTATTCTGAATTAATGAACTAGCTCTCACTTGGCCCTGGAATCTTTATGGAGGAGCTAAATCTTTGCTCTATGCAGAATGATGGTAGCACCATGTTTACAGAGACAGAACATGCTTAGGAGGGGAGACAGATAAATCATAGAGTAGTCCTTTCTATATTTCATCATCTTTTAGGAAACAATCTTCCTTGCCTCTCCATGTACAGATAGATGTGTTTTATGAGAGCGAGTAAGAAAGCAGATCACATTTTGAGTAAGGTGTTTGGGTCTGGAGACCAATATGATGAAATCATTTTAAATTCTTTTATTTTAAATTTTTTCCCAGCTGGGCTTCCTGTGGATGCATATTGAATATCCTTATCTAAGAAATAGTTGCATTTTTTTTTAACAGAAATAGCTATCATTTTTTTCTAGTGCCTACCATGTGTCATGTAATCTTGAACAAACCCTTGATAGTTAGGGTATTTAATTTAAGATCATGAAACTGGCATCTAACCAAAATTTTAAAAATTGTTTTGCTTTATATATTACAAAGTATATTTTCCAAAGTCCCTGATTCTGAGATGGATCTAGGAACAATGGCTGAAATTTCAGTGTGAGGCCTAAAAATTTGTTAAATTCTTGAGGTGAAACAGCTGGGCAATGTTTCTTGTGAGTAAAGTTTAAATTATAAACTCCAGAGTGGGGCCACTGTGAAAGTAGGAAGTTGTGGAAGATGCCTGGGGGAGGGGACAAAGTTGGGGGAAGAGTGCCAAGTGCTCTCTGACTTGTAGGTCTGAAGAAGGACTTGTAAGACGAATAAAATTGAAGGTTGAAGAAAGGAAATGAAGGTCGACCTATAGTTTAAGAATACAAAAGAAGTTAGGAAGTGAAAGGTCTCAGAAGCAGTCTCTGAAGCAGCTCCAAGGTAAACAGGCAAGCTATTAAGGAAACAAGACAGAGAAGAAACAAAGTACTTCTGGTGATTTCATCAGGAGGGCATTACTGGAATCAGGGAACACACAAGCATGCCAGGTACAGATCTTCAGGAGCTCTGAAGGCCGGGCTTGGTCAGAAGCTTGTAGATTGTGCTCCTGAAGCCCTTTGCTCCCTGAGCCCAGAGAATACAGCTACAAAGACAGGGACACTGAAGTTTGAATAGGTCTTTCTTGCTAGTAGACTTCAGGTGGACTAGACAGAGTTCAGGGCTCCACTGACAGGCTGGCTGACCTAAAGGCAGTGGAAGCATTTAATCTATTAGAAGGCTTGCTGACTAAGAGACACACTTGAAGATAAGTAGGCTAGAATTGCTGTCTTGTTCTTAAAGAGAGAACCTGAGGAAGGAGTGGGAAAGAGATGTGTTAGGCAGATGCATCAGACAATAGAGCAAGAATACAGTAGAAGATAGTTTAGATGCAGAAAAGCAGTCATGTGTACCTCAATAGAAACACTAAAACTCTAAGTCAAGTCATAAATAACTTAGGATAGGAGCAAGCTCTGTACAATTAGCAGCATGGTAGAATTAATTCTGGTGGCTTTGAAAAGATTCCATTGATCGCCATTTGAAACCTTGAGGGATAAGCTTTCTTAAGGACACAGCAGTGAAATTAACTACCCGAGCACGAAGGTTTTATAACTTTGTTCCCTCTAAGGGTGTTGTCTATTCAATCAGTCAGTAAGAGGCACTCTGCCATCGTGCTCTTCAATTTCAAGTATTACAAAAATGGCCCAGATGCCAGAAGTGGTCCAGCACCTGTGATGCTTAGATTTAAACCATGGGGTTCTTGGCTATGCTGTCTGTTGTCTGTGTCTTATAGAAAAGCCATGGAGGAAAGTCTTGAAGCTGTAACTTCTGTAGTGATTACTGTAGAGAATTTTGTGAAGGTCAGATCTTTGGCGTTTGATGTGTGCCTGTTATGGGGAGAGGAACACAGTAGGTAGAGGCAGGGCAACTGCTTCTACTTCCAAGAGCAGCCACTTCTATATCTGCCTCTGGACAGTGTTTGCCGCCTCCTGTTCAGGGCCCTGTAGGAAGACTGCTTTCTTGCATTTAGCATATGGCCTTTGTAGGGATTCGGCCTTAGCTATATCTACTACCCATCCACAAGATAAATATAGCTTTTCCTTCTCATGCAAAAATCTAGATTCGAAAATAAATGTATTTCTATAACATGAAAATAGAAAGAAAATTATACAGATCCGAGTGGGTAGAAGAATAGGAGGACTAAATAACAGGAAAAAAAGAGGAGGAAGAGGATAAAGATAGGGCAATGGGGCAAATACTAGCAAAAAGTGATGAAATATATGGTTAAAAATGTCAGCATACAACATATGATTTTTGTGCCCTAACTGAAAAAAGCAATAAAAAAATAAATTTCTGACCATGTGTGGGTCCTGTGTAAGGAGAAGTGAGAGTTTTCAGGGATTAACTTTAAGTCTTAAATTATTTCTTCTTGATATGGTGCATAGTATAAAATATGTCAGGTCGTTTACCATTACTCTTCAACAGCTGCCCTATGGTGGAGAAAGTCAGGCACAGTATGTACTTGAAACTATAGAAATGTCAGCATGTGCTATGCCTAGATATTAATTCCAATAGTGATGATTCAGAAACATGTACTGCATATACACCATATGGGCCTTAAATATTTATGAAACCTAAAAGTCATAAAAAACAATTCTGTAAAGTAAAATTTAATACATTAGTATAATTTTTCCACAAAGTAAGTTTTAAACTTTTAAGTTACAGTTATAATTGAGAAAATTTTTATTCAGTACCTATTCTGCAACAAAAAACAACAACAACACCAACAATTACAACAATAAAACCATTACATTAGGAACAGCAGAGAAATGGAAAGAATGTCCAGAATTGGTCATATTCTTTAATTGCTATTTATGTATATGTTCACTATCCATTGAGTAGTAATTTCTCATTATACGATAGGAATAGAAGATGCTAAAAAAAAAAAAAGCAATGTGAAATCAGCCCATTCTTTGCCTAAGTGAAACAGTTTAGAGAAAAAGCACAGCTCTGAAGGCAATTGTTTAGCAAGAGTTGTGGAGAAGATCTCCCAGGACTGGGAGGCACAATCCACCCACTCCCTTCCCCGCTCTTGCCATCCCCTCTAAGTTCAGCATGGTGATACAGTGACATGGCATAATTTAATCTAAAAGTTCTGGGCTAGTAGCCCAGAAACCTGGCCTCTAGCTGTGGCTTTGACTCTAATTAGTTATGTCTTTGTTTCCTAATTTATAATTGAGAGGCCGATTAGTTCATCTTTAAATGTGATGTTATAAAGATTATCTAGCCTTTTACACATTCACAAGAAAGACTTTGGGCGACTGTGAACCATAGAACTGAATACAGTGTTCCTAGTGTCTTCACACATGCTCCTGGCATAAGTGTTGGACACCAAATCCCTTGGGGGATGCTTAGAATGAATAAAAGAATAAGCAGACACCAAAAGACTCTAGGAGCCATCTCTTGCTCTCCGGGTGCCAAGCGCACATTGTGGATCTGGCAAGTCACTGTGTGGCCTACACTGAAGGCCGCCTCGCCCTCTTGCTAGGTTTGAATCAAATCTGGTATCTGCTGATACCCTCTTTGCCTCCCTCCTACTGGCATAAAAAGAGACACCACCAGGAGGTTTGCTTGGCCCCTGGATGTTCATTTGCATCGTTATCTTCTGAAGGTTGGAAGCTTTCATCTGCTGTCTCTCTTCTTTCTCTCCTCAGTGTAATCACAGACCCATTTTCATGAAATGATTTAACCATATCACTAATTTGAGACTTGACTTATAATTTTTTTAAAATATTTTTTTCTCAATTTACATACCCATCCCAGTTCCCACTCCCTCCCCTCCTCCTGCTCCCACCACCTGCTCCTCCCTCCCCGCATCGATTCCTCAAAAAGAATGAGGCTTCCCTTGGGGAGTCAACAAAGTCAGGCACATCATTTTGAGGCAGGACCAAGGCCCTCGCCCTTCTATTTAGGCTGAGCAAGGTATCCCTCCAAAAAGAAGGGGCTCCAAAAGGTCAGTTCAAGCACTAGGGAGAAATCCTTGCCCCAGTGCCAGTGGCCCCACAGACTGCCCAATCCATACAACTGTCATCCACATTCAGAGGACCTAGTATGGTCCTATGCAGGTTCTCCTGTTATCCGTCTGGAGTCAGTGTGCTCTCACTATCTCAGTTCAGCTGCTTCTGTGGGTATTCCCATTATTGTCTTGACCCCTTTGCTCATATTATTGTTCCTTCCTCTCTTTAACTGCTCTCTGGAAGCTTGGTCCAGTGCTTAGCTGTGGGTCTCTGCATCTGCTTCCATCGTTTGTTGGATGAACGTTCTATGAAGATAATTAATGTAGTCAACAATCTGATTACAGGGCAAGGCCAGTTCAGGGACCCTCTTCACTATTGCTTAGGGTCTTTGCTGGGGTCATCCTCATGGATTCTGGTGAATTTCCCTGGTTCCAGGTTTCACAATAGCCCCATAATGTTTCCCACAATAAAGACATCTCCCTTACTACATCACTGCTTCCAAATATAATTAAGAATGTTGACTTGCATTTTCCTTACATCCTGTTTGCTTTAATGTCTGTTTCCCCACTTTGATTGGCCAGTAGGATTATTCTTGTGGGATCTCATTGCCATCTGTAGTGATTTGTCCGGTGTCTTATGACCACTTGTATTAATAGTGCTAATCATTAGTAGCAGGACTTTCTCTTTTTTTCATTGTCTTTGTTGTTTATATGTTTACCTGCCCTTATCCCAAAGAAATTGACATTCAGTGTTTAGTTTTAGAACACTAACTTTCTGTAGATATCCATTTCTTTTAAAATCATTTTGGACTCTTTTACCTATTCTGGGCCCCACAACAAGTATTTAAACATTGGCATTTTGAGAGGGTAGTAATAATAATCTTGCATCCTCTTTTTACTTATGAAAGTTGAGTATTACAATAGCCCTTACTGGTCTCAAAGTGTGAATTAAACTTAGCCTTCCCAGTGCTGGGATTATAGGTATGTTTAAGTATGCTTAGCTCTGGAACCTTCTTGAGTTAGCAGAGGCTCTAGAGTGCTGATCCTGGAATTTAGTGCTGCCCAATGATCTGCCTTCCCAGAACTGATCCTGGCAGTCTGTGGCACTCATAAAAGCATGTCAAATGGACATTTGTGCTGTTTTCCTTATGTAGTCTTTCCTATTCTCTGTGATTTATATCACGTTTAGATGGAAAATTCTTATAGCTTCAGTCTTGTTCTTCATGTATACTGGACAACAGGAAAGCTTTCCTGATACATTGAGGGTTTTGGGACAGTTGCAGCAATAGTCCCACTAACTTCTTTCTTTAAATCATAAAGTTTCTTGTGCTTCTCATTCAGGAAGTTGCTGTCCTTGTTTCCACAGTCAATTTCAGCAATTCATGTTAATCTTATGGCCAAGCAACTTCTCTAAGAATTGTTTATTTCTTGTGAACTTTATGTCTCATGCCTACTACTTTATTTGCTGTGTGAATTTTTGTAAACCTTTGACCTTTAGGGTTTCATTTCTCTATCTGTAAAGTGAAAAACTAATACCTGTTGTCTTAGTTTGTGTTTCTATTGCTGCGCTGAAACACCATAATCAAAAAGCAAATAGGGGAGGAACGGATTAGAACCCAGGACCACCATCCAAGGGATGGTACCATCCACAATGAGCTGGACCCGCCTCCGTTTATCACTAATTGAGAACATGCCTTACAGTTGGATCTCATGGAGGAATTTCTTCAACGGAGGCTCCTTTTTCTCTGATGACTCTAGCTTGTATCAAGTTGACACAGGAACAGCCAGTACAACTGACTCCTTGTCAATTTGACACATAAACACATCAGTTTTAAGCTATAACACTTCCTTTCTTGTTCATCCTCTAGAGCTCACAAGAAAAACATAACTTAAGTCCAAGTCTTTTCAAATTCAAACACATTAAAATTTCAGTCCTTTTAAAATAGGCAATTTATTTTAAAATCCATAGTCTTAAAATTCAAATTGTCTCAATTGTGAGCTCGAGTAAAATAAAAACTAAACCAAATATGTTTTTACTTCAAGAGGGAAAAGACAGGGCATAGACACAGGCAAATCAAAGTCAAATGAAACTCCAAACTTCCAATGTCTAGGATCCATTCATAATCTTCAAAGTGCTTATGTCACTTTTCTGACTTTGTCCTCTTAGTGCTCACAGCTTGTCTCCTAGGCTCCAGCTGGCTCTAATCCATTGCTGGTGCTGTTCTTGGTGGTCATCCCATGGTACTGGCATCTCCAAAACTCTGGGTCTTCTGCTACAACTGGCCAGTGATTTCACCAAGAGCCTCTCATAGACTTTCTCCCTGGTGCCAAGTCTCAATTTATTTGTATGACCCCCTTCATTCCTGGGTCTTCAATTGTTACCTTCACCAAAGGCTTCTCCTGATCTCTCACAGTGCCAAGCCTCAGCTGCTTTCCCTGGCCCCTTCATACCTTCCAAACCAGTAGCACCTGAGTAGACTCTTACACTAGCAAATATAGCTGCCAGTATGAGCCCCTTCATACTTCCCAAACCAGTAGCACCTGAGTAGACTCTTACACTAGCAAATATAGCTGCCAGTATGAGCAGCAACTGCGGTCACCTCTGGAACACAGCTCTTCTGTGCTCATAGGAAGTACTTTCTAGAAGATTTCATGCCAGTGATGCTGGTCCTTTCTTAGCTAATTTCTTAGCTGCGGCGGACCAGCATCAATTGTTCCAGAAATACAAAGGTTTCATTTCAATGGTGCTGGTCACTTGTTAACAATGGTTGGAGATGAAAATCTTTAGCTGAGCAGAATGGCAGAATCGCAATTTAAAATAACAAATGGTCCTAACAGAGTCTTTAAACTTCCCTCTGAAATGTCACAAGCCAGGCCTCCATCTTCTGCACTGTCTTCTTATCTTTCAAGCTCCTCAAGAACTCCCCCAACAATCCTTCTCAAACCATAGTCAAGTCTGTCACAGTAAAACTCCATTCCTGGTACCACCTTTTGTCTTAGTTAGGGGTTCTAATACTGTGAAGAAACACCATGATTATAGCAACTCTTATAAAGAAAATTCAAATTGGGGCTGGCTTACAGTCTTGGCAGGAAACATGGTAGCATGGAAGGAGACACCGTGCTGGAGAAGGAGCAGAGAGTTCTACATCTAGATCAGCAGGCAGCAAGTAAAATGTGCCATAGCAGGAGTGTATTGAGTTTTTGAGATTTCAAAGCCCACCTGCTATTGACATGCTTCCTCCATGAAAACCACAACTACTCCAACCAGAGTACATCTCCTAATAATGTCACTCTTTATGGCCAAGTATTCAAACACATGAGTCTATGGGGACTATTCCTATTCAAACTGCTACACACATCGTATTGAATATCTGAATCAGTGATGAGATAATAGTTCTTGTGTGTTTATCCAACTAAGTTCTTTGTGGTGATACAGTTTTGGCTATGGGATGTAGAATTGTGTATTTCCTTTCACATCATTAAACTTTCATTTCTTTTTTTTATTGTTAAAAGAAAAATTTACATTTACTCCCCTTGTCCCGGGCCCTCCCGCTCCCCCACTATCCCACCGCCCTCCCCCTACTTCCCTAATATGGGGCAGGATACCCTGCCCTGTGTAAAGCCCAAGGCCCTTCCCCCTCCATCTCGGCCTAAGAAGATGTGCATCCATATAGAATATGTTCCCAAAAGGCCAATACATGCAGAAGAGATAGGTCCCTGTGCCAATATCCTTGGCTTATCTGTCAGTCCCCATTGGCATCCACATTCAGAGAGTCCAGTTTGGTCATATGCTCCTTCAGTCCTGGTCCAGCTGGATTTGATGAGCTCCCAATAGATCAAGCGCACTGTCTCAGTTGGTGGGCCAGTCCCTCAAGGTCCTGACTTCCTTGCTCATCTTCTCCCTCCTCCTGCTCTTCCACTGGACCTTGGTAACTCAGTCCCTTCCTCTGATGTGAATGTGGGTCTCTGGCTCTATCTCCATCCCTCATGCAAAATTTCTACGGTGATGATCAAGATATTCATCAATGTAACTATGGGGAAAAGTCATTTAGTATCACACTGAGCATTGCATCCTAACTAAAGAATATACAAGCACATGTATGATCTAAAAATCAGGACAGAACTAAAGATATGCTGCTACCCAACATGTTTTTTCCTCTAAAATTGTGGAGTCTTTCTTGTTTAAAAAATATCAATCAATTTTAGAAAGAAAGATGGGGGTAGCTTGGGTATTAATGATTTTTAAGAGCTCAGCCACTTTACCTATAAAATAGTAGGATTGAACACAATGCTCTCTAATATTCATTACAGCTTCAAAAATTTGTGATGTTACTGTTTCAAACCTGAGATCCTTTCCTGGCATTAATCTGTAGACTGAACTTAATCCCTCTATTTCCTCAAATATAAGGCAGAAGCTCTGAGAGGACAGTATTTCATCAGACAAAGAAGAATTTCTTGTTGCAAATGATGGTACTATTAGTTTTTGAGAGAAAACTCAATGAACTGCCCAGTGTACAAAGAGCAATATTGAGAGTTTCTTCACGGATAGAGAGCTGGCCCGCTTAAAATGAGTGTTGATGTGTTTATGTGGAGATAAAAATACACCCTAGCTTATCTCAGAATTCCATTTCCAATTTCTTTTGAATTAGTTTGAAAATTTATTGTCATCATGCTAAATGTCTTCTAGTGTGCCATATTTGCTGTGTAGCAGACTCTACCATCTTCAAAGAGTTTGTACATTCAGGGAAAACTAAGTGGAATTAGGGAGTACAAGCCTGAGGTACTACTCTGGCAGTCTTGGGGTGAGCAAAAATTCTTTTGTGTCTGTCTTTATTGTTTTGGTTTTCACTTCTTCACTCCCTCCTCACCTTGTCTCACTTACCTTTCTTTTTTTTAATGTAGCATTTTTCCTATTATAGAAATAATGAGCAAATGCAAGGGAAAAAGTTATTTTAGCATTAGCTTGGTAAAAGCTCAGAGAATCTCACAGAGACACAAGACTGGACCATCTACTGCAGCTGCTCCTTGTAGACATGAGTGACCTTATGCAGAGAAGCACCTTCTAATTTTTCTTTGGGCCACCACCTCACAAATAATGACATGGAGACTTTTTATTAATTATAAATGCTCAGTCTATAGCTTAGCTTTTCCCCAACTAGCTCTTATAACTTAAATTAGCCCATTTATATTAACATTTTATCATGTAGTGTTACCTGTCTTCCATCTTATACATTCTATTTCTTCTCTGTGTCTCCTTGCCATCTTGTACGCCTAGATTTTACTTCCTATGTCCTCTCTCTGCCCAGAAGTCCTACATATACTTCCTGCCTAGCTATTGGCTGCTCAGCTTTTTACTACACCAATCACAGTAATATACCTCCATACAGTGTACAAATGCCTCACAACATTTCACCCTTTTTGTATAAATAAAAGGAAAGCTTTAGCTCTAACATAGTAAAAGTATATACAATGAGAACAATAATCAAGTAAGAATTACATTTACAATGTCCAGTCTATCTGTATTTGGCAAATTCTTAGAAAATATTTTATTATCTATCCTATCTTGGTGAGTTAAAGTTTTGTATCTAAACCATTTTCTATCTTCAGTTGTATTGCCAACCCAAAACTATGTTATTAGATCTCCAAAACATTTTCTTGAATAAACAATTTAAGCTTGTGCAGAGTAAGCAACTTCTAAAACTATAGAAATAACAGAAACAGATGGCTGCTTGGACAGACACCCAAGTTTCCTCTGCAACTTTGGGGGCTCCACCTTTGACCTACATGCCTAGAATATCTGAAAGACTTTTCTGTGAAGCAAAAATTTTGAAGGACTGTCTTACCTTATCTTTATTACTTTGTTCTCCGTTTAAAGACTTTGTTATTTTTAAGCTATATATTTCCAATGGCAGTCTATACCCAATTTTTAGTGCATTTGTTTAAAGGTCTTCTCAGTCTGGACCACTTTACTGAATTCTTTCAGCCAGTGAGTCCCTGTTCCATCTGTGCCAGAGTTTTGGCTGGTTTGATCTTGTATAACCTTGTGTATATAGTCACATATCTGTGAGTACTTTTTCCCAGGACTTGACTATTATCGCAATTTTCCTTGAAAGAGATCCTTTAAAGAGGCTATCACAGCCACACAGCAGGAAGCAATCAAAATAGCATGACATTTACATCCCCAAGAGGTGGGTGGGTGTCTTTTGGTCATTTGGTGAGTTATGGATTTTTTTTTCTCATTTAGGGGTTTGGTTACAAGTTGTTATTGATCATGGTCAGGAAAAAAGGTGAAACAAAAAAGATTAGATACAGGTTAGATTCAGCCAGTGCCTTCTCTGACCATGTAAGCCAAGCCTTAAACCCATACTTTGCTCTGTTGGGGGTTGGCTCAGTTCTGCTGGGGTCCGTGAGAGCCTAGCCTTCCAGGACCAGCATTTGTTTGCACAGATCTGGGAATTTGCTGAACCTGTGCTGTTTGTACTTAGCATTTTATTATACCAATCAAAGTACACCTGTACACAGTGTACAAGTTTTCCCCACCTGTACCGTTCAGTCGCTTTTGTACAAATAGATTTTGATTGACAGTGACATCATGGAACTTTGGAATAGTTTTAAGAGATATTCACCAGAGAAGATTGCTGACACTAGAGTTTAAGTCAATATTAAGTCTTTATTAGCTGGCCACTGATGACACTGGGTATTTAGGATCCCAGTATAACAATGAACTTTTCTTAGAATGAGGTTGTAAGCCTAAAAACTATATTCTGGATGAACATACTTCAGTTAACAAGAACAGTTAGCCAGAATCTGAACAGAAGCCAAGAAACAAAGTTAGATTGTTAAGACACTTTCCCAGAACTGTGAACTTTGATGTATTAGACCTTTGCTTTAATTTTGACTGATGATGATTTCTCTGAGCTGAGTTACAACCTGAATGGCACTTATACCATAGAGTTAGTTATGATAAGGTCTTGGGTTTTGCTAAAGGTCTGGGGTCTTGTTACAATATAATATGACTACAAGGTCCATACTGCTCCTCTGAGTCCACTTATTGCTGCCATTGTATGTGTGGGTATAAGGGCATCCACTGGGCCCTCTCAACAAGACAGAGTTGTTAAATGGATCAAGAACCCATTACTGGATGATTCATAGCTGCAGGGGAGAGCTAGCTACTTTTGTTCTACTAAATTGACATATTATTAAACTATCCATTAAGTATTTATCATTATACCCTAGATTAGCAAAGTTCTCAGTCCTAATCAGAGATTTTTGTAACAAGTAGTGATTAAGAGACTCATAGCTGAGTAGATTTTCAGAAAATAAGAGAGTGTGGAGAGCTAAACTTAAATGGATGTCTACATCACACCCTTTTCCTTCAAGTCTCAGGGATTATCCTGGAAGAGAGGCAGAAATATTTAAGACCCAGATGGTACCAGGACTGATTCTGTATTTGGGAAAAGATAGGGTTGTTGTATGAAAGTATTCACAGAGGTGTGACTATACACACAAGATATTACAGGATCAAATCAGCCCAAACCCTAGCACAAGTTGGGCAAGGGATCACTGTCAATGACTTAAAATGCTATGAGAAAGAATCCAAGAAAAGTGCAGTTAAGATGTGTTTATGGAATTTTAAAGTTGGTATCACCATTTTTATTTATTTATTTTTTTGTTCACAGGTGAACATTCAGTGGTTATAATTTTCTCCTGAAGGGAGGACATTAGGACCTTGTTCCTTTTAAATTCATCTTTATTTTGATTTTGGATGACTAGAGAAAATAGAATGTTAAATACTACAAGAGAAATATGAGCAACGTTAAAATCAATAAGGTTGTGAACAAAGAATTTAACAGACCATCTGTTTAAGTTTGTGCACATCCTTTTGAATAAGTTGATAGGCTATGTTTGAAAATCTGTTTTTAGGTATGAGAATATATACCTAAAACATAATTATTTACATATATGTCACAGTTTCTTTGTGTAACCCTGGTTGTCCTGGAATCTGCACTATAGACCAACTTGGCCTTGAACTCAGAGATCTATCTGCCTCAGTCTCCCAAGTTCTAGAATTAAAGGTATGGACCACAGTGCCCAGTATGGGACAATTATTGAAGATCCATAGTTGGATAATTGCATGTGTATCTTTCAGCAAAATACTGACTAGGAAATGGCAACAAGAATTTGCTTGTCTTCAGAAAATCAACATAGTTCTGGATTAAAGTATAACCCCCATAGCCTGGCAAAACTGACACTCATAATTGGCTTTGCCAACCCTATCCCTACTTTTCTCCCTGGTTCAGTTTAGTGCCAACCACCAAGACTTTGTGTGTTCTCACTAGGAAAACATATTTAGGTGGTTTCTGATTTTACTTTTCTCATTATTACCCTTAGATGAAATATTATTACTGTCAATAGAATTGAAAATTCAGCAGGCCTTGGATATTTCAACATAGCTGAAGCACAAGGGAAAATAAAAACAAACTTAAAGCAGCCTGTTTAAAGATGATACAGGTTCTTAACTAGGAAATCAATAAATCCATCAAAACAATCAAGGGACACACAGACAGTGGAAGAAAACGAAAAAAAAAAACCCTTAAAGAAATCCTAAAGAACATTAAAAAGCATTTGAAGTAAGCAAATAAAACTGTTTAAGGCTAGAAAGTGGAAATAAAATCAATAAAGAAAACAAACTGAGAGAATTCTCAGAAAGAAAAATTTAGGAATTTGAACAGGAACCACAATAGAGGCAAACTTCACTGACAGAATGCAAGAGAAGAATCTCAGGCATTGAATATATAATAAAAGAAGTAGATATAATGATCAAAGAAAATTAAAATGTTAAATCTAAAATGATCCTGACACAAAACATCCAGAAAATCTGTGACACAATGAAAAGACTGAATCTGAAACTAATAAGAACAAAGGAAAAAGAAGAAACCTTCTCAAAGGCTCAATAAATATTTTCAACAAAAACATAGAAAACATTCCTAACATAAAGAAGCAGTGCCTATAAAGGTACAAGAAACATGCAGAACACTAAATAGACTGGAACAGAAAAGAAAGTTCCTTCAGTAGATATGGTCTTATTCAGAAGTCTTTTATGTCTGAATTTGTCCTATTGTGTATCTGTAATCCTTTTCTGACCAGGACCACTTTTTAAAATGCTAAACAGCATAACTAGGAATAAGGTAGCTTTGCATTTTGGCTCTGCCCAGACCAACATGGTGGATGTCTGTTCATTGTCAGCTCTGTGAGTCATGCTCACAGCCCCATTTCCAGGCACACAGAGGATCTATGTTGCTATCAAGCAAGTTGTAGCACTCTGTTCACAAACCCCATTCAAATGCTCAGTCTCCTGAAAGAGCCAGAGCTGTTCATGCAACTAGCATAAAACAGGAAGTTATTTTGAAACCGTGTGGATCTTTGCCTCTAATGCTGAATCAGGAAGATCCCTCTTATAGGAGCCATGGCACCCCTATTTGCCATCAACAAACAGAGTCTTTCTGAAAAAAAAAAATGCAGTTACTAAGAAGCCAAACTTAACTCTGTTTTTATGTATCCATTTTAATTTCTTTCCAAGCTCTTCTCAGTTTTTATGGGGATGTAGCTGCCTATATTGGTATGCGAATCTGTTGGTGGAGGTTGCTTGTTCATTTCCTGGCCACCCAGACTTGAAATAATCACACGCAAACTATATTATTGCAGCACTGCTTGGCCTTTTAGCTCATGCTTCTTATTGGCTAGCTCTTATATCTTAAATTAACTCATTTCTATTAGTTTGTGTATCACCATGTGGTTTTGGCCTACCAGTAAGGTTCTGTCTGCCATCCAGTGTCTATTGTCTGTGGCAGCTACATGGCATCTCTCCTAGACTGCCTTCTCTCTCTCTCTTTCTTTTCCAGCTTGGCTATATTCTGTAAAGCCATAGGCTGAAAGCAGTTTCTTTTTTAACCAATGGCAATAAAACATATTGATAGCATACAGAATGGAATACCACATCACCGAGGGCCCAGTATTGATAGACAGTGTAACACAAACCAGAGATCTTGAACCAGACCAATGACTCTTCTCAATGAATTCTTGCAAGTAAAGCTATATGGACAGAAGCATATATTGTGTGACTCACTGTGTCACACTACAACTTCTAAAATGAGATTTTTTTCTTTCTTGTTTTTTTCAGCTTTCTTTTAGATTTTATTTTATTTTAATTTTTGTTTGGAGAAAGGTTCAAGAGTGCAGGGTGAATATAAGGGGATGGTGGAATGAACATGTATGATGTGAAAGACTCAAAGAATAAATAAAAGGAAAGTTAAAAGTAAAAGGACCATTTTCATTATATAAAAAGATCAATCTATACCACTCTTGCACATATACCAGAAGGACACTTGATTAACCATGTTCTTTGAGTCTCTGATAGTCAGAAACTAATGTATTAATTAGGGTTTCTATTGATGTTAAGAGACACCACGACTGTAGAACCTCTTACAAAGGAAAACATTTAATTGGGGATGGTTTATAGTCCATAGATTATAGTCCATTTTCATCAAGGCAGGCCATGTTGGCATGTAGGCAGACATGGTGTTGGAGAGGAGCTGATAATTCTACATCGGCAAGCATCAGGAAGTGAACTGTGTGCCACATTGGGCATAACCTGAGTGAAAGAAACCTCTAAACCCACCCCTATTGAGGCACTCTCTCTAACAATTCTACACCTACTCCAACGAAGCCACACCTATTCCAACAAATCACACACTGTAGTGCCATTCCCTCTGGGGGCCATTTTATTTTGAACAATCACAACTGAAGACAATGTAGATATCCCTCAACAGATGAATGAGTAAAGAGAACGTGGTACATTTATACGGTAGAGTATTACTCATCTGTTAAAAAAGATGAAGTGATAAAAATTTGCAGGCAAATGGATATAACTAGAAAAAAGAAATGTAAGCATCAACCGAGACACTAAACCTTTTGTCTATACTCTGTCCTGCTTGCACAGTATGCTAGGGCAATGGAGGCATAAACTTTGTGTGAGTAACCAACCAATATATTATCTGACTTAAGTTCCACTCATGAGATAGAAACCATACCTAAAACTCCATGGGTGATCAAGAACATGAGACCAGCAGAGACTTAAGGCAACCAAATACTACTTCTCCATCATCATCAGAGAATCTTCTTACTGTAGTAGATGGGAACAAATATGGACCCAGTTCCAGATATCAGGCAGAGTGGGAGAGAGAGAGAAAGGAGAGAGAGATCTTGGAATGCACAGCTGCTAATGGGATGTCCTCTCAGAGATCAGAAACACCAATTCACCACACCCAGAAGAGGGAGAGGTAAGAGTGGAAGAGCTAGAGAGAATGGAGGACACCGGTAGAACAAGGCCCATTTGAATAAACTAAACAAAGCTTTAGTTCCACAGACTGAAGCGCCAAGCACAGAGCCAACTTGAATCTGCACCAGGTCCTCTGTAAGTACATCACAGTTTTCAGTGTATTTATTTTTGTTTGTTTATTCATTCCATTTATTTATTTATTCATTTTTTGATTCTTCTCTCATATATTACCTCCCAACCACAGTTTTCCCTCCCTTCACTCCTCCACCTCCCCTCCCCCACCCAGATCCACTCCTCCATTTCTCTTCTGTATTGTACTCTTTCCTGGTTTGAGTTCCTGCTTTGGTTTCCATGGGTGGACGGTGATTCAGGATACGGATTCCAAATAAGCCCTTTCCTCTTTCTAAAAAATGAAAAATTAAGAAAACAAATGAAAACAAAAAAGAGGAAGAAAGAAAGAAAAGAAAAGAAATATAAACTTTCCTCAAAGCTTAATCCTTTTAAAAATACACCAAGTGGAAAGGTTTGTTTCCTCTCTCCTTTCAGTTCAGGTGACATTTGTCTCCTCATAGATGGGTATGCCCCTCCCATTCACTAGTGAAGATAACCAGAGGAACTCCCAGTTAAGGTAATGTGTTTCAAGTTTTATTGGCCAGTATTTTTGCCTATATTCTGTCTTCCAACAAAGAATTTTCAAATATGACAGCTAATGATTTAAGTACAATTTAATATCTAGAGTTTACTTTTATTTTTGCATTTGAATTTGGGAAGAAATTAACCACTTCATAGTTCATAAATAAAACACATTTCTGAACTTACAATGTATACCAGTATAAGTAGCAATATTTATACATTTATGAATTATCAATGCATGAGTTTATCAGTTGAATAAACATACAGCAACCAGAACTGTACCTTAGCACACAGCCATATATTTCACTATGCTAGAGGTAGTTTGGGGATTTGGAACTGACAAGTATTAAGTGCTTGATTTAAAAGTCAGATTAATATAGGTTTTTTAAAAGTTATTTTTCATATTATTCCATTTGTTTCTAGTAGATAACAGAATCCCATTGGGCAAGATAGATGGCTACAGGGTACAGAAGACTAAATGGGGAAAAAAGGGTTGAAAGCTGCTTCGGGACCCTCTGAAGCATTCGGGGACCAGCACAGCCCATCCATTTTTCTTTGCTTTCAGTCACCATACATCCCCACCACGAATATTTATCATGAACTGTGACTGTCAAATGTTTTTCTTATTTTAATTTGTTATCCTGATATACTAGCATATTTTCTTAAAAACTGAACTGGGCTTAAGATTTCTAGGCTCCTTGGTGGTCAAGGTACCTGCATATTTGAGCACCATTTGCTTCGATTTTCTCATATTTTAGTTTGGACTTGTGCATTTTTATTCATGAATGAATAAATGTAAGGAAAAGCTATTTCACTAATTTTGGAATCAAAATCTGCCAATTTCAGGGATGTATTGAAAAGCCTTTCCTACCCATCCTGTTTTCTGGTAGTTTGCATATATATATGCATATGTATGTATGTATCTATCCATATGTGTGAGTGTGTGTAAATATATATATATATATATATATATATATATATATATGGATTGTCTATTGGGATGATGTAATTCTGAAATGCTGGCAAAAATTGTCTATAAAACAATTTATATCATGTATAGAATTCCTAAGTTTATAGTGAATATTATAGATATATTTCTTTCTTTTTTTTTGATATATTTCTTTTTTAAAATACCTTTTCCTTTTAGAATTGATTCTTCCCTCCATGGAAGGATGAAGGAAGGCATTCCAAACCTCACCAAGTTCTCAGATTTTCTGTTACATCTTTTGTTGAAGGACAAAGTGGTAGCATGTGATCCAATGGCTTCTTGCATTCATTTATCAATAAAGCCTACCATAACTGCTTAATTAAAATTTTAACCCCTCAGCTCTACTCACTTTTATCCTACTGCATGTTTATCTCTGGCCTTTGCCACATGTTCAGCTGTGTTACATGACACGTGTTTGCTCTGCCAGTGTGATTGATACCAACTCCTGGAATATGGAAAGTCCTGTGGTTCTCTTTGCTCACTCTTAGCACCCAGAGCAGCCCTAGAGAAGAGGAGACACTCATGATCTTTGTTTAACAAATGAGACATTTCTGTACAATATTCTTTCTTTCTGTATTCAAGCACATGCTGTCATTTTGGCTTAATATTGTTTAAGACAGAATTATTACTGAATTTCTATTTTATATTTTCCCATGTAATTCATATTTTTCTCATAAAGACTGTGCTCAAAGCTCAGAAATATTACATATTTTGAATTTCTTTACATATTAGTGTGAGTGTGTGTTTGCCCAACTTTAAAACATCTGTACAGCATTGTAATCTATTATGATACATCAAAGGCCTTCATAGATGAAGGAAAAGGGTTTGTGCCTTACATGTTCTGCCTAAGAGGCTCATCAGGCATCTAAGTAGCTTTTGGTGACTGCTTTGATTCAACAACTTCAGCTATTCAAAGTCGAGTTTTTGCCCCAGGCAGAAACCAGCATGGCACTCTCTTGGTCCCCTTTTTACTTCTTGCTATTTGTTTCTCTGAGCATGTGTTCCCTTCATGGGCATGCATGAAGAGGTTTTCACCTTGGTCAGGGAGTGGGGTGTTGGCATTCTGGCTGCTGAGATGATGGCCCCACACACTGTTGTTCTTTGAGCAAAAGGGACAAGCGGCTGGATATGAGTTCCTTTCATGTCCCTTCACAGTGGTCCGGCATGGAGCGCTAATGTCTGCTTTTCCATTTCCTTCTATTGACTTTTGTATTACTAGTCCATCCACTGGCCCTAGCAGTCAGGATTATATTCATTTTTATCTATTAGATACATCAAAATGATTTTTGTAAAATGCAAACGTGGCTTTATTATTATTATTATTTTTTAAGACCTTCAGTTCTCTGAAGATCAGTAAAAAAGATTAGACTTATTCATAAGTCATTAAAGCCTCTGCCTCAAGTGCTTTCTTCACGTCTAGGATGTTTTTTTCTTCTTCCACGAGGCCCAAAGCATTCTCCAGTACAACCGGCCCCAACTTTTCCATTAAAGTTTTACCTCCCCCTTGTAGAAGACACTGTTCCCTTACTTCTTTCCTTACCTAAGGCAAGCTTGTAGATCTATTCACTAATCTCCAAGTATGATAACATGTATTCCACTAGCAATAAGGAAGAAGAAAATTACAGGGTTATTTCTAGTTTTCCTTATCAGCCACATTATTCTGGAGCACCCTCATGTTCTTTCAAACTTTCTTTAGAACTAACTTCTTTAGTAGTTGGTGTGCTGGATGGTTTTGTCTGCAGAAGCTAGAGTCATGAGAGGAAGGAGCCTCAGCTGAGGAAATGCCTCAAGGAGATCCAGCTGTAAGGCATTTTCTCTATTAGTGATCATTGGCGGGGTCCTGGGCTCTCGGTTCTGTAGAAAGGTGGGCTCTGAGCAAGTCATGAAAGGATGTAAACAGCTTCCTTTCATGGTCTCTGCATGAGTTCCTGCCTCCAGGAGCGTGCTCTGTTTGAGTTTCTATCCTGATTTCCTCCAGTGAGGAACAGCAGAGCTGGAGTGTAAGCTTAATAAACCGTTTTCCCCGTAGCTTGCTTTTCTGTCATGTTATCTCATCACAGCAATAGAACTAAGACAGTTGGCCACTGCACAAAGATGAGTATTAATTTTTGCGTTTTCTTAGTACCATTTTCACTGTTAAGTATGGTTATTTTCTTCGGTTCGTCTTACTAAGATTTTGGAGAAATATCAGTAGTAAGGTAGTCAAGACGTTCTGTGCGCTGCTAGTGTAGAAAATTTACTTATAGAGGACTTTTCAAGAGATGTCATATAAATTGTAGTCTAGGATGTAGTAGTTTCCCACGAGTTTCCATTGCAGCTCAGACAAGCATAGAGTTTAAATACTATTGCCCTCATCAGGGTTACAGATACCCTTTTTCATTCTTTCATCTCTAAATACTATCATTTTCTAGAGCACATTAGACTTTTGAAATACCTGAAATCATTAGCTTAAATTAGAACAGGGTAGGAGATCCCATGACTTCTTCCAAAAATCTTCCATAGAAAATTATGTTTGGAATAACAAGGCAGAGTGCAGAATCATGTTGAGAAAGAGAAGGAATATCTACAAATAAATTTTATTTCAAATGATTAGGAACACAAGAATGGATAAAATGTTCACACTGTAAATGAGCTTCAGAAATCCATTAATTTAATTATCAATATTTATTGGAGATTTCTGTAAAATGTACTTATGAAATGTTCTAAGCCTTTTAAAACAAACCTCAGATTCTAGACACTCTGGAGGGCTTGATTGTCAGAAGAAACTAGAATTTAAATTCACCCACGAAAAGATTATTATTTAAGTTAAATTTCAGAGAAATTGTTATTGTGTGTGTGTGTGTGTGTGTGTGTGCGTGCGTGTGTGTGTGCGTGCGTGTGTATACATATTCTTAAATATAACCTTTCAGGGTGTATAGTTTTACTTGTATGTATGTTTTGGGGATGATCATTTGGTATTAGTTAACAAATTCATGTGCTCTTATCTGGAGAAGATCATTTCTCCCACTCTTGGCATTCCTTATTTGTCTGCAGTTTTGTTGTTATTTTGTTTTGATTTTTTGTAGATAAATTTACTTGGATTGTGCTCTACAATACTGGAGCTTATTTTGATTGGTTGTGGTTATTGAAGTAGATTTTTCAGCCCGTTTATCATCTGTATAAAGGAGGGTATCATCTGTATAACGGAGGGCTACTGATTTTTGAGTTATTCTTGTATCCTGATACATTACAGAAGGTGTTTATGAGTTGTAGGGGTTCCTTGGTAGAATTTTTGGTATCATTTATATATATTATCATCAGCAAATAGTGAGAGTTTGACTTCTTTTCTGATTTGTATCCTTTTGATCTATTTTTGTTTTGTTGCTCTAGCTAGAGCAAGTACTATATTGAAGATATATAGAGAGAATGTATAACCTTGTCTTGTTCCCGATTTCAGTGAGATCACTTGAGTTTTCTCCATTTAGTTTGATGTTGGCTGTTGGCTTGCTGTATATTGCCTTTATTATGTTTAGTTACATTTCTTGTATCCCTGCTCTCTCCAAGACTTTTATCATGAAGGGGTGTTGAATTTTGTAGAGGGCTTTTTCAGCATCTAATGAGATAATCATGTCATTTTTTTCTTTCAATTTGTTTTTATATGGATTATCTTGACAGATTTCCATATGTTGAACCATCCCTGCATCTCTGGGATAAAGAAGCCTCCTTGGTCATGGTGGATGATTTTTTTTCTGATGTGTTCTTGGATTCTGTTTGCCAGTATTTTATTGAGTAGTTTTTGTATCAATGTTCATGAGTGATATTGGTCTCTAATTTTCCTTCTGAGTTGCATCTCTTTGTGGCTTATACATCAGGGTAATTGTAGCCCTG
The DNA here is from genome assembly GCA_028555095.1 of Dicrostonyx torquatus. Lineage (NCBI taxonomy): Eukaryota > Metazoa > Chordata > Mammalia > Rodentia > Cricetidae > Dicrostonyx > Dicrostonyx torquatus. Next base: position 7,647,279 of record JAQHUG010000015.1, read on the forward strand.
TGAAAAGAGTTTGGCAAAGTTTCTTCTGTTTCTATCATGTGGAACGATTTGACGAGTATTGGTATTAGTTCTTCTTTGAAAATCTTGTAAAATTCTGAGCTGAAACCATCTGGTCCTGTTTTTTTTTTGGGGGGGGAAGTTTTGATGACTATTTTTATTTCCTAGCAGTTATAGGTATACTTAATTTGTTTATCTGGTAATGATTTCAAGAAAACATCGTTAAGAAATGTAAGATCAGAACTGGACCTGTGATTTATAGATCGAAGATGCTAGAGAAATTCTGGAGGAAACTATCGTCTCTGGAAAACATAAAAGACTATTGGTAATTTTATTTTTATTTAGTTGACACCTGGAGGTTAAAGGCATGAGCATCCTTAGAGGCTTCTATCTATATCCTTCTCCTCCTGTTGATAATGTACTACCTACTCTTATTTTCAGGCAGCTTTTAAAATAAGTTCATATACAGCACCCACTATTAAATTATAATGTAGATGATACAGCCAGATCTATCTATGTCAACTACTTGTTTTTTTTTGAAAAAAAAAAACCAAATTCAATCTATGAAGTCTTACAAATGCTAAAATTTACAAAAGTAGCTTTTGAAGTTAAAATTTTTTATTAAATCCTTAAGCATGAATCAAAAAGTACATAGAGATGAATAGAATGAGATTGGAGTAAGGGAGAGACAGAAGGTGAAATAATTCTTGAAAAGGGGAGAGAGATAATGATAGAGCATCCTAGGGTGGAAAAATTAGCATAGGTATTTCTAGGATGGGGGAGGTTAGACAAAGTGCAGGTGAGCATGTAGAGAGCCTTTAATTTGCATCTCCAGTGAAAGAACAGTGCCATCATCCTGGTGTGCTGAGGATGGAGCATCGAGATGACTAAAAAGTATTTAATACAGATGCAGTGTAACATTAGACAAGGAATATAATAACAGTGTTCCAATGATTTCTAGGCATTGTGTAGGGGTTAGAGGGAGGACAGGAATGAAGAAATCTTGCAATTATATTACATATTATATATTAATTATAAGAGTGATTTTCTCTGTATCCAAATTGACTCTTCTTTCACTTACTCTCATATAGGCTTGTCATCTTCATTTGTCACTTGAGGTGAACACTGTATAGAAGTGCAGTGATTTATCATGTATTTATGGTTTTGTAAGGAATTTCTTTTTTTGTAAGGAATTTCTTAATATGACTATTTCAATCAAAATAAATTTATTTTGATGTTGGTGAGTGTGGAGCTGGAGAGATGTTTTGGTGGTTTAGAAAACTTGCTACTCTTGCAGAAGATTCCTAGCAACTACATGTTGGCTCACACTGCTGTTCCTGAGTGCCCTCTTCTGAGCTCCATGGGCCCAGGGCATGTGTGCAACCCACAGACATACATCCAGGCTAAACATTCACACATGCAAAATAAGATGAATAAAAAGTGAGTGTTAGTGAATGCCCATATTGTACAACAGTGATTGTTTCCTGTTTATACTAAAGCTACTAAGACAGCACCATCCTGTTCTGACTCCATTTGGTGTCTATGTAGACACTTAGCCCTCTACCTTCCCCCTCCGCACATCTACATCTGCCCTGGCAATACATTAGGGAATTTCATGACCTTGACCACGGTCCATATGCATTGACCATAATAATGTTTATACAAACAACATAAATTAAAATAAAGAAAGAAAGTATACATCGAAATCAATTGCCATGTTGTATCTGAAATAATTGCTATGTTCTGCTTAAACAACTGTTATAAGATTTCTCTGATATTTGTCTAATATTGGTGTAATTATGGTGGGTTTTTCCTTTAAAATTCCTGTACCATTGAACTTTGATACCAACAAACAAACAGTGAAACCTGTTCTCTTCACTGGCCAAAATTAAAGAAATGATATAATCTTAATGTCTTAATTGGCAGTCTGTATCTTTCTCAAGTGGTTTATTACAACACCACCTTTGATTTTTTTCTACACACATAGACACTGCTTTTATGTCATAATATGTCATTTTAAAAGTTTTTTTCATCTTCCAGGAGAGTGATAGTGAAAGATAAATGTTATTGGCACAATGGTAAAAGATGCGTCTTGAGTATTACTGATCAGGTTTATAGGTTTGGAGTTGACCAAATGATTATCTAGTGTCTTGTAGTGATGAAGCACCATGACCAAAGCAACTTGGGGAGAAAGCATTTATTTGGCTTATGTTTCTAGTTCATCGTAAAAGGAAGTCAGGACAAACATGTCAGGAACCTGGAGTCAGAAGCTGATGAAGAGGTCTCGGAGGAGTAGTGTTGCTTACTGCCTGTTCTCCAAGGTTTGCTCAGTCTGCCCCCCTCCTCTCTCTCCCTCTCCTCCTCAATCTCTTAATTTCTTTTTAAAAAATGTATTGATTTATCTTTAAAATAAATTTATTTTACATCCTGACTGAACACTCTCCCCTCCCCATGGTAAATCTGCCTCATCTCCTTTGTATTTGATCAGAAAGGGGTAGGCGCTCATGGTCATCAGCAAAGCATGGTATATCATGCTGCCTTAAGACCAAGCACTTCCCCCTGTATTGAGGCTGGGCAAGGCGATCTAGCCTGGGGAAAAGTTTCCCAAGTGTCCGCACCAGGGGCAGTCCCTTCTCCCATGCTCAGGCAATTCACAAATAAATCAAGCCATAGAACTGTCACATATATGTAGAGGGCCTAAACGGATACTCCCTGGTTGTTGGTTTGGACTCTGTTAATTCTCAAGAGCCAGGTTAAAACTGTTTCTATGGGTTTTCCTGTTATTTCCTCAACCTACCCCTTCAGGTTCCTACAATGGGTTACCTCAATTAGGATTATTATTTTTTTTAAGATTTATTTACTAATTATGTATACAATGTTCTGCCTACATGTATCCTTGCAGGTGAGAAGAGGGTACCAGATCTGATTACGGATGGTTGTGAGCCAACATGTGGTTGCTGGGAATTAAACTCAGGACCTCTGGAAGAGCAGAGCTGGATTATTTTTTCTAGTTATATCCATTTACCTTAAAATTTCCTAATGTCATTGTTTTTAACAGCTGAGTAGTTCTCCATTGAGTAAATGTACCGAATTTTCTTTATCCATTCTTCTATTGAGGGGCATCTAGTTGTTTCCAGATTCTGGCTATTACAAATAATGCTGCTATGAACATAGTTGAACAAATGTCCTTGTGGTATGATTGACCATCCTTTGGGTATATGCCCAAGAGTGGTATTGTTGGGTTTTGAAGTATATTGATTCCCAATTTTCTAAGAAACTGTCATACTGATTATCAAAGTGGCTATACAAGTTTGTACTCCCAGCAGCAATGGGGCAGGTTCACCTTGCTCCATATCCTCTCCAGCATAAAATGTCATTTGTGTTTTTGCTCTTAGCCATTCTGTCAGATATAAAATGTGTCTCAGAGTCATTTTGCTTCACATTTCCCTGATGGCTAAGGAAGATGAACATTTGTTTAAGTGTTTCTCTGCCACTTGAGTTTCTTCTGTTGAGAATTCTCTGTTTAGATCAGCACCCCATTTTAAAAATTGGATTGTTTGGCTTTTTGATGTTTAGTTTCTTGAGCTTTTAAATATATATTTTAGAGATCAGTTATTTGTCCGTTGTGAGTTTGGTGAAGATTTTTTCTCATTTTGTTGCTAGACCTTCCTTCTTGTAGAAACCAGGAACACCACACTCACAGCCACAGTGGACTGGGTCCTCCCACATCAATCACTAGTTAAGAGAACACCCTACAGGCTTGCATACAGCCCAGTCTTATGAAGGCATTCTCAGTTGAGACTCCCTCCTCTCCAATTATCCTAGCTCTCCATACCAATCTAGGCAGCATATCTTGTTCTTGGTCTCATGCTTAGCTGAAGTAAACAGAAATCTTTCTTATTCCCAACAGTGATGTTTTGAAAGATCTTATGTACATTTTTTGTCCTTTGCTTCTTGCGAAGACCAGAGATGGTTTTATGTCATTGGAAACTTTTCCTATTGGCTTTCCCCTATTGCTTTGTAAAGAATCAATATACCTTGTGCTTGGAAGCAACATCATCAGCCATGTTAGGGTGAAATTCAGTTGTTAGAGAATGATTGCTCCTTTAAAATACATAAGTGTATATAGGGTCTTAGTAAAATGGAATTACTCTGCATTCTACTGCAATGTTGGTTGCATGCTATTATATATTTTGAAATCTCATTAAGAGTGATTCTAAAGTAAATCCTGAAATTTTGTTTGTGCAAGTTTAACAAAGTTGGCTCATTGTTTGCAACAAATAAACATCAGTGTAAGATGTTCATAGTGGAATCTTGTATGTGTTTCAGGAGAAGAAGTGTGAAGGGATGCATAGGAAATCCCTGAAGCTTCTTTTCATATGCTTGCTTTGAGCAAGTACTTTGATCTATATTTCCAGCCAAACTTTCTGCTATTTTTGCAAACTTAAATATAATATAAAAAGAAAATTAATTAAGAGAATATTTAACCTATCAAAGAAAGCAAAAAGATTCATAATTAAGAGGAGCAATAGACATTCTAAAGAAGTCTATATTAGGAAATACATAAATGGGTACATTTCAAATAATATATGCACATAAGCTTAACCAGCCATCAGATATATAACTGTACACATAAAGATTATTGCCCATGTGTTATAGGTATTCAAAAATATATAAGCTGTTGTTCTAGCCAAACATGTTCACTTACATTTCTAGCAATAACATGAAGTGTGGTTTTGTGGGAAGACACAGCTGTCCTTCACATTCATAATCTTTTAAACTTTTCTCTATTCTAATGTGTAATTATCACTGTCATCATAAGAGATCTTTCAGGGGTTATTTATATTTCATTCTTCTCCCTACTTGCAATGAGTTTCAGATACTTACACTGTCTAAAATAACTTTATGCCTTAAAACTCTCTTTGAAATGTTCCCAGGGGTGAATTCTTATTCTAGTATTCTGGAAATTTAGTATTTTCCCTTTGTTCAATTCCTTTCTTCCTTCCTAATTAAAAAAAATAAAGCAATGTATCTTAATTCACATTTCCTTCACAGTGTTCTAGTTAATTTTTCATCCCCTGAAAAGGCAAATGGTGGCCTGAGAGACAATTTACCTGGTAAGAGAATGGAGTGCTCTTCCAGAGGACAAGGTTCAGTTTTAAGGACCCACATGGTGGCTCATACCCATCTCTAACTCCAGGTCCGGGAGATCTGATGTCTTCTTCTGATCTCCAATGTCACTAGGCATGCATTTTGTACACAGACATGCATGCTAGCCAATCCAATGTAGATAAAATAGAATAAAATAAAATAAACCAAAAAAGGGCAGATGTGATGCCGCACATTATTTTAATTTCGGGTATCTTGCCTACTTCAGTGATGTGACCTGTAGAAATTCTAATAACATTTCTTTCCTCCAGCATCTTGCTCAGTAAGTAATTTCTCACTGAAACATCATTGTTTAATTCTAATTCTTTCAATTTAACTATTAAGCACTGTTAAAATTTAACTACTGCTGTAGTAAAGAAAAGCATCTCCTAAAGGCTGCTGTTCAGTGCATGGCACCAGCCTGTGGCACCACCAGAGAATGATAGAGCCTTTAGGATATGGGATGAAGTGAAGAAAAGTTAGGTTTCTGAGTGTTGTCACCAAGGGAGGCTGTAATCCAGGTTCCTCTCTTCCTTTTGTCTTGGGCTTACCAAGACGTGAACAGCTTTGCTCCACATGTAACCTTCCATGTGGTTCCTTGCCATTCGGTCAACTGCTATGCTACAGAGCCAACCCACCAAAGACAGACATGGCTAAGACCTTGAGCCAAAATTAGCCTTTCCTCTGAGTAAGCTGATTGTCCTGGGTGTTTTGTTGTAGCAATGGACATCAGAGTAACATCTTAGTAAGAGGGAGGAGCATATAAACTGAAGAAGCTGGGGACAAAGAAATAGACACACTCCCACTTTGTATCTGTGCCTAACAGAGAAATATTGGAATGGTTTGTATCAGAGTGCACTGCATATCAGGGAGCAATGGTCTCTCCCTTCCAGGTATTGGGGAATATGGCTTTAACAACATACTATTCCATTCCTCTGCAAATTGGTTTCAGTGGCTTTGTAAACACTTGCTGGATTATAATTGTTTGGTCTAGTGACAGACTTTGAAATGCTTCTCTTTTATTTTATATTTTCCTTTATAATTATGTCACTGCAACAGTCTATTATGAAGCAAAAATAAGAACAAGAAAGAGAGACCTATACAAATTTAAATTCTATGTGTGACTTTAAGACTTTTTTCATTATTCTTTGGAGACATTTGACAAACAAAACTTGAGCTCAAAGTAGATTATTTTTTGTTTGTATTTTAGGTAAGATGGCACTTAAAAGAGCATGGCTTTAATGTCTGCTTTATAAGCAACCAGTATGTGGTAAGCACCAATGTTCGGCCAAAGCTATCTGGCTGTACTTTCAAGATCTTCATTTATCCATCCTAACAGGCTAAAGGATCATTGGGAGAGGCTGATTTTCCACAAGTCACACAAAAAATTCTCTCTCTAGTTTTCCATTAGATAGTTCACAATCATGGAGCAACAAACATTAGAAAGAAATCATAGGGAAGCAATTTTCAAAGCTTTATAATGTACGCATGCACGCACACACACACACACACACACACACACTCACACACACATGCATACATACTAACCTCACACCAGACTTTGATAGAGCCAGCCAATGGACCTACTCAGCACTTCTTCCTTCCATACAGTAGAAATAAGCATGACCTTCTCTTACGTCAATGCAAAAATAGCAGGGTAATATGAAAACAGGGCAAGGCACACAGCTTTTAAAATTAAATTTCTTGCAAATGGCAACATGTCCTACTAGTTCCTGACCACATAGCATATTGTACAGAATGGCCATAACTTACAGGTCTAGTTCACAATCTTGCTCCCAATCTCTTGGTGAATGTTTTCCCATATTGTTACATCATTTCCCCCATGTGTATGTGGTGTGATTATGTGTATACATATCTACATGTATGAATATGTATGCACAAGTGAGGGTGCATGAAGAGAACAGAGGTTGACATGGGTGTCTTCTCAATGGCTCCCCGTTTTATATATTGAGGTAGGATTTCTCACTTGAACCCAGAACCCATGATTTGATTTGTTAGGTCTAACCAGCCTGATCATCCCTTTGATGTGCTTCCAAGTGCTGTGATTACAGAACTTTTATACCTGTCTTTCATTTAAACCGATGCTGGGATCAGAGCTCTGGCCCTCACTCTCCTGCTTTCCCTGCTCAGCCATCTCCCAGTCATGTATAATATTTTCAATTATAATTTTAATGACTATTTAATATTAAATAAAACAAAAACAATATGTGAAAATATTTGGCTATAAACTAGAACTTTTAGTTTTTACATAATACTACAGTAAATGTTAATGAAAATAGCTTTTTCCTTTTCATTTCCCCAGGAAACACATTGATAACTGGAATTCCCTAGATTCAAGAAAAAGAACATTTACTAGATCACAATATGCATAGACCAAATGACCTCCTGAAAATGCTGCTAATATATAACACCATAGCTCTGTGCACCATGTTTACTGTAGAAGCATTAGCACTCATTATAGTTTCCTTGAAAACATTCTTTTTGCTGAATTTATTATGCATGAAATGGTATCTCATTGTTGTAACCCACATTTATATTATAACTATCAAGGTTGAATATGTCTTTTTATAGTTCTTACATGTCAGATATTTTCTCCTGTGAGTTAAATGTTCTTGCCTTTTTTTATTTGTCAGGTCCTTGAAACAGTTACTTTCTAGAAAGAACTTTTTACAATTTTTATAATTTTTACATTTAATTTGAAAAAGTTTATTCAGTTTTCTGACAATGAACTCACCATGAAATTGTAAGACAATTGTCATTTTTAAATGTTCTGAATCGACTGTTAAATCAAAAAAGATTTTTGTGAATCCCTTTCCATGTCCAAGTGTTCATGTGCACTGTGTTTCACTGGGGTGTACACGTTACTTCATTAAGATCCCATAGATATGATGTACAAGGAGTAGAATGAGAGGAATTATTTCACTGTAGACACTGGGTCCTTAGCATTTCACCCATTGGGAAGGATTTCCAAATACATCATAAAAAATTTGACAAGATTGTTAAAATGAATAGTCAAAGAATATGCTGTTATTTATATATGTTTAATATATTAAGTTTATATTCAAATATACTGTTATATCTATAATATAGTATTCATACAATAAATTAACTTTTTAAAAGAACTAGTACTTCCACTACTTTGCTTGTGCTTTTAA
>JAQHUG010000015.1:7706543-7717384 GCA_028555095.1 Dicrostonyx torquatus
GGGGAGGCAGAGGCAGGTGAATATCTGTGAGTTCAAGGTCAGCCTGGTCTACAAGAGCTAGCTCCAGGACAGGAATTAAAGCAACAGAGAAACCTTGTCTGGAAAAAACAAAAAGACAAGCAAACAAAAAGGAAAACTCCAACCCAAAGAAGTTAGCTACACCCACAAAAACACAGGCAATAGATAATTTCACAACAACAAATCCCAAAGAAGAAACATACACACATAATACCACCATCAACAAAGCAAAAACAAAAAAACTAAACAAAAACAAAACCAGGAACAATCACTAGCCATTAATATCTCTTAATTAAGTGGTCTCAATTTGTCTATGAAAAGACACAGACTAGCAGAATGGAGATGAAAATTGGATCCATCTTTCAGATGCATACAAGAAACATACTTCAGTAGGGCAGTGGTGGCATATAACTTTAATCCCAGCAGTTGTGAGGCAGAGGCAGGTGGATCTCTGTAAGTTTGAGGCCAACCTGGTCTATAAGAGCTAATTCCATGGCAGATTGCAAAGCTAGAGTGAAACTTTATCTTCAAACACAATAAAAAGCAAAACATAACAAAACAAAACAAGCAAAAAAAGAAACATACCTCAACTTCAAAGATAGATATTACCTCAGAGAAAGGTTTGGAAAAGATTTTCCAATCAAATGAACCGAAGAAACAAGCTGCTGTAGTTATCTTAATATCTAACTACTGTAAGTGGGGACTGCACACCTGTTTCCTGGCCACTCCAACTCAAATAATCACAGAAAACTATATTTATTGCAACACTATTTGGCCAATAGCTCAAGTATATTCCTGGTTCAGTCTTACCTCTTAAGTTAACCCACTTCTATTAATTTGTGTGGCACCATGAGACTTTGGCTTTCTGGAAAGGTACTGGCATCTGTCTCCTTCTGCAGCTACATGGAATCTCCTAGACTCCATCTACTCTCTCTCTCTCTCTCTATCTCTGTTCAGATTTACTCATTGACAAAAACAGCTTCTTTATTAACCATTAAAGCAACACATATATGGAAGGACATCCTCATCAAACAATATAGATTTCAAGATAAATTAATCAAAAGAGATGAAGAAGGCCATTTTATATTTGTCACAGAAAAAAATCCATCAAAATGGAGTCTCAATTCTGAACATCTATGCTCTAATACAAGGGTACACACATTTGGAAAAGAAACATTAGTAAGGCTTAAATCACACATCAAATTTCACACACTAATAGTAGGAGTTTTCATCACCCCACTTTCACCCCTGGGCAGGACTGCCAGATAGAAACTTAACAGAGAAATAAAGGAACTAACAGATGTCATGACTCAATGGGCTTAACAGATATTGACAGAACAATCTACTAAAACACAAAAGAAAACACCTTCTTCTCAGCACCTCATGGAACCTTCTCTAAAGTTAACCACATACTTGTTAAAAAAAAAAAAACCTCAACAGATACAAAAAAAGTTGGAATAACCCCCTGTATCTTTACAGATCATCGAGGCTTAAAGTTAGAATTGAAGAACAACACTGGTTGTAGAAAATCTACAAACTCATGGAAACTGAACAATGCTTAACTGAATCACCACTGAGTCAAGGAAGAAATAAGAAAGAAGTTAAAGATTTCCTAGAATTCAATGAAAGTGAAGTCACAACATATCCAAACTTATGGGACACTATGAAGGCAACCCTAAGAGGAAAGTTAATAACACCAACTGCCTACATAAAGAACCTGGAGAAATCTCACACTAGCAGCTTAACAGCACACCTGAAAGCTCTATAACAAAGGAAGCAAATTAACCCAGGAGAAGTAGATGACAGGAAATAATCAAATTGAGTAATGAAATCAGTAAAATAGAAACAAAGAAAACAGTTCAAAGAATCAATGACACAGAGATTGGTTCTTTGAGAAAAATCAAAAAAGATAGACAAACCATAATAAAAACAAACAAAAAAAGCAGAGTAAGAATATCCAAATTAACAAAATCAGAAATGAAAAGGGGTCATAACAACAGACACTGAGGAAGTCCAGAGAATCATAAGATCATACTTAAAATACATAAAACTGGTAAATAAAAAAAATGAACAGTTTTCTAGAGAGGAACTACAATCCAAAATTAAATTGAGACCAGATAAACAATTTAAAATTTCTATATCCCCTAAGGAAATAGAAGCAGTCGTCAAAAGATTTCCAAATATAAAAGCCCAGTGCCAGATTGTTTCAGCCCAGCATTCTACAAGGATTTCAAAGAAGAGATAATATCAGTACTTCTTAAATCATTCCACACAATAGGGACAGTTATTCTGATAAGCAGCCAAGAAATTTCAGACCAATCTCACTCAACGTTGATGCAAAAATACTCAATAAAATATTGGAAAATCGAATCCAAGAACACATCAAAAAATCATCCACCATGATTAAGTATCAGTATCAATCACCAAGGACAGCAACAGTTATGGAGTAGATCTGCCCTGATCATCGATGATACAGCTGATACAGCTGATGAAATGAAACATCCAAGGCCCTTTGGAGCCCAGAGGATTGTAAGTATGTCCCAGATACAGAAGTCCTTCTGTCTTAGCAGATAGAAAACTTTTCAAATGCCAAACTAGGGGGGAGGCGGGGAGAAATAACCCAGTAGTTAAGAATACTTGCTGCTGCAACAGAGCCCCCATGCTTGGTTCCTAGCACCCATGTTGGGTAGCTTACAGCTTGTTCCAGGGGGTAAAATGCCTTCCTCTGTCCTTTTTAGGCCCCTATGTGTACATGGTATACAGGTACATATTTGGCTCCCCACAATATTCACAAAGCAAATATTAATTAAGACCAAAATAAAACATAATATGATAAATGATATAGCTGGGTTCTACCTAATTGCCTATAAAAACAGAAAGAGGGATGTACAATCATCCCAGAGGCAGGATAGGCCACCTAGAAACAATTATCACTCCAGCATGTCTATATAGAAAGATTAGGGTGCTTGCAGCTTGACTGGGGTCAGAAGAGAGGAACAATGGACCTGCCTTTTTGTTTGTCATTATCTGCAAGTTTATTGAAAATATTACGGAATAACAGAAAAGCCTCAAATGGCTCAATGTGGTGTTTTGAATTTTATCTCAACTATAGGATAAATATCATACCAGATGCAAATATTTCCAAAGTCTACAAGCTTCAGAATTTCCTTAGTTTCAAAATTTACATCAATGGACTGATCCAAGCTGGAGATGACAGTAACATAATGATCTCTTTTCTCTACTCCTGAAACTTTATAGAGACCCCTTTCCCTGGTGCTCTAGGAATTTGATTTATCAGCTGTATGGTATCACCTGGTATCTTATTATAGAGTTTCTTTTGGGAGACAATCACACTCTCCTCACATAAATACACATTGAAGTTGTTGCCCAGGCATGTATAGTAACTCTTGATGACCAATTCTAGAGGTCTTCGCAGTTTGGAGTCAAATATGGCCTATGTTGATCAGTCTTCAAAAATGACTCTCCTTTGGTCTTGATATAGGGTCTCATATATCCCACCAGGAATCAAAAGGAGACCTTAAACTCCTGTTCCTTTAAACTTTACTTTTCAATATGATTTTTAGGACGGGGAACAAATGACAAAGACAAAATGTACAATTAGACTACAAACAGCTTGTGGATATCATGCTCAGTATGCCTACCTTTGTTTCCAAGGAGTGTCCAACCAAGGAAAGTTATATCACTCACCTGCATGTCTATATGTGTGAGCATGCGCTGGGAGCTTAGTACATACTCCTAGGGACTAATTCATGATCAAGACACATTAACAGAGTGTGGATATTTTATGTCATACTTCATATATAGAAGAAATCAACCAGTGGCATCTTTTGGGGGACTGTTGAATGAATTCAGGGCCTTGCATATTGACATGATCCATTTTTAGGAATAGGTCCACTTTTCATCCTCTGGCTTTTCTTCAATTAACTTAATGATGTAATGGTACCTTTTCCTCTCCAACATAGCTATCTTCCATTTTATGTATTGGTTGTCTTCTGTTTTTTTATTTTTTTGTCTTAAATTTCTTCTGACTTTGTAATGATTTCAAGTCCACGGAAAGTATACCAGTCTAGCTCTTAGCTTTGCAAGCCTACATAGTGCAGTAAAGTGGTTGAGTGTTAGGACTTTGTGGTCAGTGTGATTGGATTGGACTTTTATTTTATCATGTATTAGCTTTGTAAACTTGGACAAGATTTATTTATTCAATGTGTCTTTTGCATCATGTACCTTGATCCCATTTATTTCCTCATCTCTTCACATCTGCCCTCCATCCCTGGAGCACCTCCCCAATAAAACAAATTTAAAGAGGAAAAAAAGAAAAAAATTGAAAGGGATAGAATTAAAAATCTCACCATGGAAGCTGTGACACAGTGAGTCACACAGTAAACCCTTCGTCCATATATCTTCATTCCTAAATGTTCATTGCAAAGAGTCATCGGTCTGGTTTGAAGCCTCAGTTTCTACTAGAGTTGTGGAAATACTGCAGTTTTGGATCTGCAGGTCAAGTTCCTTCACATTCTCTAGCAGGTCATAGATGAGGTGGATGTTGGAGCAGACCAAGTCATAACTCTGGCTTATAGCCTGAGCAGCTGTGTGGTCTGTCAGATAAGAAGTAGGGGCAGCTTTCCCATGCTTACAGCTTCGGGGCTGGCTCAGCCACACCTGAGCTAACAGGGTTGGATCTCTCACTCTTTGAACCACAGAGCCAGGTCTCCCACCTACCCTAGATGTTGATGGCTGGGATATGGAGGAGAGCAACTCTCCCCTGCCCATGCTGCCACAAGACAGATGGGTAATGGGGACATCTCTCCCATGCTCACAATTTCAGGGCTGGCTCACTAACACCTGTGCTAGCAGGGCTGGCTCTGTTGTGCTGTACTGGTGGGTTGAGGTGCAGGGCCTACTCTCTTAGTGTTGCAGTTGGTTGGGGTCAGGAATGGCTCTCCCACTCTTCTAACCATAGGGCCATCTCTCCCACCTCTCAGGTGTTGTTGAGTGAGGGGAGGGCACCATTCCCCTGCCTATGCTGCCAAAGAAATGGGGATATCTCTCCCATGTTCACAGCCTTGGGGTTGATTCACCCATACCTCTACTAGCAGGGTTATCTGCATGATACTTCCATGGCAAGGTATAGGGCCTGCTTTCCTGAGTGTCTCAGTTTTTAGAGGTCAAAAAAGCTTTCCCCATCTTATGACCAGAGGGCCAGCTCTCCTCCTATCCCCGGTGTTGATGGGGTGGGTGGAGGTCACCCCTCCCTACATATGTTGGCATGAGACAGATGGGGAATAAGGACAACTTTCCCCAAAATTGCTCACAATTTAAAGGTGTGTGCACCTACACCTGTGCTGACAGGGTTGACTCTATTGTGCTGCCCTGGCAACTGGACAAGTTCCTTAAACACTCTAAGCCTTAGACAGTTTTTCTCTTTGTTTTCAACATATAAGATGTTTTGTAGAATTGTCACAAAAGTCAATGCATATGAACTTAGTTTTGTGTCCTGTATGCATAGTTATAAGACCTTAATGTTGGGTAGTATGCTTCAGAACATAACAGTAATTCTGCTTTGGTATTCTTTGTGTATTGGCTGCAGTGATCCTTATATATACCCAACAGAGAAAGCAGTCTCACTGGGTCTACCTCCCGACTCTGAAAACGTCATGTTGAAGCAACTCCTCCTACCAGGGAGTACTCAAAGGCAGCTCTTGTGCTCTGGAGAGCTGGTTCCTTTGCTCACTGTTATTTGCTTGTGTCCACTGTGCATGAGAATGTGATTTCAGAGGCTCTTGCTTCTGCTCATGTGATTGCTGCCATCAATTTTGCTGGTGTCTGGTTGTTGACTAAGGATTGCTGCCTTTCTCAGAGCAGGGAGATGTGGGAGAGGGATCTCTAGCTTATTCCACTGTTTCCATTTCATGCACTGTCTTGCCTTTATATGGAGAAATGGATCTTTCACCTCAATGGGTTGTCATTGATGGGCACCTCAATGACAGGGTACTATGGCATTTTGCCCTGGGCTCTCAGGTTGTAATAGAGAACCTACAGCACAGCTTTCTGGGATTTTCCTAGTTATTCTCGCACAGCTAATTCTTAAATTTAGACAAGCTTTATTTTTTGGTAAATTATTCGGGAAAGGATTCTTTGCAGAGTATCTCATGTGGGTTTTATAAAGCCTTTTCCATGGTCTTGATGCTATTGCTGAGACAGTTATTGAGAAAAATTTTAATTTTTTGTTTCCCCACTGTCTCTCTATACAAACCACCACATGCCCTTCTGGCTTTCCTTAGGAAAAGCAGATACTGACAGTGTTTGTCATTTTGTGGTGCCCTGAAGAATCATTGGCCTTTGTAAGAATGGAGAATTTTTATCTCTATATCAACATTAAAGAATAGAGAAAATAATCTATGGGGACAACCTGAGTATAAATATATGTAGAATACTAATAAAATTGGTTGACATTTTTTATAAATTTAGTTTCCTTTTATATGATTTGACCATAGTTTGAAAATCAGGTGAAACATAGAGGCAAGGTCTTAGAGATAAGCAGAGGCATGAAGAAAGAGAATAAAGACAGAAAAACAAGCACATTAGAGAGCACATACATTAAAACAGTCTCCTTTCTCTCCTCTTTTCTTTGATAGGCACTCTACAGTCTTGGATGGCTCCTACTTACAATGTGGCACTGAATTTATAGCAATCATTTTGCTCTAGCCTTCCCAGTACTGAAACTACAGGTTCACTCAGTACAGCGGTAGTTTTCCCACCAGGTACTTACATTTGACAAAAAGATAACAGATCATTGAATGCTCTTCTTGCTTTTTATTATTACTTCTTCTCTTTTTATTTTTCTGTGGTAGTGAATATTAAATGTAAAATACCTAAGGCCTTGTGTGTAATAAATCAGTGTTCAGTCAATGGACCTTAGCCTTGATTTTCTTTTCTGTCTTGAAGTAGGATTTTAATGAGGTGCTTGGTCCAGGCTAGTGTTGAATTTATCCTGTAACCTAAGGAAGTTTTGAACTCAGGATCCTTCTGCCTCAGCCTACCATGAAAACAGGATTATGAGCCTGTTTCACCAAGTATTGTTTCATTAATAGCAATTTCTTTCTTGTTCTTGGATATTATTATACTTTTTATTATATATAAATAGTTACAGAATATAAAGCATATAGAAGATTGAGAATTCTCTTTCAGAAGGTTTAAACTTCACAATAAGGTAAAAGAAAAATGTTTTTGTCTAATAGCTACTAAAGACATCATAAAAATATATTGAATTAAGACTAGCAAATAACTATGTTTGTCACCTTTCGATTGGCAAGTAGCTTTGTACCAGATGGGATTCCATAAATAAATACTGAGGTTTGCCATCTCCAACTAAAGGTTTTGTTATTCCAAAAAATGAAATATGTAGAAATAGGGCAGAAATATATTTTTTGTTTTATAGAGTCAATTAAAAATGTATTATATTACTAAGCAATAAGTTTTGAAGAAAGATTCAAGAAGCCACCATGGAGGACTGTGAGATGTCTCCAGGAGTTTAGGAGGGCACTAGTGTGAGAATATGCTTGGTCTGCTTCCATTCTTTAATGGGTTAGGATAAAAGTTACAAATATTAGATAAAACCAGAGAAGAATTTGGATGGAAGCTTGGCCATTCATTGGATATGTACGGTCTCTTAATAGTGTAACCAGAGCAACAGATCAGGCCTGAGTGCTGATTGGGAGCTAGAGGACAGATAAGTGGTAGGGTTAGTAGAAGATAGTTTGGATCTGACATGTCCTATTAAAGTTTGTATGTTGAAGCCTGTGTTCAAATGCAGCAGTATGTAGAGGTGGGGATGTGGACCAGTGATTGTTTCATAGGGCTCAGGTGTCATGAATGTTATGGACCATGACTTGATGTGCTGTTTAGGAGTGGTGGCACCTTAAGAGAAGCTGATGATAAAGCTTAAGATGAAGCTGGTTGAAGGTACTTGAGTTGTATATTTGGGGATTATCTCTTGTTTCTGAACTCCCACATCTGTGCTTTCTGCCTTTCATGATGGGAGCAGCTTAGACCCACCATGATTTTCTGTCTGGGGGGCCTGTAAAGACAGGGACAGGGAAGTGTGAAACTTTGAAAACATCTTTAACAATAAACCTTTGCTCCATTGCATTGATTTAAGTTGGGTATTTTGTCATAAGGAAGGAGAGCCAGTTAAAACAGATCGTTCCTTTGATAGGCGTTGCTGCTAAACGTTGCTCTAACACTTGGTGGAGACACAAGTATTGAACACAAGTGCTCAAGCCATAAAGGTGGAAGTGGAGTTGTATCCACTCACATTTTCTTTGATGTTTGCACTTACAGATTTCTTCTTTTAAAACTTACCTAATTTTGAAGATCCTACTTTTTTTCTGTCCAAAAATTTCAAAGGAAAAATCCTACTTTTTATTATACGAACATATTTTTATTATTATCATCTTGAGTTTTTCTGATTCACTATATCTTTGGTCTTAGAAAGAGACTAGTCATTTAAGAGTGTGGTGTTCCTGTATTACCAACTGTAACTGATTATAACACTTTTATAAAATTTTGTGAAATCAGTAACTTGTGCCTGGAGGAGTCAGACAAGTGAATAAATACCTCCTTGGAATTAGTAAGGGCATAGATGCTTATCTTGTAGCCAAGTTAATTTATTCTCTGGACTTAGTGCATTGAACTTCATGAGACATATGATATATTCTTACTACCTCTGGGTGGATCGCCATGAGCATATACAGAGCTCAGTGTTTGCCATCTGTAAGATTGGGGAAATAGTTGAGTCCATGAATTACTACATGTGCTTTTTTCCTATGGCTTTCTGAAAGTGTTGGCCTTTATTGTTGTCAATGATCTTGGGTTTGCAAAATCATTATATGACTTTTTTTGAGGTGTAAACTCATTTTTATGTATTGATATCATTAGTATTTTGCATTACTCTTCCTTAAATTATTTTCCTACCCCTCAAAGTATTTCTGTCAGTCTCATTTTTCTACCAGCCCTTTTTGGTATTCTCAGTGATAATCCCTTTTCTTCCTGCTTTCCCTTTTTTGCCCTTTCAGTATTCCCTTTATTCCCCTTCTTCTATCCCTTCCCTCCCTCCCTCACTCATTCCTTCCCCCTTTCTCTCTCTGTCTCTCTTTTCTTTCCTTTCTCCTCTCTCTTTTACATCATCAACTCTTATATTCCCCAGGATTGATGTTATCTCAACCCTTCTTTGTTTCGTTCTTATATGAGTTTGATATTTTATTTTTTAACCAGCATGTTATGCTTATATAAAGGGCACAGTGTAATAATTCAAATCATGTATACCATGTGTAATAATCAAATCAAAATGAATTTTATATATGTACTCTATCTAGAGACCTTCCTGAATGCTGAAAAAAATTCAAGATTCTAAAGAGAAAATAGAAGAATTGCTCTTTGATTATTTTTACATAAATGATCCACAAATATCTTATGTTTATCCATAAATTTTTATTCTCCTACAAACCCCTATATTCCTCTCACAATTTGTCATTCTCTTCATTGTACAGGCTTTTCTAAATAATTAATATTATTTAGAAATTTAGTCAGTGAACAAAGAACACACAGATTTGAGAGATATGTGTTAGATTACATATTTAGGAAAATGGTTCTATAATTTCACTTAAGGAAAGGTTACATAGCTTCACACCCTTACACTGTGAAACTAAAGTTGAATATCTCATCAAAATTCTAAAATTCGAATTCCTCAGAGGTTAGATAAGGTCAGAAAAGGTCAGAGAAGCTCCTGCCCCTAAGCAAGTGTAACTTAGGTTGTGGAGGTAGCTTTAAAATTGTAGATAGAATTTTCTCTAGGAAAAGAAGGGTAAGTAAGGATTCTGAGCTGGGAAGAAAAGCTATGTGCTGTTTGGCAAGACCTCATGACAGAGGACGATGAGTAAGTTGAAGAACTTTTGTCTGTCAAGATTAAAAATCTAGGTTTTATTAATAAAAATAAAGTGACAATGTATTTGTCAGTGATGATGTCCATCCCAAAGGCACTGTAATCTACCCAGTCACACAAACTACTAGAGTGGGGGACCTTTTAAAATCATTCCTTTTTTTGGTGCTCCACCATCTGCTATATAAGCCAGCCTCATTTCTCCAAGTGGACAGGTGTCCTGTTGCATGTGTACCTATTCCAAATGCCCTAGAATTTGTCTCCCCCTAGAATAACATACATACGCATACATGTTAAGTTTGGTCAACACTTTCTATGTAATTTTCTAATACTTTCTGTCCTTTCTTGTCTTGATCTCATCTTCAAATCAGCTGTTAGATTTTCACAGTGGCCAGTATGCATCATAGCCTAGAACTAACTGTGCATAGAAATCGTGGGTTTGCTTTTCTTCTGTTATTCTTTGATGAAAAACTTTTGGGAAACAAGATCCTTTATTTCTACATTCCCATGGAGTATTTGTTATATATATTTCCATATGTATGGAAATTACATGTAGACTACAGAGACAAGGCTCTTTAACAACACAGCATTATATTCGAGTGTCTGCATTATTTAGGGTTTCTATTGCTGTGAAGAGACACCATGTCCAGTTTCTTGAGTTCTTTGTATATCTTTGAGATCAGGCCTTTGTCTGATGTGGGGTTAGTGAAGATCTTCTCCCATTCAGTAGGATGCCCTTTTGTCTTAATGACTGTGTCCTTTGCTTTACAGAAGCTTCTCAGTTTCAGGAGATCCCATTTATTAATTGTTGTTCTTATTGTCTGTGCCACTGGAGGTTTACATAGGAAGTGATCTCCTGTGCCCA
>JAQHUG010000015.1:7722304-7746571 GCA_028555095.1 Dicrostonyx torquatus
AAAATGAAAGACTTAAACACAACCATATTGTAGTCACATTAAAAGTAAATTGTGTAAATATTCTAATTAAAAAACACAGATCTTCAGATTAAATAAAGCAGTTCAACTATTTGCTGCCTACCGGAAACACAGTGTGCAAATGGATTAAAAATTAAGAGAGGAACAGAGATATACTATACTATCATTAAACAAATTAAAGCTGATGAGAATTTTAAATGATATAACCCATTCGGAAAAGTTTTCTAGTTTCTTCCTTAAAAGCTAGTTATACAACCATCATATGATCCAGGAATCCCATGTCTGAGTATTTATTCAAGAGAATGAAAGTATATGTCTATACAACGACTTTCACATGAATATTTATAGTAGTTTTATTTGCAATAGTTTAAAAATCCTGAATAAATCTAAGTGTCCATCAACAGTTTAAGAGTTAAATAAATTGTGGGTAATTCATAAACTGAGTTACTACTCATCAATAAAAAGTAAACAACTATTACTGCAGAGAACAGCATAAATGAGCATCATAATAATTATGTTAAATGAAAGAAAATCATGCAATTTTGAATTCTATTTCTTAAAATATGCAAATGTAAAGAATAAGGAGATCAGTGTTTGCCTGAGGATGTAGACAATAAGACGTATGAACAACATCGAATATAGAGTAATCTTTGAAGATGCTGAACATATTACCTTAATTATGGTTGACGGCTTCAGACTCTTATTTCTGAAATTATATTACAGTATGCCCAAACTATGTAGCTCAGTTTATTATATATTATTATATCTAGTAGAAAATAGTTTTTATCTGAAAATTTCCAGAAGGCTCATTAAGTAGATGCCACTACAAGAAGAATTGAGAATCTATCTCATACTAATAACGATTAATATATTTTTGTGCAAGTTTATATATTTTATTTAAAATCAAAATTATGTGTGTTCTTTACTGAAATTTTGAAAAGACATGTTAGTTATTTTCCAGAAATCACAACCCATTGTCAAAATAGTAGTACCTAATATTGAGTAAGAAGATTCAGGTCATTGGGGATAAAATCTGGTATACGAGGTATAGTTACTCAAACATGCAGTCTGAGAAATTCACTAAATGTTGTCATGAAAGAGTTAATTCAGTAGAAAGTCATATTTTCTCTGGTATTAAAGCATTTGAGAGAATCTGAGTTAATATATTTCTAACTATCTTGATAACATGCTGTATTAAAAAATGTCTTCCAATATAAAATGCGCTCTATCAGTTCATTTCATATCTCCCTTGTAATTTTTAATAAACTGATTATAGATGAGCTTAAAAGCACTGAATAACAATGGATAGAGAATTGTATATTTAATACATTGCTTGACCTACAGCCTTGGAACATTAGCTTTCAAATAAAGCTTTCAAAAAATTCCCATTTAATTGTTCTTAGTCATGCCATTTGTATTGTTCCTGTATATAGTACCTTGCAATCCTAGAATGCAGTGTTCTGCAAGGGCAGGCTTTTTATGAGCTCTGCCTCTTCCACCAATGTTATGATTGACTATAATTCAAAAATACCAGATGGCTGACTGTAATCAAGCAACAATATAACAGAGAAAGATTAATCCTGATTTCTGAGTATAATATTAAGCTTTTGAAAGCCTATTTCTTGTTAAGCTCAGGTGATTGATTTATGATGCCCTACATATAAAAAATAGATGTTGTGATTTTTGAGTTATGGATCTAGATCTGTCTGAATTCACTATATTAAGAATCTCAAATCATGCTTGTAATGCATTCATGTCTATGTGCATAACTGCAAGTGGTAAGCTTAGCTATACGATGAATTTGATATCACAATGAAAGCCTCTTGATCTTATTTATATGGCACAGTCAGGTGAGACTTCTTTATCACGCATCATAGTTCTTGATCTTGTATTATCTATGAGCAATTGGATAACAGGGACTGGGTTTTCATTTTTGTGCTTTCAGAAACAAGGTATTTGGTCAATTGATGAACAAATAATTTGGAAAGATGATATGCAGTAGTTAAAGTCATCAATTCTTTAAGTGTTAACTGGAATTATTAATGACAGATTGAATAGAAATGTTACGAAATGCAAATTTGCCTTCATAGCACCATTTTTATTTCACAGTAAACAGTGTTAAGTGAATGACACTCTTAAGGGCCTATGGCAATGCATCTGGATCAAATGGTTTCACAGCTGATAGGAAAATCATAACTTCTTTTCATTATTATCTACTTAAACAAAGAGACATGCATTTTATAAAAGAAATATCAGTTATTTGGTCTTTTGCTTCAGAAGATTTCTATTTGGGTTTTTCTTTTTAAATATGCCAAATCACATTTTAAATTCTCTCTGAATAAGTAGAGTGCTTGACCTCAGTTCTTTCTTGGCACCAACACCTGTTGGACTTGCAGCATCCTGAGCAATAGGTGCATGCTTGCCAGCTTCTCCTGAGGTATCCTTGCCAAAATCATAGACTTTTAGTCATCCCTCCATTGCGTTTGTAGGACAAGCATTAGTACCCATACTACACAATTTTAAGCACTTGTCTTTTGGACACCTATTTCCCCATCCCTTTCTCCTGCTACTATAAAAAAGTATGTATCTTTTTAAAGAACTATTTTAGAGTTATTTTCAATTTCTTGCTTAAAAAAAGAAGATTTGGACATTCCTGACAATCCCTCTTCCATCATTCTAAAACAATGGCTCTTTGGTGTTACTTAAATCAGCTAAAATGTTTTACCTATTCAATTTTTATAACCTATACAGTTAATGCTTTCTCAATTGTTGCTAGCTCTCTCTTAAAGATTGTTTACTCCTGATATATTTGCTGTTGAAAACAAAATTTCATTCTTTAGTCCATGTTAGTATGGAAATTGTAATGTAGATAAGGTTGGCTCCTTGACTGCAGCTCCTGAGTGCTGGAATTACCAGGACATGCTGCCAAACCTGTCTTTCTGACATTTTTTCATATTCATTTTATATATTCAAGTGCGGGAACTCCTTCAACCAATGGCTTTTGAGATGCTGGACCACTTTGTGAGTTGTCTTGTGTATATATAAACTGTTGCAGAAATGTGCGCACCCTCTCTTGGCTACTGGATTTGATTCCTGTTTCCTGCTCGTGCAGAGGACTGTTGATCTGTGAGTCTAGCCCTAAATAAAGAACCCTTTATTATACTCAGTTCTAAGTTAGTATGGGACTACTTTATTGTAATCATCTACATTCATGTTTTACTCTTTCTTCAATGTTTCTATTGATTTTCAAATCTACTCTGCCATTCAGAGATGTCTGCAATACCTTGTTTGTATAAAAATCCTATAAATACCACTCAAGATTTATATCATTTGAGATCTGCATGGTACTTTCAATTATAGCAGAAATTTGAGTTTAAGATAATTTTGTATTGTGCGATGTCCTCATATACATAATATGATATGGAGATATGAACAATCTAAACAAACATCAAGTAGGTGTCATATGCACCATTTCCATATAGTCTGAATATTATTTTATACAATTTTTAAGTATTTTGTATATATGAACAAAATTTTATGGAGTAAGATTTTTTCCCCTTGTATTTTAAAAGTGTTCAGAATTTGGACTTTGGAACATGATCTGGAGACTTTGACTTAAGTTTCCTGTGTGCATGTTCTTGTGTGTGATATACATTTCAAACATATGTGCCTTAAAAAGCAATAAATTTTATCCCCATTGCATTCCTTTCATGTAACATCTGGTAGCTATGAATGCAAAGCACCCATATCTAGTTCATCATCAAACTGCTGTGGATAATGCCATAAATATCATCAAATCATTCAAATTCTCCCATTGTACACGGTACTATTTTCCTTCACTCATCACTCTGTCTTCCCCGTCGGCTTGCCTTATTCTACTCCCTACTCTCTATGCAGCCATGCTGTTTCTCAGCTATTTGACCTTGATGTATGCACAGATGCAGGTCAGCTGCACCGTGAAATCTACACTATGTGGTGGCCTGAACAAAACAGCATGATGACAATACAAGTTGATATTCCTTAATGGTCCATCCTCAGAAGAAAAACTAAAGGCGGTCATTGGCTGCTGAGAAATGAGCTGGGGATGAGCTCCTGTATAGGATGTCCAATCCCAAGTTATCAGAACACCGATTAGAAGGCAAAGGATGATCATAAACTAGAGAATTAAAAGAGGAGCCTAATTGTTCAGATGACTATGTCCCTGTACAGCCAGAGAGAAGATACTGCTTTTACCTGGGAAAGTGTATGTACCTCTGGAATAAAAACTTTATGACCTATTCTAGAGGAAGGTCATAGAAATCTGTCATGGCTTGTGTTGGGAAAAAAAAGGCAAATGGAAATTCACAAGGAATTTCTTGTTTTGGCTGTCTCCTCAAAGTCTATGTGTCATATTTTGTGGTCCCATGTCTTAAATCCTTCAACTGTTTCCTGAATGAATGTTGAATTAGATTTCTTTTTCCATTTATATTGCTTGGCTTCGTTCATTCACTTGTCATGAAATCTGTATGTAAGAAGGATTTCTTATCTCCTTGAGCTCTACATAAGCTTGGCATAGGGCCACATCTCTGAGTTTCTAGATATATTCAAATCTGACCTGGAAATTTCCAAAAGCTCCTGATAGACTTTTGCAGCTATGAATACTTTATCCTTAGCTTTCTTCTCTCTCTCTCTCTCTCTCTCTCTCTCTCTCTCTCTCTCTCTCTCTCTCTCTCCTACTTGTCTCACTTCCTTCCTTTCTCTTTTTTAATTTTGCATCAAGTCAGTCCAAACATCCAAACATAAAACTCAAATGTCAATGACACGATGCCACAAGCTGGCTGAGTTGAAAAATAAGATGTTTGTTTTAGCTCATTTTAGGGGCTCCAAACTTAAGGTAATTGTCTTCCTCTGACAGGTATCACATGAGATAATACAGGGCAGCCTGTGGTATGAAAAAGGAACATGAATTTACGTGTCTTCTTCTTGTAAAGCTGCCAAGATTCAATCATGGAAGAGTGCCAATGACTTTAATTCTCATAACCTCGAATGGTTTTTACGTACAAACGTGATGCTCTACCTTGAAGATTCAATTTTAATACAAGAAGTCATAGGGTATACATTTAAACTATATTTAAACCATATCTATTTGCAAATAAGAGTTTCAGAGTGGAAAGTTATTGAAGTAAAGGATGGGAGGAATTGGTGAGATAAGAAGGTCTTTGTGTATTACAGCAATATGGCCAGTTCCTAGAAGAACCTGCTTCACCCGTCTGTAAGGGATCCGGTCTAATTATTGGTCTCAGTTCTTGTTGTAATAATTTTTCTGCTTGTCTGTTATCAGATCTCTTGTGAAGGCTAACTTCCTCTTAATCTTTTACAGATAGTTTAGCTTTTCTTTGACCTTGCTGCCCTGGCCCTTGCTGTCTGTTGATACCTTCATACATCACTCTTACCTCAAAGAATATATGAATAAATATGTTAGAAGTCAAAGTCATCTCCTTCCTTAAAGTATCATTTTCCACCTCATTGTGATTCTTATTTATTCCTTCACTAAACAAAAGCTTACTGATATTTATCCTGACCTAAGTAATATGCAGGGGAGGCACATACAAACTTTAAAGAATGAGGTCCTATGCTTGATGTACTTGGGTTGATGCAGGATACAAGTACCACAAAGGATTATGTCAGGATGCTCTGATATTACTCAGTGGGAGCTCTAGGAGACTACAATAGACTAAAGTTAAGTTGAGAGGGCCATAATTGGAGAACAAAACTATAAATTTTAGTTACAAAAGAATTATTGAAATTATGGTGGTATCTGAATATGAAGAGAAGTTTGGTTGATAACAGATTATTCCTCCTATACCAAACTCGGAATTTACAGGAAGCAGTCAGATAACCAAGGACTTCAATACATAATGAACTGATTTTATTTTGGGTGCTGGCCTTGTGAAAGTAGTCACAATATAGCATAATGGAAATTTCAAGTCTGCATACCTTTTTTTGTAAACCGAACTTTTCACTGTCTATAAGGCAACTCCAAACAAGCTAGGTAATATTTGTGGCTCTTTTTCTTTGCTTTAAAGTGAAGGGATAAAGTACTTACCTTTTTGCAGGTTATTCTGTGGGTCAGGTGAGAGAAATGCATGTATATACTACTTAAACGAATACATTTTTATTATAGCAACTGAGTTTCACAATGATAAGATCTTAGTTTTCTGTAGCTAAAAGAGAAGTTATAAGAATCTAAAGTTCAAGTCTTAAGAAGACTTGATGCAAACAGGCATGACAGATGAATACATATTTTATAGCAAACTTCTTTTTTTATTTTGTTTGCATGCTCTTGGCAACACTTCAAAATCGATGATGCAACTGAAAGCTGAGCCACAGGAAACCTGACTCTGCTTTTTCTCCACTGCAGTAGATTCAGGATGATGAGACCATGATTCTTTGTGCTGACAGCACATCCTAGCTTTTGTTCATTCAACCTGATAATGCACTCTGCCTGAGAAAAATATTACTTTCAAACTGGAGTCAGTTTACAGAAAAGCAAACAGTAACATCAGTGGAAGGATGTGCATGTGCATGCGTATGCATACACACACACACACACACACACACACACACACACACACACACAAGCAAATTAAAGTCCATAGAAGATATCCCAAACCATTAACTGACTCCTAACTTAAATTGTTTGGAAAACATTAGCAGGGGTGGCATGAACCTTTACTACAGATAGGCCTGTGGATAAAGAAAAAATATCATTGTATTACAATTGATTTCCTGATTGATTGGTTGATATAGATCACTCTATAATTCTCAAAAATTATCTTGTAACAATACATTGTAATTTTATTTTATGAAGAGAAACATACAAATTAGAAATATTTGTTTTAAAAACTATTTTAGATTTATGCTTAGTTAGTGTGTGTGTGTATGTGAGAGAGAGTGTAATGTGCACATCAGTGTAGACTCCTGTGAATGTCAGAAAAAGTGTCAGATTTTCTGATCTTAGTAACAGGAACCAAACTCAGGTGCCCTGCAAAGCAGTACACAATCTTAACCACTAAATGACCTCTCTAATCAAGAAATCTAAGTTTGTGATCACAAATCATCTTAGAACATTCCAGAAAAGATTTTCTAAATGAGCAAAAACATAGTGAACATTAAATATTCTTTCAATTAAGTGCTTTCTATAGGTCTGTTACAAACATAATTGGGAAAACAAAGTGTTGGATGATTATGCTTATTTTACTATGTTTTAATAAATTTTATCTAAAGTGTCAAACCATAAATTAAAAGGTGCAATTCAAGGACAGAAATAAATGAATGAAATTACTAATATTTTTAGTGTTGGTCCTAAATAGGATATAGGGATAGTCTTCTAATTCAACACTTTCCAAGGACATATTCTTCTTTACCATCCCCCTAGAAAATAAACGTGGAATTAAATTTCAAAACTATTTCAAAAACTATCTAGTAGTTTCCAGCCTCATCTCTTTCTGGCTGGCTTATTTTTGTAGTAGTGTGATTATGATTTAAACTTTCATTTGATCAAATTAGTTCTTAGTTTCTGCTTTCATGTAAGTAGGAACTGAAATACCAAGTAGCATTATTTTGATTATGTTGAATAATAACTAATTATTGTTGCTAGGCAAACTTCATGTTGGGGCAATTATAAAACTATAAAATTGCATGACAGTGGCTCAGGCCTCTTGAACTACTGCGGCTGTCACTAAAATCAGACTGACCTGTGCATGGAAGTTGTCAGCATCTAAAATGATGTCCTGTGAAAAATTAAGTATTTTACTTCTAACCTCTAGGCAAGAAAGAATATGTTTAAATAAGAATTATCCAACAATTCTTGCAATAACTATTCTATATAAACATAATATTCCCAAGAGGGTCTGAAAGGAAAGATTCTTAAAAATTATGGTGATTTAATTTTATTTTGCTCTAGAATGGCATTCTCTTGAGTATTTGTGAAAATGAAGATGAATATGCAGGGATACATTTGGTTGATTTTGTACCAGATGGCCAGTTGCAGAGGCTGAACTAAGTCGGACTGATTGATTCATTTTTGCCATATTGCACACTGGCGTTCACCAGTGCTCACATCTTTCAAGTACTAACATATTTGGTAGCTTTATTTATCTAACATATCTTGAGAAAATTTTTTCGAATGACCTCAACATTGTCATGCTTCCTTCTGATATCAAATGGTCAGTTCTGGTGAAATCTTTCTTAAATTTAATTTTAATAGAAAAAGGGAGCTTGTTTCCAATTTACTTTCTTTTCAGTGTATAAGGTAAATAGTAAATAAAAATATCAAGTTGATATAAATAATTACCTGTCGAAGTTATGATACTTATGACTCAAATGAGCAAGTCTGCAATAACTTTAATGAAGAATGTAAGACACGTTTCCTTAATTTAAGGTACTTCACTTGGCATTGAGGAGATAATTGGTTTATCTGTTTTAATACTGGTACTATAAGAATGTGCATACCCATGCTAAACCCGGGTATTTATAAAAGCTAGCTGTTAAAGTAGTGGGGATGAAAAAAAAAACAGGGCTCAGAATAGAATATCACATAACAGAGCCTGTATAGCTTTGGGTATTTTGACAACTTTTCATTCACTATAATTCTCTGCTTTGTCCATTTACGTTATGTAAAAAGAGAGAAGTGAGGTAGATGCCAAAGCCGGTGTTCAGTAGTCAACAACATGTGAACACGGTTTTTACTCACTCTTTGATCTTTCTTGCTATAGGCTGCTCCCTGGGATTAGAATGTGAAACGCTGAATGTCAGATGTTTTACAGGGACTGATAATTTTAAAAACGAATATCAATAAGAACACTTCTCAGTTAAGAAGAAATATCATTGTAGGTATCTGACCTGGGGTAAAGATGTTGTTCACAGTTACTTACAGTAAGCCAAAAGGAGCAGCTGTACTTCTAGAAACAGTCTCCTCGTCTTTAATAGAAACGACATAACTGTCTGTGTAATGAGACAAGTGATTAAAGAATGCTTTGTTTTCGATAATGCCCTTTAATATTTTTAAGAATAAAAGAATAAAATGTCCTTGATACTAACCTTCCACCATCCTTAAAAATTAAACTATCACTAACAGTAACTGCAAGTATCTCAGTTTAGATACTATATTATATAATACATTCATTCGGTCATCTGAGAAAATTTCACATTGGCAAGTGAGAAATGGAGCCTGAAAAAACACTTTCCAAGAAAATAAATCTCACAAATAGAAACAATTTGAAACTGAACTTCTCCAGCATAGGGTGCAAATTTAAAAGTTTTAGTTCTTTATCCTCCACAGAAATTTTAGGGAAAATTATAGGGGAAAAAAGAAAAGATTATCTCAAGGTGCACGAGGTTAGATTCTAATCTATTTTAGTTTTCATTTATATGTTTATTAAGAATGTCTAATATCTTCTGTGAATGATGGGCAGATGAAATATTTAATAAGGAAGCAGATTTGATTGTGAAAGACCACTGAAAATGGTATTACCTAGAAATGAAATTTGACCTTTATTACTTGAGTTGAAAGTGGAAAAATTGTCAAATTATTCTGGGAAAATTTCTTTTCTTCGTCTTCTGAAAGTTGTAACTGACAGGGCATATGAATTTCCATGATGCTGACAACTCTCATGACATCCACGTTACCTACAAAGATCTGGTGAGGCCAGCAGCGTGTGAACACGACAAACCATAGAAATGGAGGAGATTAAAGCTGTGTACCCACAGTACTTTATTGACCTGGGTCTCCACATTAACCTGATCTGATCCTGTAATTACTATGAATAGAATGGGGCTTATAGTTCTCCTTAAAAACACCCCAGGCTTTTTTAGTCTAAGAAGAGATTTTCTATTCATGTTCTTTTCTTCTTTCCAGATTTACAGATTTGTAGCAAGAAGGAATGTGTGTGGCTTTGCTGGCACACTGGGAGGGAAAGATACCTAATGCTCACAGGCACTCAGTAACATAATCCAGTATGTACACTTTTTGAGAAAGAAAACTTAACTAAATTTTGTCTCATATTTCTAAGAGTGCAATTGCCCCCTGTCAATCAGAAGAAATGAAAGTGATAAAAATTGGTCAACTATAAGAAAGGGTTGATTTGAAACTTACAGAATTGTTAAACCACCATAATTGTGTAGTATTATTTGCTTATTCCTTTGGTGAGCATACCTTTAAGCTTACATTAGAGCCATCAGCTGTTTTAACTGCATCAGAATG
This sequence comes from Dicrostonyx torquatus, assembly GCA_028555095.1. Lineage (NCBI taxonomy): Eukaryota > Metazoa > Chordata > Mammalia > Rodentia > Cricetidae > Dicrostonyx > Dicrostonyx torquatus. The sequence continues at coordinate 7,732,566 of JAQHUG010000015.1, forward strand.
ACAAACAGAAATAGGTATTTGAGAGATGTGTACTGCTGCAATTAATAATCAGCATTTTATTTCAATTTAGAAAACAGCTGCAGCTACCCGATTAGTTATACAAATAAAGTAAGATCTCAATTCTTTATTTATTTTATTTTGATGTGCACATTTGTCTATGTAAGATGTCAGATTCCCTCAAACTGGAAAGCTGCCATGTGGTTCCTAGAAACTGAACCTGGGTCCTTTGGAAGGCCAGTGCTGGACCATATTTCCAGGGCCAGATCTGAATATTAACAATTGTAATCTCAAGTAGTCACAAGTAGTGCTATAATCATTTCAGTTTTAAAAATAGCTTTAGTCTGTATATAGTTAGATGATTTAAGCATTACAAGGTAAATAGAAGTCTTAGGAGCTGCTGGTTTGTGTTATGATGAAGTCTGTAAACCATCACAAGGTAGGCTGGAGAGACAGCTCAGCAGAAAAGAACACTTGCTGCGAATTCAGAAAATCTGAGTTTAGTTCTCAACACCAAGGTCGAGTATCTTAAAGCTACCTGAAACTACATCTTTAGAGGGTCTTGTATCCTTTCTTAGCCTCTTTCGGTATTCCCATAAACACGTGAACATAAGCACACAAACAGACATACACACAATTAAAAGTAAAAATCAAATATTTTAAAATAAGTCTTTCACTTCTTCATTGATTGCTTTTTATTCTTCCTGCACCTGTGCAAAGCTGCAGATACATGCCTTGATTCTTTAGATATGAGTGTGCACATGACCTTAAGCAGAATGACTGTGTGAATTTAGGTCAGACAGAAATCCACATACTAGAGAACTTATATGTATTGCATTTAATATGTCAAGTGAAAGCATCTTTGATGCAATTTCCACAAACATCGTATTTGTCAAAATAATTATCTTTCTAGGCTGTCAGCAGGAATCATTCTTTTGCAGACTAATAAATAAAGTGTTCTTATTAAGAGAATAAATAAATAAATTGTTAAGACTTTTTGAAGTAAATATTTAAAAATTAAGCATAGTTCAAGTATTATGAATTGCAAAGTAGAATAATGCTTTGCTAGTCATGGAATTTTGGATAAATGACACAATTTCAATTCTTCTTAAAGTTCTTGTTTGGGACAATTAGTATATGTCAAACAGAATATTTGATATTGGGACATTGTTTTGAGCTCTTTTATTATAATTTTTTATCCTCCTTATAGATTGCTACAAGTCAGTTTGATTAGACTGTCAAAAGTCTCCTTGTATTATCCTGAGAGTATGAACAATCTATATCATGCTTCTAAAATGTGAGAATTTAAAGTTTCACCAGGTAGTAGCATGCCAAACAAATTTCGATTTCTGGTACTTGTTATGAGAATGGTACTGCTTCAAAAATACCATGTGCATAAAATCCAGGTATTGGTGGGCTTCTCTGACTCCCATTTACTCTTTGAGGTTTTCTTGTCCAGGAATATTGATATCACTAATACCTTGACAGTATGTCAGGCTGAAAGAAACAAGTTATGAATTAGTCCCTTTTTTTTTCTATTTTGTGACGGTGTATATTTGGAAAGGGTTGGGGCAGTGGTAGCCTGTCTTTATGGTAGCTATCTTTATATTAGAATGAAAAAGCAGTTAGGAATGGCAGGACAGTTTTCATCTGTAGGATTAAAAAGAATCTGAAAATAAAATGGATTCATATCATCTTTTGCGCTACGAAACACAGAAAACTATATAGCTGTGGATTTATTATGAGTGGCTTGAATTTTCTCTCCTGGTGGTGGGCTTTTCAAACCTTTAGTTGCTGTTCTTACTTCTGCTGCATGAATATCATTTTTGTCACTTTTTGTTAAAAGGAATTTCCCATTAAAAACCCACCAAAACAACCTAGAATCTGATTATCATCTTTCCAAGAAAAATCTGATGGATTTGGATCAGGATTATACCTCTGCCCAGCTGATTTGATTGGCACCAGGCTCTATAATGACAGAATGGTTCATGAATGAGAGCGGGCATTCTACCCTGCAGAACCAGAGAGGATTTCATCTGAAACCATGAAAGGACCAACAGGGTAGTAATAGCAAACTGTGATCAGCAAGGGCTGCGTGGTCACAAAGTTTTATGGGCATAGAAGAGGCTAGTGTAAACAGTTATCTCTTTTCTTTTGATTAAAAATAAGCTGAGAGAGAAACACACTAGTTGAAAGAACATGAGAGAGAGAGAAAGGGAGAGCGCTCTGAAAATAGTCTTCTCAAGCACCACTTACAATGTTCACATTAAAAATATTAAACAAACCAAAAACCTTGAATCTTTTCTCACCCAAACCTACTTGTCTTACTAAGGAAAAGCTGGAACATGATTAAGATTTTTTTTTCAGTTGAACACAAGGAAAATCAGGTAGTATGAGTGCAAACTTTAACCAATGTTGTATTCTAGTGTCACATGGTAAGTTTTAAACAACAAGTCCTGTTTTGCATAAGGTGAGTCAGTTGCTATTAGTGTCATGGTAAACTGGACTCTATACTGAGTTGGGACAAGCAAATGGGATTGACTATGGGCAATGCATAATTTTGACCTTTATTTTAGACTAACACTGTTTGCTCTCAAGTTCCTGCCCCTTCCTAAATTTAAATGAGTTACTGAATATTTATTTTGACAGTCATGTGATATAAACCACTAAATTTTTACATAAAATATAGAAACTGTGCTAATTAATTTTATACTATTTTAGTTGATCAGTAATTTATTATTAGAATTCAAGCTAATATTATTTAATTTACCTTTAGTATATTTAAGGAAAATTATGAAAGCACACATACAACCATTGCAGTGGAAGTCCCTTATCTGTTTTCAGAGATTGAAGTCTGATAGATGGAGTGAGTACTTAATGAACAGGAATTATTTTAAAAGATATGAGTCTTTTTTTGTAGAGCTACTTTGTAGTTCATTATGAATATGTCCACTATGCAGCCACTGTGAGAACTGAGTCAGTGTGAAGAGTTTTGACTATGATTTTTACATTTTTTCTATTTTCTGTACATTTCCCTTTCCTTCCTTCAACTTTCTACTTCAAAATTATCTTTATTAAATAACTAGTACTTTTCAGGAGCTAAATATTTATATAATGCTATTGTCTTTATTCATTAAAACCTATCTATTGTGAAAGTAAATCACTTAAAATATCCATCTATTTCAGTTAAAAAAATCAAATTATCATGGTTTTCTTGACATAAAAATTGCAAGTAAAAGTGGAAATCAGCACATTATAGTGTCTGGCTGTTTTGAATGGCGTGGGTAAAGGTAAACATCAAAGTAGAAATGGAGAGACAATGGAATAACAGTGGGTTTAGTTAGTACATGAGCATCTTGTCAGAATTTCTTGTTGCTTTGCATTATTTTTGTGAAATTAATGGTGGGTTTTGATGTTCTCTAGATGACTTTCTATTTTGGGTTTAATATACAGGCTAAGAGGATGCGGCCATACATTTTGTGAAAAACGTAGACATAGGGAGATAACCAGATTTTCCGTTTTTCAAATATTTTTTATGTTTGTAAGTTTGAGTGCAGGCATGTCTATATTCTCTCCATTCTCTCCAGCAATGTATATGAATTCCTGTGGGCTGTGGAGGTAAAACAGAGGTAGGGGAGGGAATGCAGGGAGAGAAGGGAGGGAAATCTCTGGAGGGTATTAAAATAAATAAAATATTATATAATAAAAACTAAAATAAAATTGTTGAATAACCTTAAAAAACCATTATGGTTGAGAGCCCCCAGTCAAATATATTATATTTCCAGGGCTGGCTAGATGTCCAGGACTTTGTTACCTAAGAATGTTATCACCGAGGTGCAGTCCCACTAGAGTTACTATTATCTTCTTATTCCCAAACTTTGGTTATATTGAATTTTTTAACTTATACATGTGTCCTGTGCTTTTATACTTATGCATTTGTGTGTCAAAGTTAGACATATATTTCTAAAAAATTTCTCTAAGAAGATATATAACAGATTTGTGTGACATTCTATCAAAAGGTATCTCACTCTGAGCTGTGAGGAACATAGTATGGGAAATAGATGATGTCTGTGATTTTCGTGAAATTGTAAACAGCTTTTTGAGCACCGGTCTCTGCCATAAAATTTTATATATTTAATCACAAATGGCATTATTATCATTATAATGGAAATCAATGTTCAAATTTACCAACAATGATGCAATCAATAAAAGTGCGAGTTGGAATTTTCAAACATTTCCTTTGCATGCACTTACGCTGTGTTCCCACAACTGTGTGAAGACCTGAGATTTACAAAGCATCATCATATATAAGATCCTGTAATGTCAGATGTAATTAAACAAAAATCCACAAATGCTTAAGAATCAAATCACTGGGGCATTTGGGTTAGCTTCGCACTGGCTATCCTGGCAAGAAATATATATGCATTATTTTACCTTTCGTAGAAAGACTTTGTTCAGCCTGTAGGATCTGCATACTTTAGCCATTATAAGAGGCCTATTGGATGCAAATACTCCCTATATATTCTTCATTGACTAATCACAGCCAAGCACGAGATAACACACAACAGAATGGGATTAGTATGCAGACATTAAAATTGTATGATTTTTATAATACACTTAAATTATAACAAATGTCAACTTGCACATATACACTACCAGGCAAACTGAAGTAGGCTGACGCTGGAGTTTTGCCACTGTTTTCAGTTCCTTTATTTTTTAATAAACACTTCTCCACTAAATTTTCTGAAAAATGAAACATATTTTCATTTTTTGATTACAAAGTATTTGGGGTTCTTTTGATCTTCAAATACAAAAGGAAAATTTCATTTTATCCAATAGTTTTCATTTTCTTTTTTTTCCTAGGTGTTTCAAAGATGTAATATTATAGATATAGAAATTTAGTGGTGATAGGAAAAAAGTTCATTTTGTTACCTTTAGAAACAAACATGTTGCTAGATCCTTATTTTAAAGTCCGACCATTATGTCAGCTCTCTAGAACTGGATGAACTGATGAAGGGGAATTCAATCACAAAGTGTTCAGACACTTGAGCATTTCATTATAACTCACACACAAGACAGGGAGAGGTTCTAGTTTAATGTCTAATAAGCCAAATTATTGTAAATGAACTGTAAGTGTTCATATTGCTAGTGACAGTTGCAAATGACTGTGCTTTTATAGCAATTCATTCATATTAGTATCCGAAAAATGAACATATCAGGGGAAAAGCAGGTATGTCTTTATGCTTTTTTTATGGAAAAAAGTCATCTTCTATGGCCAGACCACTAGTACTGTTTCACAAATGTCCAACATAAATCTAATCATCAGAAAAAAACAGAAGAAATTTGAAATGTAAAACTTTTAAGAAAATGATATGGCTTCTTTGAAGAAGTTCATTGAAAGACAGCACATGTTTGTAGACCTGCTCCAGAGTCAAGACAACTAAAGAGGCATGTGCAAATAGATGCAATGTATGGGCCATAATATTGGACTGTATGAAATATCTTCATCCAAATATTCAGTTGAAGAGAAATCTGGAGAGATTACGTTTATGAACCTTATAAGAGAAAGCGATATTGTGACAATAGTGCATCTATTAACTGGGATTTACTGAACGCATTGCCATTGCCCTTTGTAGGCGCATATTGAAGTGTTTAAGGATGAAATATCACTTTGCTTATTACTTAAGTTTGAATGTTTCAGTGAAAAGAAATCCGGTTTTGATTGACATATTCCATTGAAAAATTCAGCTAATAAAGAGAACAAATATAACAAAATGCTCACAACTGTTGAAGTCAGTGAAAAATTTATGAGTGCTATTTTAGATATTTCTAGAACACGAAAAATTTATAAATAATATATGAAAGATTGCATTTGTTTCCTATTTTAGTGATCTTTAAGAATAATTCAGTTGAAACTTGTATATTATACTTGTTGTACACTGTTAATTTCTATTATTCAAACTAAATATACCCTTCACACTTTAAACCACAGGGTCTAGTACTCAAAATCATTCCAATAATTGCCTTATAGATTCATGTCACTTTTAGTGCAAGCAGCACTTACATCTCATTCATCAGAGTCCCACTTGGAAGTACATTTTGAGTCTCCCACTCTAGGAGTACATTTGGTTGCGTTAACTGGGGTAGGTTCCATTATTATGACATTCAAACTACAGTGCTTTGATTACTGTAGGAATGACAAATAGAGGTCACAATATGGCTTTAAAATTGTACTAATTGCAATTTTATTAAAGTATATTTATTATGTAAATCAAGATGTAGCATATTCTAGATTAATATAAAGTGTATTAAAAATGATTATTCCTTAAATCACTCAACATGGCTCTACATCTTTCTGTTATCTAAAGTGTTTGGCTTTAAATCTGGGTTGGCACATTTGCATTGACTCATTCGTGTTCTCTGCCCTGTATTCCACTGAGCCACGATCTGTAATGAATAGGTCATGAGATCTACTTTGCAGGGCTGCATGAGATGCTCCTGTTGTGTGTATAAGGTTGGCTCATTCTTCGGTGATCATGCTTTCTGATTTAAAGACTGCATGACAAGGAGCTATTAAGGACAGAAAATCCAATTCTTTGATATCACTTTTTTTCAGATAAGCTTTAAAAATGGGTCACTTAATGTTACCTGGATTTGTGTATTACAGCAGCACCTCCTAACGCTGTTGTGCTTTGAAATCTACTTGTGTTTTCATTTCAAGGGCTCCCAGCCTACAACTTGATTCTCAAACCTAAATGAACTTGCATCCAAATGTGAATCGGAAGGTCTATGAGAGGATGTCTGTTTCTTATATTGCATTCAATTATAAAATTAATATTTGCTGCAATGTATGTGGTGAGATGAAAAATGAAAACATGGGATTAACACAGTCATCCAGTATTGGATGATGCAACATTCACTATTTTGTAAAAAAAAAATTCTATTAATTGTATGATTAGATATCTACTTAAAAATCTATTTAAATGGTAATTACAAGTTTCTGGATTTTTGTGTTATACTTTAATCATGAACATAATAATGTGATGCCCCTTAGCTATTGCTAAATTTCACCTTTAAAGTGTGTATAAGGGAGGTTTTTTTTAGAATGGGCAATCATGAATTATTATCACATGCTATTTTACAATATAAAGATAACACCACTGATATCAGATATATGCATTTGTATATAGACACTAGTATTGGTTCCACACATTACTATTCCCAAGAAATATCTTTTCTGGCATGTATTAATATAAACTTCTAGGTGATTCTTATTATAAGCATCAACGATTGTTACTAAAAAAATATTAACACTACCTACAATGCTTGCTCTGTCTTAAAATAGCTCTGTTCAGTTACTTACATATGTTCAATTTTCCTTCGATCAATATTTTGTTTTGTGGATCATTTGAAAGCTCCAAGAGCTATAAAAAAGTGACCATTCTGTGTCACAGAATAAAAGTGCAACAGTATCTTTAGAACCTGACCCAACATAGTAAACACTGCCTTCCTGCTTGTTTGCTAGTGTATCATAAAAATTACAAAACGTATATTGTCATTGCTTTGTGTAGTATATTGATGTTTTAGTTGAATCGTTGGCTTTTTATAAATAAATTGAAGCATTAGACTAAAGGTGACAATTTTTCTTTATTTTTGTGATGTTAGCTTCATATGTGCAAGTATGTGATGAACTTACCTTATTTCACAAATGATTCCTACATTAATAACATTGTGCTTATGCATTAGAAGGGCACATCTTTGATGGAATCAATTTCTCTGATACTATTAAGGATTCCCACACTATCCAGGTTTATCAGGATTAGCTGAAAAATCAGTGTGAGAGGAGTGTCACTGTTAGTTTCCTACAACCTCTGTCCCCAGGTTTTCTGTGTAAGGACTTTGCTATTGAAATCACATGCTGCAATACTGAAGCTTGATGCGATGAGTTAAGGCTAGGAGCTTAAAATGGCTTAGCGAGCATTTCTGCTTACATTTGAAAGACCGGGATCAGTGTCATCCAAGGAGACTTTGAGACACAACTGAAAATATTAGAGTTATGAAGATCTAACTTTGGGGTAGGGGATATCTTTGGCAAGATAAACGAAATTTTGGCTGAGTTGCTTCTTTCTTACAAAGATTTCTCTGGACATTTATTTTTTCCTTGTTGACATTAAATAAGAAAGCAAAAAATATTTTTGAAAGCCTCCAGTTCTCTACATAAATGAGTTCAGACTTAATTTTAATGGAAGTGAAACATAGTCAATAGAGGCAAATTAAAACCATATAATTTTGTAATCTTAGCTTAGCTATAATTGCAGCAATAAAACAGTGGAAAGAATAATTGTGGAACATATGTTTGTGAGTGACATTATCTAGGTGACTTCCCCTTTACGGCAGTGTGCCGTCCTATTTGTTTCCCCCTCTCTATGTATTGGAATGACAAACCTGCAAGCCTGGAGTTAATGCTGATTGCAGCAGCTGCTTACACATGGCGTCTCCATAGCAACTGCGAAGGTTGCCATGCAACCATATTCTTTTAGGGACAGTGAAAATGCCCAAAGGCTTACTAAAAATACACGGGGAAAGAGATGAAATTTTCTGACTACTTTTAGTGGTTATAAAGAACTATGATACAAGTTGCAAGCATGGGTCAAGAAAATAAAAACCTAGCTCTGGCCTTTTAAAAATTGCTCGGTGTAGCTCAAAACCTCGAGCTTTATTCACAGAGATGGCTTTTGATCGATTGTAAAATTGGTAGCTTATGCTAGGCAGCCCTTGAAGACGGGAAGATTCAGTATGGTGCTATTGGAATTCTTCATGGGGTTAAAGGTCAGTAAAAAGTCATCAATGCAATATTGATTGGCTGGGCTGAAAAATGCCCATGTTTACACCTTCTTGCTGCTTAGGGTTGCGAACGGAACCTTAAGTAGACTCATGCAGCCTCTGAGCGTGCTCCGGAGTAAACCATTCAATCAGCAAATGTGACATCACTTCAGTCAGCTCAGCTGTTTCTGCAGCTTTCTATAAATAGTGAGATAAAAAATTGAAGACTAGTACAGAGAATTTAGCCAACCAATTTGCTTATCCAAATCATTCAAGATGGATCAGGATTCTGGTTTTTGAAATATTTAGTTATTCATGTTTCTCCACATAAATTACTATCTTAACAGGAGAGTTGTATTATTATACATATACAACATGCTTATTATAAATAACGTTATGAGAGCTTCACTCTTTAAAAAGGTATTGTAAAATGAATATTGGCTAGCATCCAATGGAGCAGGCTATGCCCTCTCCCGAAAACATACATGTCCACATAATTTAGATTCCCTGATGTCACCTAAATTATTATTTTAAGAAACAAATTAACAAATAATAATGTATCATGCAAGATAAATATCATCAAATAATAACAAGGTTTTAAAAGTGAACTAAAACAATAACAAAGAAATTAGTACTTGAAAAAGTCAAGAAGAAAGGATACATGTACATTTTCTTTAATCATATTTCACATGTAATCAGCCATATTGTAATATTTTTCTATGCAATTTTCTCTGAGAGCTTCATAGCTGTATTTGGGAACGAATCAATTTCTTTACAAGTACTCTGAAATTTCAAGCATTCATATTATACTGAATAATATTACAATCCTTTGTGTTTGGGGTGTTTCTAAATTTCCTATAAATTTTGTATCAGTAAAGCTGATAGGAAGTTACACTGAGTCATAAGAATAGAGAATGATACTACTTCAGTTAGACAAGACAGACTTTCTTGAGACCTATTAAAATAGGCCCTCTAAAATTTACAAAAATAGCTAAATAGCTCAATCAAGATGGATGAGCAAATGATTGCCTTGCGCCCAAGACTTTAACTACACAAGCTGAACTAAGCTGGGAATGTGTGTAAACCTGGAATGGAGAGTGAAGCTTCATCATTTTGAAGCACCCTTAAGAACAACAAACGACCCCCATCTAGTGGGAAAGCGCCTTCTACATACTGCTAATTTCTTACTATCTTTTCAGCATTTCCTTTTCCTTTTGCTGTTCTCAGTATGTGTTTTTAAATACTTCCATCCTCTTAGTAAGGAAAGATGAAGGTTGGCCATACAAATTGTGTTCGAATATACTTGTTTCTGAAAATTACGAATAAAGTAGAACAAAAGTATAAATGCTCTTTCTTTAAAAAAAACTACAGCAAATAATAAACTGATTTTTAAAATAATAATTTCTTTTACAACTTAAACACATGCCACATAGTTTTAGGCATTAATATAGAGTAGAATGAGTGAAAATTAAAGTAATTCTTAAAGAAGATGCAGAGATGTTAAATATATAAAAGTTAAATAACCATTAGAATTGATGCCAAAAATTTAGAAGCATTGGAACTGACATTATTTAAACAAAGTGTAAACATGTGCTTGTAAACAATGCAATAAGCCGCATGAAGCATCTACAGAGGGAGGCTCTAAGCTTACGTTCCACAAAGCTATTACTTTATAAAGGGTGTATCTCCGAAACAAATGGAAACATGATAACATGGCAGCTTAAATGAGTGCTGCCAGTATTATTATGCCATTATCGTCTTCGTTTTAGTATTTAAATGTATTTGAGAAATGTATACTAGTTTTGTGATTGTTTTCTCTCTTATAATTGCTTGCAGTATATTTAACTGCACCATTGTATCTATTATTTTCTCTTTGGTCTTACATTTGAATCTTTTGTTTAGAGGAGTTTGGAATTTGCATTCCATAGCCCATTAAGAAATTTAAAGATAGGAATGGTCTCTTCTCTGCTTTGATAGTCATGGCTCTTTCTGAGTATGTGAAAAATCTGCAAAACATTCCAGTTTTTTAAGATTATGATAATTTATTTTCATCTACTCTCAAGAACAGATGAAAGAACCATTCTAAAATAGTCAGCAGAGATATTGTACAGGTTCTATTTGAAAAACTAAATGGAATAAAAATGTTTGACTGTGGTTACAACTCTGCTTAATTTATCTCAGAATACTCTTCCTGTTCATCTGGGCTCAGGGTTTAAAATACAGGTAATTTTGAGCTTTATTTTTACTTTCTCTCATGCTTTATTTTAAACTAAGTATCTAATAGTTTAAAAAAGAAATTAATAATCAGGCATAATTATATATTAAGATAAGATTAAATGCACTTAAATAATTATGTGATTTTTTTATCTTAATTTATGTCAGCATGTCTTGGGGTAAAGCCATCACACTTGGAAGAAAATTTGTTAAGATTTTTTTTTTAGGACAACAAACCATTAAATCTCATGAGTAATGCTAGAAAAAAGTGGCTTGTGCGTAGGTTGCTCTTTACCCAAGATGCACTTCTGTCTGCAAGATTCTGAATAGAGACACACCTGCTAGCTAGCTGATAACACTCTGGGGTCATTTTATTGAAGAAGCTGTCAGCTAGGAGGTAGTTTTTAAAAAAAAGCTACAGACAAAATCATGACCTGTACAGTTGAGATGAAAGAGGTGTAAAAGCAGAAAGGAACTGTAGATAAGTGCACACTCCTTTGTACCATAACAAAACTTTTACATGTAAATTCAACCAAACAGGGAAGAATAGGGAAGAATGTTTCCCTCTACAGTAGAAACAAATTAGATTGTTCAGCTGCACATTTGGCTCTCAGCCAGGAGAGTCGTGTGCCATGCTTGTTTGCCTACCAGTGCTGCTTAGATTGGCAAATGCCCATGCAGTTTGAAGAGGGCAGGCGGATGACTGGATGCCTGCCAGGAAGTGTGTGGGACTGATGCCACTGCTGGACTCCATAGCCTGGTAGGAATGAGGAGTACAAAGGCATTCAATAATCTGAATGTCCCTTTGCTTCAAGAGAGTGGTGCCAGGCAGCATTTAATGAGAGATTGCTTTGTTACAAAGTCCTCAACATCAAGTGGGTTGGTGAGCTCATTAACCTGACTGCAGCAAATAAAAAAGGCACACTCAGAAGACTCCCATGATAGCCTACTCAATGGTGTAAGAGCTCTTTTGCTTCCTTTATGGTGATCCATTAGCAAGCAGCAGTGTAAACACCATAAAGCAAGCCAGGTTTCTGATTGTTCAACTAAAGTCTTTTTCCCCTTGGGGATTATACCACCAGTTGATATAGGATTTTTTTCTTTTTGTCTTAAGGTTTCTATCCACTGGATAATGACCTGTTTTGCAATGAAGAATTTTTGAGGTTACTCTTCACAGCACAGCTCCAGTTAAGAGGACATGAACTGCTCAGGTGTCTGCAAGGAGGTAATGATGTAAGGACTCAGAGAAACTAATCCCAGAGTGGCGTGGTCCTGTGAGGAAAGCTTGCCTTGCATACCAAAGCCTCAAATGGTGAACAGCTTCTACTACCTTTCTATGGTCTCTTTATTTTGAGCTTTCACGGGGCTTTACATTGCGAAGGACACAGGCTATCTCTGCAGTTGGGAGCAGTTAGCTCACTGAGCACCTCTGTCCCAACTCTCCGGGAATCACTTTCTTCTCTATGTCTCACCATTAACGAATCATTTCTTTCATTTGAAATACCTTTAAAATTCTACAAAAATCCAGCTTGCTGATATCTAAATAGAATCCTGAGAATTAAAAGAATATGGAAACTGTGGATTTGAAAGCCAAGGGTAGACCAAAGTGACAACAAACCCTCTCAACAATGCATCTCAAATAGCCCAAGAACCATTTGTCATTGTGCTATGGGCCCAATGAGTGATGTGGAAATGTAAGACTAAGGGAAATGCATGGCCTTATGGATTAATTTAGAGAAGTACATATATATGCATATATACATATATATTATATAAATGCTCTATATTAAAGTTAAAAACATTGTTGTCTCTATTTTGAAATATAAGCCCGTGTAAGTTAAAATGGAAGCACACACAGGGAAAGTACTCTTCATCAGTATAAAGGAACTAGGCTTTAAAAGTCTGGCTAGACCATAAGAGTATCACAGAGACTTAACAAATATTTTAGAAAATGTTTTTGAAAATGAACTTATATAAAAAAAACCACCAGAACTTACTTCTCGTCCATAAAACTTTGTTTTCCTCTGCATTTCCTACAATATTTTAGACAAGTAACTTTAAGTCCTTAACTCTATTTGCATAAAAATTTTTAAGTAGAGGGATAGGATTGCTTATATAGAGGCTGTGCATCCTTGGGCGAGTTTCTTGACTTCTCTAAGCCTGAGTTTTCTTCAAAGGAAAATATACAGAAGTATTTATATCATAGGTGACTAGAGGGCTAGGTATGTAAAGAACCTCATAAATGCTATTTACTATTCTTGCACTGATATTGCTGTTTGGGACGCATATTTACTCTCCTTCCTGTTTTTATTTAGTTTATATCATCCCAGCTCATTTTACTAAGGCATTTCTTGACATCTCTATATGACATCTTGTATTTTCTGTCATTATCTAGCACTAGTAGTAACAGAGAATCCTTTCGAATTGTAAGAAACTTAAGTCCCTGGTTTACAAGAGCTAGTTCCAGGACAAGGGCCAAAGCCACAGAGGAACCCTTTCTTGAAAAACCAAACCCAAACCAATCAAACAAAAACAAAAACAAAGCAACAACAGCAAAAATCCTTAATTTAGTTCTTGTTCCCACAAAAACAAGCTGTAAGAAATGACCCAGTGAACACATCGGTCAACCCTTTCTGGGCAAAAATAAACAGAGATAAAATCTTCAGAGAGAATCTTTCTTTCAGTTTCTACAGTATGTTCTATTTGGGACACTCTATTTTCTTCTTAGTTTAAGGGTATTTCAAAAATTCTAGCAGTCGCTTTGGTGTTGGGCATACCTAAGCAAAGAGAGATGTCCACTAGGGGGCAGCACGGCAGGGTTCAAAAGGCTCAGGACTTTGAGGTCAGTTGGATGGGGCACAAATCAAGACTGAATGTTGACTAACTGCGTATAACTTTTCCAAACTCCACCTCTCTTTTCCCCGTGTGTGTGTGTGTGTGTGTGTGTGTGTGTGTGTGTGTGTGTGTGTGTG
>JAQHUG010000015.1:7774991-7792470 GCA_028555095.1 Dicrostonyx torquatus
CAAACTCACAGAGATCCGCCTGCCTCTGCCTCCCGAATGCTGGGATTAAAGGTGTGTGCCACCACTGCCCTGCTAGACTGCTTATGTTTTAATTGTTGAGTTGTAATTCTTTGTGCATTCTCATTGTGAGTTCCCCTCCATTTTTATAGTGGAGAGGATCAAACCTGTGGCCTTGTATACACCAGAAGGAGTTCTACCATTCAATCTCAGTCTGTTTTGAGTCATTTATCAGCTGCATTGATTTTTAAATACCTTTCCCATTCTATGTGTTACATTTTTATTTTCTTCATGGTGTCTATTTTCATGATTATTCATTTATTTAAATCTTAGTGTGTAGTGTTTGTGTGTATGTGTGTGTGTGTGTGTGTGTGTGTGTGTGTTGATAAATCTGTGACTGCAGGTCAAAGGACAACTTTCAGAGGCAGTTCTCCCCTACCAGGATCCAACACGAGCTGCCCTGCCTACAGAGAGAAGGCCTTTACCCATACCCATCTATTTCACTGGCCCAAATGCTTCCATTTTTATCTTGATGAATTAAAATTTGCCTATTTGCTTTGCAATACATGTGTTCTTTTCAGTATATTTAAGAACCCATATCCTAGGTCACAGTCAGAAACGTTAAACTGTGTGGTTCCTCCTAAGTCTTAAGTTATTTTCTCTTGTACACTTAATATGTAAAATTTAAAAAATAATATGAAGTTTTTACTTTGTAGCAAAGATGCATATCTTTGAAATGACTTTTATTCTCAGTCATTAAAGGTCATGCACTCCTCATAACTGCTTTGTTTCTTATAGGGATATTGTAACCTTTGTAAATTGTGTTAATATAGCTTGGGATGGAGCTTCACATTTTTTTTATGGTGTGCTGTTGTACTATCCATTCTCTTTCTCTACAATCTGAGATGTTTACCACTCATTGGCAAAGGATCTGAATTTGTAATTGAGTGATATACTCCTCTCTGTAATGCTTTCTTGGTCTTATATTTTCATATACCCTAAAGTTTTATGTAAGATAAGGATTAGCAGATGTTGCACTAGTATCTGGTGGTTGCAACAGACATTATTCTTGATGGTTGCCACATCTAACACTGTTGTAGGACAATGGTCTGTATTCTGTCAATTATATTTTAAATAAGCGCTGATTGGCCAATAGCCAGGCAGGAAGTATAGGCAGGACAACCAGACAGGAAGTAGAAGCGGGTCAATGAGAACAGGAGAATTCTGGGAAGAAGGAAATCCTAGTCTGCAGTCCTGATCCAGCTGCAGAGCAAATAAGATGTGACTGCCTCGCTGAAAAAGGTACCAAGTCACATGGCTAACATAGGCAAGAATATATATGTTATGAGAGGTAATAAGAAGGTTGAGCTCATGGGCCAATCAGTTTATAGTTAATATAGACCTCTGTGTGATTTCTTTGGGACTTAATGACTGTGGGACCTGGTGGGACAGAAAACCTCAGACAACATAACACCACTGCAGTCTCTGTGGTAGACATTAGAAGACCTGGCACTCTGATTCTAGCAAATTGAAAGGGTAGCAGAACTCTTTATTTTATTATGTTTACATCGCATTTTTTAAAATAAACTACTTAAACCAGCCTGTGCTAGTAGTGGACTGTGTGAGAGTATAAATATTTCAATTTTTTAAAAATCTAGTGCTCAAAAGAATGATCATGTTGAATTACTTTTGCATCCTCAGCTTTAATTTTCATCATCAGCCTACTTTGATGTCACATTTGAACGTGCATTTGGTTGATGAATTGAAAAATTGCAGAGGAAGGGGATGTGCACTTTCTTGTCTGGTGCTCTGGTTGAGTCTGACTGACTGGAGGTCTTTTGACATGTACATTTCCTGCCTATAAGATGGTAGCAGTACTTTTATCATTGTGATGACATTATACAGAGAATATACAAATTAAGCATAACAGTTTTTAGTTATATATATAACTATTATATATATATATATATTATATATATATATATATATAACTATATATTAGTTAGAATAGCTTCCTTTTTAAAGAAAATTCTTATATAATATTATTCCATTTTATATCTGCACCAATTGCTTTGGAATTCTGTAAAACAATGCATTATTTAAATAAATACTTTCACAATACTATTAATTTTGTTTACAGGCTTATACTCTAGACTGCTAGAATATGCCGCTTTTAGAATGCAGAATCAGGTATTGATGGATTTTGTTTAAATCACAGAATATCTCATTCATTACAAGAAATGGTTAGAATCTTAGTTTCTTGCTCATGCAGTATGGCTCACATATACATGTCCTAGTATTTTTTTCCGTCCTTTGTGAAGGACATTTTGAACAAGAGCTATTTAGTTTCCTACAATGATCATTCTTTAGAATAACAGATATCCATATTAGCAAGTTATATTTAAAAAAAACAGGTGGCACACGCCTTTAATCCCAGCACTTGGGAGGCAGTGGCAGGCGGATCTTTGTGAGTTTGAGACCAGCCTGTTCTACAAGAGCTAGTTCCACAGGGACCTATCTATCTCTTCTGCATGTATTGGCTTTTCGGGAACCTATTCTATATGGATGCACATCTTCATAGACCGAGATGGAGAGAGAAGGGTCTTGGACTTTCCACAGGGCAGGGTATCCTGCCCCATCTTAAGAAAGCAGGGGGGAGGGTGATGGGGTGGGGGGGAGTAGGGGGACCTGGGACAAGGGGAGTAAATGTAAATTTTTCTTTTAAATTTAATAAAAATTGAAAAAAAGAAAAAAGTTAAACTCTGGTAAAATTAGAGAACCGACTCCTGCAAGTTGTTCTCTGGTGCCCACAAGAGCACCTAATAAATAAATATAATAAAAATATTTAAACTCTGAAAAAAAAAAGAACTAGTTCCAGGACAGGCTCCAAAGCTACAGAGAAACCCTGTTTCGAAAAACAAAACAAAACAAAAAATCAGGTAGAAATATTAATTTTAGAAAGTTTTCTTATAAACTTAAAATACCAGTTTTGAAAGTCAATTATTCTGTTTAGTTTCTGCTATGAAGTCTTGATTTCCCTACAACAATGACTTTCTTTAGTGAAACAGAGGAACAAAGATGTATGTAGCATCAAATCAGGAAATTTTCTTTCCATCATTTCAGGAGAAAGCTTTTTTACTTTTTTTTGTCTAAAGTCAGAAAATTCAAATGAGGTACATACAACTTGGTTGCCTCATAATTTGCAATGGAAAGCAGGATTATCTCCATATATTTTTAACCAGGGTGGTAGCAGACATATGAATTTTAGTCTAGAAACTTGCTATAAGTTCTGCCATATTCTTCCAGAATGTATAAAAGTGCACCTTTAAAAAGTGCATGCACATACAATGATAATTGCAATGGACATAAAACCTGTCAAAGCTCCAATGTCCAATATTCTAATGAATATCAAAAGAGTCCAGTATTTCTGACTTTGACAAATTGCAGATGAGGTTTTATTCATTAAGAGGGGCTGCTAATGTTTATTTAAATGCAATTTACTGTTGCATTATTGATTAGCTACTGCAAAATTATCTTACAAGGAGCACGCGTGTTAGAAGATTTCGGGTTGAGAGCGGATTTATCTAGGGAAGGCCTGTAGGCGTGATTTAGGCCCCAGGACATGAGAGTTTTAATTTATCTGGAAAGAAAGGCCTGGTGGAAGGTTTGCTTTGTTTGCATTTAGACAGCAGATGAAAGGCGTTTTGATGCTGCGCTGGGAGAAAATGGCTGCCACTCTCTTATTCACGCAGAGAATTCAGCAAAGGAAAAAAAAAATCTATTACTCAGGCAAGATAAAACAAGTCTTTTCTTACCCTCAAATCATTCTTTGAATCAAAAATGTGGGCTCTTGTTATCTTCCAAAGGAGAAATAAAAATTTAAGACTGTATCTAAAATCTTCGGAAAATTTTCATACTGTATTGCTGCTAACGTTTCCCTTTGTGCTGCAGTTTTGTACTCTTGGTGGGATCATCCTATCACAAGAGTCTTAAGATGGCAATGTAACTTGATAAAAGGACTTATGAAAGACTTAAACACTTGGATGGAAGATGAACAAACAAACCTTTCAGACACTGTGTTTGAAAAGAAAAAACAGAAATAGTACTTAGATAGCAAACCTGTTAGTCTGTGGAGCAGAGACATTGGTCCAGAGAAGTAAGGTTGTCTTGTGTTAACTTAGTCCACTCTAATCACTATGAATATATTAGCAGTTATGACAATGCCATTGGACAGTACTGAAGACCTGTATATAATAAAAAGTAGCACACTCTTTTGCAGATGGATGGAAAATGGATGGTGACTGATAAAAAGAAAGATAAAATTCATGTAATCTGTATAGAAAACACCTCTTATTGTATATATATATGTATATATGCACCCATCAGGGATATCTTATAACTTCTTGTCCACACAACAAATGGTTTAGCATCAGGAAGTATAGGAAATTCTGATATTCAACATTATCTGCATCAAGGATAGAGAACAAACTTATGAATATAGTTTGAGGACATGACTTGTTAAAAAAAAAGTCATGTCAAAAAAAAATGGTGAGAATTGTCATTTGCTCCTATATGCTGCAGCTAATTATTTAGTATGCCTAAGAATCTCGTAATAATTATTTGATGTTATACCAGCCAGCAAAGAGAATTTAGAAAATGTCTCAACTGATCAGTAGAACATCTGAATTGCATTTCAATATGCAATAATAGGATCCTAAATCCAGACTCTGAAATGTTATCATTCAGAAGACATTTCAGCTGGTTTATTATTCTGTGAAAATAAATTTCATAGGCAGCATTCTGCATTGAAAAAGAAGCTGGAAAAAAAACAACAACAGAAAACTCATTCTGTCTGTGTGATTTGGGGCCACAAATGAGAATGACAGCAACAAGAATTATGTTTTCCTCTGGGGCTTACAGCACTGAAGGCATGGTGGTGATGACTGAGCATTGGTTCTGACAGTCTGAAGGTTAATTATTTATCCACATTTTGGGCCTGCCAAAATGGAATACTGCTAGGCATTTATTTATACAAATCCAAAGTATTCACTTAAAAAATCAACTTTTACTCCTAATAATATAACACTGATAACATAATTTGCTTTTATTTTCTTGCATATTTCTTTCTTTTAACTTCTCTTTTAGTTAGTAATCACATTCTCTTTTGCTACGTGTGTGTGTTTGTGTGTGTGTATGCATACATGTTTGTGAGGGGTGTGCTTTCCCACAGGTGTGCTGGTCTGTATGTGGACACATGGAGGCCAGAGATCAATGACAGGTTTCTTTTCTTACTCTCTGCCTTATTTTTTGAGGCAGAGTATCCCACTGAATCTGAAGCTCACTGTTTTGGCTAGACAAGCTGGCCAGCAGCCTGAGGGATCTAGGTGTGCCCTTCCCCAGTGCTGAGTTGAGGTCACAAGCATATGCATCTCTTGGCTTCTATGTGGGTGCTGGGGATCTGAACTCATAAGTAAACATTTTTCCCACTGAGATCTCTCACAACCCCCATCTTCTTCTTCTTTTTTTTTTTTAAATGAACCTCTTCCTTTTTCTTTTTCCTTTTAGTTCTAGACAGATAGCATAAACTTCACAGGACCATTCCACTGAATTAAGAATGGTTGTTTTTTTTTCTTTTTCTTTTTTTTAAAAAAAGCTAAATATTATGTGTTCCACATACAGATACAGTAGTATGTTACTCTATTAAAAAACACTTAAAAAATTGTGACTTGGCTGGGCAGTGGTGGCGCACGCCTTTAATCCCAGCACTTGGGATGCAGAAACAGGCGGATCTCTGTGAGTTCGAGACCAGCCTGGTCTACAAGAGCTAGTTCCAGGACAGGCTCCAAAGCCACAGAGAAACCCTGTCATGAAAAACAAAACAAAACAAAATTTGACTTGTCCTTCTCATCTGGAACCTGGTACAGACGTGGCTATAAAGTAAAATCACTAGGAACTATGTATCAAGCAAGATATTAAAAAGCAAGATAATAAAAAGGGAGATTTATTTTTAATATTATTGAAATGAGGTAAACTAATTTCAATTTTACTTATAAAAGTCAATAATTATAGCTATGATTGTGCCATCTGAATGGAGAGTGAACATTTTTAAGTTCTCTGAACTTTTAAATGCTGATCTCTAATTAGAAATTTAGGAAGAGAAGCTCCAAAATGAGTGGAGGGAGAATATCTGTTTACTGTAAGAAACAGTGAATGTGATCGTGGCCTAAAATAAGTAAAAAGATCTTCAATAAATGTCACAAGTGACATATTAAATAAGGTATTTGTTCATTCATTCATGGGTTCGTTGATCAGCTGCCTCATTCATCCAGCATTTCTTCACCATGGAATACTTACACAGTGTCAGGACTAGTCTTCATCAGCTCTCTACAGCCAGACTTTATTCCAGGTGAAAGAATGGATGAACAGGAAGCAGGAAATATCTAGACTCTGGACAGTCAATGGATTTTCTCTTAAATAAATTTCTTAGGAAACTTATATTCTTTCCCATTTATTATGGCCAGGAACATCTTTTCTGTAGCTTTATCAGGATGGATCTAGTATCTTCTGGGTTGATTGATAATTTTATATTTTTTGAGTTTGGAGAACCAGTTTTTGCTATATGTTTCTCCAATATAACCAACACTGGGATAATTAAATAAGTTTACATTTAAATGCTATCTTACATATGCTAGGCATAGTGAAACACACCTTTAATCCCAGCACTCAGGAGCCAAAGGCAAGGGGTTATCTGTGGGTTTGAGGCCACTCTGATCTATAGAGTGAGTTCCAGACTCGCCAGAGGTACAGAGTTAAACCTTGTTTCCAAATTAAAAAAAAAAGTTAGTGAAGCAATAAGCAATATTATCATAGTTAGGTTAGGTTTTCTATTGCTGTAATAAAACACCATGCTCAAACAAGTTGGAGAAGAAGGTTAATTTTAGCTTACAGTTCCACATCACAGTCTAGCATCAAAGGCACTCAAGGCAAGAACATGGATTCAGTAACTGAATCAGAAGTCATGGAGGAGTGCTGCTTTCTGGCTTGCTCAGCCTACTTTCTTATACATCCTAGGACTTAAGGATAGCACTGTCTACAATGGGCTGGGCCTTTCTATATCGATCAGTAATAAAGAAACTGCTCCAGTGATGTGACTACAGGCAATCTTACAGAGTCATTTTCTCAACTAAGAGTCCCTTTTCCTAGATCTCTGTTGAAGGAGACTTTTTGTTCATTTCCGGAAGCTCAAACCCAAAACAATCACATAGAAATTATATTATTTGCAGTACTGTTAGGCCAATAGTGTCAGCATACTTCTAGCTAGCTCTTACATCTTAAATTAACCCATTTCTATTATTTTTATTTTACCAGCAAGGTTTCAAAGTGTCTGTCTCCATTGGTGGTTACATGACAACTCACTGACTCCACCTACTTCCCCCCAGCATTCAGTTTAGTTATCTCACCTAGCTCTTTTCTGCCCTATCACAGGCCAAAGAGGCTGGCTTCTTTATTCATTAACTAATAAAAACAATACATATTCAGAACTTCCCATACCAGATCTCTACTTTGTGTGAGTTGACATAAACATACTTAACACAAATATATATCAACATTTGCTCATTTTACAGCAAAGGCTCTTGGAACAAAACTCTGTATTGGGAAGATTTTTTTTTTGTATAAAAGATTGGACACTGTCCGATATCAATAATAAATACCTTTTTTATTAATCCAGAATAAATTAGAAGTTTTTAAATTGCTCTTTTCAACATTACACATGTATGTAATGTATTTTTAATCATCTCACCCCCAATTTTTTCCTTATCTCCTGTTTACTCCCTCTGAACCTCTCCTTTTTCTGAATAGTTCCCCTCTCCTACCTTCGTGTATTCTTTTAATCCCCCACTGCTTTGATTGGGGTTTCTTGTTTGGCCATATTTGGGGGCTAAACCACTGAAAGAAATCATTCCCCTTTCTTTAGTGCTGTTATCTGCCTATTGGTCTTTTGGGAAGGTCAGCGTCCTATGATCTTCTCCTCTTCTATCATGCAACATTTCAAATGGAATTTTTTAGACTTAATACAATTGAAAATTTGGAGAAATTTAGATATATTCCTTTCTTGATTCTATTTAACATCCTTCTTAAATATTTAATTTTATTCTATGTGCATTAGTGTTTTGCCTGTACAAATATCTGTGTGAAGGTGTTGGCTCCTGGAGTTTCCGACAGTTGTGAGACATGTGGTCACTGGGAATTGAATCCAGGTCCTCTGGAAGAACAGTCAATGCTCTTAACCACTGAGCCATCTCTCCAGTCCTTATTTAACAATTCTTACTTGACTTAATTGTTTATACTTTTATCATTTGAACATGAAGAGATTTTAACACAATGTCTAGCAGAAGACAAAACTTCTACAGACAATGTCCGACAATTATTCACACAAGTTATTACTCATCCCTGTAAAAATTTTTAATATTTTCAAGGAAAAGATAGAGAGGTTCCATAGAGGTGAAAACATCAGAATGTCTTTTATTCTTTCTTTTATCATTTTCTATTTTAATATATTTATTTATGTCATTACTTTGGTATATTTGTAATTTGTATCATGGATAATAGGTAAACATTTTTTTTATAATTTTTCATTGAAGCATCTCATTTATGTTTCCATGATTAGGTCTACTGATTTTTGCAGGGTTAAGGTTAGGGTACAAATGATGTCCTTAACAACTTGTACCCAAATATTTAAAATGTATAAATCATGTATCTTACTTTCTGAGTAAATATCTCTTAATAGGAACCAGTAGATCAGTTTTAAATTGTAAATTCCGGATTATTCACTGTACTCAGTGAAAACATGGCTAAGTGATAGGATAGCCATATGGCTCCCTCACTCAGAGCCTGTCCTTTCTGGTCTTGTTCTCTCTCACAAGCAGATATGTCCACAGGCATGTCCATCCTGATGCCATGCCACTGTGTGATCATATCTCAGGCTTATCAAGTTGCAATTTCCTTTCTATCTAACATGGACAAACTCTAACCCAGGCCATGGAAGCATGGTTGCAGATGTTGTGAGATGCCATTTTGCCTAAGCATTTCATGAAGATAGAACGTATTTACTTTCCTTATTCCTACAGGAGGGAAGGAACAGAACTTCCACAACCTTGATAAGCTTTGAGGTGGTAGCTCTTCATAGCTGCATCTAGATCTCTCATTTCCATGCTATTAGAACTCTACTGTGAACACTCTTGTATGTGTGGCTTTATGTTGATATGCAAAGGTTTGAGACTGTTTTGTGTTTTAGGTAGGATCTTACTTAGTAGCCCTGGCTGGCATGACTCTCATTAGGTAGCCTAGGATGACTCTGATGTGGAGATCTGTTGTGTGATGTTTTACTTTTTTGGCAGCCTGCCACCCAGCTCCCAAATACGTCACACATGGAAGGTTTATTCTTTAATTATGAATGCCTGTCCTTAGCTTGTTTCCAGCCATCTTTTCTTAACTTAAATAATCACATCTACCTTTTGCCTCTGGGGTTTTTCCTTTCCTTACTTCTGTATATCTTATTTTCACTCTTACTCCATAGCTGACTGGGTGGCTGGCCACTGACATCCTCCTTTTCTGGTTCTCTCGTTTTTCCTCTTCTGCCTTGTTTCTCCTCCTATTTATACTCTCTGCCTGCCAGTCCCACCTATCCTTGATTCAACCTTGCTATTTGGCATATCAAGTTCTTAATTAGACCATCAAGTGTTTTAGACAGGCAAAGAATAACAGCTTCACAGTTAAACAAGTGCAGCATAAAGCAAAAGAATGGACCTTAAAATAATATTCCCCAAAAGAGATCCTCCTGCCTCAGTTTCCCAAATACCCAGATTATATGAATAAACCACAATCAGATTTGTCTTATGTTTTATAGCAACAAATAAAACAACCTACTCTTAAGGTCTGCGCATTACTGATTTCAACTTATAATATGAAGCTGTTTACATGGTCTCACCAGGTCACCTTCCTTCCACTAGTCCTATTATGTCACAGTGTAGCAAATATACATAAAATAAAAAATACATACATACAAATGAAAAAACTTTAATCTTTTCGAACTGAGGTACATAAAATAGAATTGTGTTACGACTTTAATGTTCATTTGGCTGGTACCCAATGCAATTTAGCACTTGTCACACAGGCATTGGGCACCTCCTTGTCTCTTAAGGGTCTGTTCATGCCTTCTGCACATTTTGTTTTGGTTAACTGACTAGCATTTTTCTTTTTGATATATTGATGAGAAGATTTAAGAGCTGACATAAACATATTGTGTACATGCATATTTTAGTGTGCTAACATTTCTAAAGGTACACTGTTTATACTTAACCTATTTTATTAATATATGTGTCAGTGATAATGGTTCAACAGTGAAGAAGCATTCATTCCTTCAAAATCTCATGAAAGTACATGTGGTTGTCACAATTGCCCATTTACTCTTTAAAGAAGCAAACACGATAAACATACCTACTGACTTATGGGCTTTGCTTGAAGTCACTTCCATCACTTCTCTTTCCTGTCTCCATTTATCAAGGAAGAGTTGCAGATAGTTTATTGGAAATATTCTCAAGAAAATCACTTCCTGAGCGTGGGAAAGCAAACCAGAAAGGGAAATCTCAATGTGTGTATTAGTGTTATGTGATACTAGGTCTAATCTCACAGGGAATGGCCTACCAAATAATCTAAACTGAATCTTAGAATTTTCCCCTAATGAAAAGGGAAGTGTAGAAGTTATTGACAGCATCATCTCTCTTACCCTTTTGTTCCTGTGGGCACTAAAGCTCCTACTTGTCCTCTGCCTTTTGAGTGGCATGATTTCTCTTAGTCCTAGAAAAGCTTTTAGGTGAAGAACACAGAATGAACTTGTGAAGTCAATGGGTCTGTCATTATTTGACGGACACAAACAGCATCTACAGGTCTCAAACATCCACGTCCTGGTTTAATTTTTATTGCAGTGTTGACGATGAGGGAGAATCCTCATCTGTTGTCTGCTCACAGTTATGCCCACAGTGGCACAAGTCTCAGGCGACCCTCACTTAAACTCTTGCTCATGAAGGCTTCACAGGATTGTCATCTCTTCCGTGGCTGTAAAAACCTCTTGCACCCAGGCCTGAGGGTGCTGGCCTCATCACTACCTATGCACTGGTTATCTAGAACTCTCACTAGCCAGTTGTCTCTTCACAAGTATGGCATTTGCCCAGCCTGGGTCTTTGTTCGTGGATGTTCCCTGTATAAAGTGTTGAATCCTCAACTCCATGGAACCTTTCTTAGTTGCACTGTGGAAATTGATCCAGTGCATTCTTGTTATGATTAAATGTGATTGGTATGGCCATACTACACTCCTTAATAACAAGTTTTTATTATTATTAACTTTCTTAATTGACAAAAATTACATCATGTTTTGAATATAAGGATTCCTTACCCCAGATGCTGCTGCATTTGTGTCTCAATCACCTGGAGCTTTGACTCCAGTTCACTAGATCACATTGAATCTACCCTGAACAAAACAGCAATATGAACATTTTATAAGGACAACTAGATATGATCTGGAAAATATTTTATTAATTAAATATAAAGATGATATTTTAATCATTTCCTATTAGATTGTGACATGAAATTCTGTGGTCCTAACACCTGGAAGGTGAAACCAGTAAGACTGAGAGTTTGACAGCCTGAGATATACTGTGAGCTCAGACAGTCTTTAAAACCATGGACTACATCTGTATTTACCTGGTAGAGTGATATCTGTCATTTCTAATGCCTAGATTTTACTGTTAACATTGAGAAAATATTTGGATGGTTAAAGGAAATATTTATACATTGTGAAGTGACTAAACCCACTTAGCTAGCATGAAGCACTTCAGGCATTTTAGATGCACTATGAATGAGATCATGAGGTATTTTTCTTTCTGTGTCTAGCTTATTTTCTTTGGGTAAATTCTCCACATTTATTCTGATGTTGCAAATTGCAAAGGTTTCATTTATTATGGTTGTGTATTATTCTGCTGTACATATACAGTGTGTTTCATTTTACAAATCACTTGTTGACTGACCTTGGTTATTTTCACATTCTTCTATTGAGGATAATGATGGGAGGGCAGGTGTTGCCTCCGCACATTCCCTTTTCTCCTTGGTTCATTTTCAGAAGTGGGATTCTGCCTGTACAACTTTCTATAATGACACTACTAGCTTATATTCCATTGTGCTTGGAGAGATTTTTATATTTTGCAATTTGTTTTTCATTTGATCTAGTTTTAACAAATAAGTACTATTGACTCCAGGTCAGTTTCTGAGAGATACCGAGGAAATCTATACAGCCCCGAAAGAATTGCAACATACCCTATGAATGCATTTCTATCTTTTAGGTTTCATATTTGTTTCTTTAGATTTATTCCACCTTGGTTTTTAGCTTGTTTTCATGCCATTACATTCATGTGCACTTCCTTTGGAAGATCTTAGATTTTGAGTATGTAAGTGACTATGCTTTTCTATGTTATAAAAGAATTCTTCTAGGCTTTCTGCTTTTGAAAAGTATACCTGTACAGCCAATCTAAAATTTATTTGAGAATTATGTGACATAAGAAATCTAAATTTATCTTAATCAGAGGACTACCTATCACAAAATTTTAAATGCCCCCCTCTTGCTTTCTCTTTTCCCCCCTCCTTTTATCTATCTCTTATTCCACAGTGCATTTAAGTTTGGGATTTTCTAATTTCTTTTCCATCTTCTGTCTATGGATAGCAGTGACATTAAGACAGTTGATCTACCATGATTTTTTTCTCTTATTGTGTTTTTCAGAATTCAAATAATATAATTTTTTTTTGAAATTTACTTTTGTAATTGCTGGATTCGGAGTGAGGTGGGATTTTGCTATATAGATGAAACTTACAACAAACTCTACATAACTATTATAGTATCTATTAGTAAATGATTGATGTTTTAGCTAGAATCATCTTCAGTTCCAAAGTATGTGGAACATGGGCCTCTTTTTAAGAGTGAATGTCTTGCTCTTTTGTGAGTTTGCATTTGTGCTCTGCAATTCACTTTCTTTGTCATGTACTTTCCTTCAGTTCCTTTGTAACTGGCACATTTATTTTCCTCTCATCTATCATTTTTGTCCCTTTGGCATTGTGTATGTAATCACTTTCATTTTATGTCCTATTACTCTAATCTCTCTTTCTTTTTTCTGATTAATATTAGACTATTAATTATTAGATAATAATACTATTTTTGCAAAAATGGTCACTTTTTATTTCTCACTGAAACTGAAATCATTTTTACTTGTTTTTTGAATTTATTTCAGTAGGGAGGTACACATTTTAATTACAGCTTATGGAAATAAAATTTTAAGCTTAGTTTTAAAATCTCTGGTAATAGTTTCTGCTTTCAACTCTACTTCTAGCACTTATGCTTTCTATTTATTTTCTATATTTTTTGTTCTTATAGTCCCTCTTTATTACCCTTTTACTACCTGTAATTCCCCATTGTTCATTTAAGTTATATAAATACTTAAATATATTTTATAAATTGCTTCTAGAAGTTTCATATGTATTGGCCTAGAAACAAATTATAAAGTTAATTGTAGGTTTTTGGCTTTGCCTTTGATCTGATGTAGAGACAAATATCCCGTATTTTTCGTTATTATACAATCATTTTGAATATTTTGCATAGCTAATTTCATTTAACATATATTCATAAATTTATTCTTTTCTTAATTTGTCACATATTTTCATTTCACAGCACTTTTCCAGTCTCTTAATATCTACTCAAATTATACAGTTTTCTGTGATCTGTACTGTTATACCTGTGCTTATTAAAAATTCCCTTGGTAAGTTTCTTTCTATTTAAAAATATCTACTTGCCTTATTTTTAATTGAAAAAAAATTCTTTTTGCTGGATACAGAATCCTGGCCTGTAGTTCTTTTGACACACTGTACTGCATTTATTTATATTAGCTTTTCTGCTGTCATATTGGAAATTAGAAAGCATAGAAATTTGTAAAAACAAACCCATGTGCTCACGGGTTTGCAGTCTAGTTTGGCTTGAGCAGGTTCTCTGATCAGGAATGTGAAGGTGCTGACTAATGTGAACCTCCCCGCTAGTCTTTCTTACCTCTTTTTTTTTATTTTTATTTTTTTGTTTAAATATTTGCTTTTTTATTTCACATACCAGTTTCCCCTTCTTCCTCTTCTCCCATCTCTCCCCCTTTCCCATCCATCCTTCTCTCATTCACTCTTCCTCCATCTCCATTCAGAAAGGAATGGGCCTTCCATGGACTTGAGCAAAGCATGGCCCACCAAGCTGAGGCAGGACCAAGCTTCTCCCCCTTACATGAAGGCGGGGCCAGGTAATCCAGCATGGGGAACTGGTTACCAAAAAGGAAGCTAAGCACCAGTGAGAGGGCATGCTCTCACTGTTAGAAACCTCACTAGGAGATCAAGCTACAAGATTGTCACGCACTTGCAGAGGGCCTCACCTCCTTGTTGGTAAGACTCACTCCTTAAGATTTGTGTCTTTTTCATACAGGAGGCAGGGTGGCACTGCGCTAATAGGCTGTCAGCCCTCACCTTTGAACTAGCCAAGAATAGTGACTTGCGCTACTAATTTCTGGCTTCCTAGGTCTTTGACCCTTGAACTCAGACGTGAAGTGTGTAATGGTCTGGTTTACTCTTATTTAAGGACAGTTGCCTGGGTCTTAATTAGATCTGCAGAATCTCTTTGCAAGAGTCGATCACCAGAGACTAGAGGTTTTTCTGCCAGCAGAGAGACTTGGAGGACAATGCTCCCACATCATCCCATAGGTGCCAGGGATCTTTATTGTGAAGGAGCCGACTTTTGAGACCAATTCTTCTTTTGAAGGTGATTTATCTTTGTTCTCTGACTGTTACAAAGAAATTGTTTTTGCTTTGACAGTCTTTTTCTTTACAAGCAAGGTTCTTTCATACGTGCTATTTGGGGTCTGTTGAGCTTTCTGAGTCTCGAGGTCAGCCATTTCAAGCTTTGAAGAATGCCTTGCCATTATCTTGTCAATATCTGTCCTTTCTCATTCCTTACCCTATTTCTAGGTCTTAGAGGATGTGTATTTAAAACTCAGGCTCTACACACCCAGGCTCTTAACCTCCCTTAAAATCTCTATCTCATCTTTTCCTGGATAAAGTCAACATACTATTTTCTGTTCTCTAATTTAATCAATAACTCCTTCCCTACCTGTGTTGAATTTGATGTTATTTGTTGAGTTTCTAATTTCAAGGCAAACTTCCTAATTTTTGTCATTTGAGTGTCGGATCGGAACAAAATATAAGGTATATGTAAGTGCAATCATGTTTCATAATTTCTCCCTACTATCACTATTTTCAAAACATTTTTGAAAACTTTTTAGATCACCCACTTTTTTGAAGAATGTACATATTGCTTAAGTCTTCATGAAAAATCCAAGAAAACTGACTTAGCTTTCTCAGAGAAAGTTTACTGTTTCTTTTTTTTATATATTTGTGAATAATATCAACCCAGACTTACTTTTAAGTTAATTCATGTATTGGAGATTATTTTTTCAAATTTTTTTATTTGGTGAGAATCAGCCAGGGTATACCCACAAGATAGTTTGTAGATAAATTCTTAAGATTAAGTTATAAGTTGTTTAAAGATGTGAGTGGTTTCCCAGTGAGTGGACATAGACAACGCATTTAGATTACCTCTTCCCTGAAGTTGTGATAACTGAGACCAGATCTGTGGCCCAAATTGCAGTGCTTCTGTGAGAGTTTACCTCTTGGCTAGGTCTTGTTCCTTATTTTCTGCTGCTTCATATTCTACATGAATTCTGATGATGGAATTTCAAGAACACTCATTTTGTAAAACTGACTCTCCATCGAGGGCAGCAGTTTTCACTGCTGGCTGTTATTGTAGCCCACTGGTATATTTTCTAAGCTCTTAAAGTATGTTTAATCAAGAAAACATTTTTGCTTTTGTTTCTAGAGGTATAGTTAATGAAACTCTCTCTGTCTCTCTCTCTCTCTCTGTCTCTCTGTCTCTCTGTCTCTCTCTCTGTCTGTCTCTCTCTCTCTCTCTCTCTCTCTCTCTCTCTCTCTCTCTGTGTGTGTGTGTGTGTGTGTGTGTGTGTGTTTATCAGTAGACAATTTCAGGAATCATCAATCAGAAAGGCTGCCCACCTTATTTTCAGGCAGGGAATCTGCCTTGGCCTGGAACTTGCTGGCTTACTAGCCAGTGAGGTGAGCCTCACAGGTTCATCCTTCTCATTCTGCTTAGAGCGTGGATTATAAGCTTGCCATCATGCCTGACTTTGGTCCTGGAGATCAAATCATGTTCATATACTTTCAAAGCAAGTACTTTCTAAGTAAGTCTTATTCCTATTTCCTGGCCCTCTTCAAAAAATTGTATTAAAAACCAATTTATAGAGGGCAATTCAGCTTATTAGTATATAAAGAATGATATATGGAAAATGCTTAGACTGTACTATGATAAATAATTGGAGGAGAAAACAACATACAGTCAATAAATATTTTATAAAATAAAAAAGTTCAGTGCTGTACCTCTTACAGTGATATGTTCTCCCACTCCCTATTTCTACATCAGAATTTGTTGTCTTCTCCATCCTGGTTCTCTAGCAACTGAGTAATATAATATTGGCTGGGTTTCTATGCTAGTAACACTTTTTTTATAATGCCCTTTCCTATACTGAGTGACAATATCCTTTCTTGGAACTAATCTTAGAATTAATTAAATTTTCCTCTCATAAAATTTCTGAATTTTAGCCATGTATTTGGTAGTGTGCTCTGAGATTTAGACACAAAGGGGTATGAAACACAATCTTTCTTGAAAAGAAGTCTCAGAATAAAGCTATGGAAACAAATATGCAGGAGAGGAAGTGTTGATAGAGGTACACCATTATGTGAGTGAAGACTTTGAGATGTTCATCATATGATTTTCTTGAAGACACTTCATCATTAGAATAAGAGACTCTTCAACTAAAATGTTAGTAGTTGCCTTCTGATGTAAGATGACTATTCTAAAGTGTTCAGTTATCAAAAGTACAAGAGTAATTAGGATTCAGCCGTGAGGCAGATTTAGACAGAAGTACACAGCACAAGTTCAATCAATCCACAACTGTCCATGCAAATGTAAGAATATGTATTTATATGAATAAATGTGGTTTCCAAACAGTACTAGGTTTATTTGTTCCCAGAAATGAACTCATAATGGTTTTAGTTTACTTCTTAGAAAAAAAATTTCCAATTTTGTCTTATATTAAAATTATAAGTGGCCATTTTCCAGCTGGGCAGCTCAGTCCCTAGGCCTTTGGCCCTGGGCAAAAACCCTGGCCCCACCGATAAAAAGGATATAGGGTAACTGAATGAATACAAAAACAGGACCCACTCTTCTGCTGAATACAAGAAACACACCTCAACATCAAAAACGGATATTACTTCAGACTAA
>JAQHUG010000015.1:7802586-7819675 GCA_028555095.1 Dicrostonyx torquatus
GTTTTGATTTGCATTTCCCTGATCGCTAAGGAAGTTGAACATGACCTTAAGTATCTTTTGGCCATTCGAACTTCTTCTGTTGAGAATTCTCAGCTCAGATCATTTTGAACTCATTGTCTTAATGTATGAACAGTATAGCTGGGACATTTTTATGAACTTTCCTACTATTAACTTTGTATAAGTTTAGAAAGAAGGAAGATGCACAGCATGTTATAACTATAATATGATGGAGTCCCAAGGGTTTCACAGATTTAAAATAAATGTATCTATACCTGAAATATATCTCCATTGTGTTTTTTTAAAGATTAGGTACCTCTATAGAACCAATGTTTGCCTCAAACTCTCAATCTTCTTTCCTCAGCCTTCTGAACATTAGGATTGCAGGTTTATGCCATTCCAGCAGATCACTTCTTAATTGGTCTTGAATGGTTTGCTGCTTTGTAGGATAGCACATCAATTAGAGATCTTCTGGGGACTTTGGTGGTTGATGTGCCTAAATATCTCTCTTTTCTTATAGGAAAACATAGCATTTCTATTGGCCATTTATAAGAGGAATAAATTCACAGATGGTACAAAAGTGATCAATTATTGTTAACATCGTGTCAATTTCTTAAATTAAGCTTTTGTAAGATTTCCATGTTTTTATCTTAATTTTTAATCTCAGAAAATCACTACAGCACATAAATAAATTTCTCTGGTGTTTGTAGGAGTAAACTCAGTATTCCTCAAATGATAAGCATTTTTTAAAAATCTCATCAGTGTAATTTTCCTGTAAGTAGTAGAATGGAGAAGCATCTCATTAGATATTACAACATTAAGGTCTAGGGATTTAGTTTAAATATATGAGTTTTTCATGAATTAATTCTCCATTGACATAGGATCCAGATCATATTGTTTTTGTTTTTTTTGTTTGTTTGTTTTGTTTTGTTTTTGAGACATGGTTTCTCTCTAGCTTTAGAGCCTGTCCTGGAACTAGCTCTTGTAGACCAGACTGGCTTCGAACTTGCAGAGATCTGCCTGCCTGTACCTCTCCTGATCATACTGAAACAATAAACATGATACCTGTTTATAAATGACCAATGGTACATTCAACAAGTTCCCATAGATTTACTTTAAAAATATTTTATTCCTTAGGTATATGTGGAAACTTTGTCAGCATGGGTATGTATGTGCCCTGTGCAAACTTGGTGCCTACGGGAATCAGAAGAGGGTTTCAGGCCCCTTGGAACTGGAGGATGGATGTTTGTGAGCAACCATGAGGGTTTTGGGAAGAAAAAAACCTGTGTAGTGATATTTTATTTATGTTTCAACAAATAAAGCTTGCCTGAAGATCAGCGTGCAGAGCTAAGCCACTGGAGGCCAGAGAGTGGTGGCACACACCTTTTATCCCAGGACTCGGTGACAGAGGCAGAGGTATCTCTGGGAGTTCAAGGCCACCCTTTGCTACACAAGCTTGAATCTGTCTAAAAGAGAAAGAGAACACAAACAAAGGTGATCCTAGCACTTCGCATTACACACCTTTAATCCAAGCAATAGGGAGGTGTAGACAGGAGTGATATGGCTGGGCAGAGAGGAATTTAAGGCAGGAGGAGACAAGAGATCATTGTAGTCTGAGGTTTGGTGGAGACAGCTGCAGTCTGAGGATCACCCCTGCAGACTGAGGATGGAGTCTTAGGATGCAGTCTGAGAAGACAGACTGAGGACAAGATCCCTCTTTTGGTTTGAGTATTGGTAGTGGTAAAACTTCTCTGTAGTAGCTGGCTGCACTGCTTCTCTGAGTCTTCAGCTTTCACCCTCTAATATCTGACTTCGTGTTTTATTTATTAAGACAAATTAGAATTCATGCTACAAACCTGAGTTCTCTACAAGAGTCACATGTGTACTTACCAAAGGAGCCGTCCCCCCATCCCCATAGATTAACTTTTAAACAATGTAATAATGATAATAATCACAATTAATATCCTATTTTCCAATGTTTGCCAAGTAACAGGCATATACTGGGTGTTGGAATTTTCAATGAACATTACCTATGATCCTTTATGCATCCCATTTATGGAAGATTTCTTTTTGTGTACTTAACTAAAGAAAATCTGCTCTTTACCACAGCTCTGTAACATACCTACGATGGTGCAATTAATATTAGTTCCCACATCTTTTCAACTCTAATGATTAAAGCAGTGTGTCTTCCTGCCTCAAAATGCATATTAGAAGTGGATCTTCCTACTTCAAATCAAATAAAAATCTCACATTGGTGGGCCCTTCCATTTTGGACTTTATCTAATTCCAGTTGTAGTCAAGTTGACAGGCAAGGAAAGCCATCACCTTGCTTCATTATATTATTATAGAAAAGGTTCAATTCTATGTATGATGAGCGTACTTTTTCTTAAAAAAATATACAACCATGGACAAATCTCATACTGAGAACTAGACTGTGAAACTAAAATTCTGTTGGTTCAGTCTATTGTATCATTGTGTTGAGGAAAGGGTTGGATAGCTGAACGTGTTGGATTGTCTGTTATGAAGAAGCATACTTTCTGAAGGAGTCTGATAAGTATAATTTCCTATCACCTTCTTCATGGATGTAAGGAGAGGTTTCAGAGACATTGTCCTGAATGAAATTTGTGTGTGAAATGTTGACTGCAAGTATTATAGATTGCCCACTAATTTTTAAACACAATTCCTGTAAAACCTTTGAGAAGACAAATATTTCTATGGCTTGGATTACAAGAATTCCCAAGTTCTACATTTGTTATAGACTTTCTTTCTACTGTGGACACCTCATCTCCTTCCTCTTTCTCTATTTTTCTTCTCAGCCATGAGGTGGCATCTTATATTCTCCACTACTTCTGTCCAGTCTACCAATGGCAAGTCTAAAAGCCATGGGTTTACCTGACCACTGACTATAAATGGACCCACATTTCCATGGGAGGGAGTTCCTAACACAGTTTGCAACCAAGAAACTCTGATCCATGACAATAGCTACAGCCTAAGAAGAGCTTTGGCAACTTTAGTCAATATACTTCTATTACTACTTTAAACACTTTTATCTTTGATAGAAAATGGGAGAATTTGTTGATTAATGTAAAATTAAACACACACATGTATATATGTTAAAATGTCCTTGCTTATTAGAATTTGATATTAGAAATAGGACTTAAGTAGATAGATAACCCCAGACTTCCTAAAGTAATAGAATATTTGAATTTTAAGGGCCATAAACAAGGAGCGAATAAATGACATTGTATTCAATGTATCTCAGCTGCTTAATAAAGTCAGTGAGGGTTTTGGCTCTTGCCATCCATCTAGTGTCATACTCTGTGACAGTAATGCTTTCACTCACAGAGGTCCAAGTGGCTGCAATAAATCTAAGCCTCAAATCCTTACACCTCAATTGGAAAGTTTGCAGTTGATCTTAGAGCTCAATCCCCTCTACTCCATAGGTTTTCTTACAGGTCTGATTGAGCAACATGCTTGAGGTTCTAATTGTGAAGGAGACTGAATAACAATCCTTCATTCTGTGTGCCAGCTCTACAGGAAAGAGAACAACTGTGTGTTTAATGTTTCCACTCAACTGCTATATTGTTATTGCCGTTTACTGGATTTATATTGACGAACATATCTTTGTTTAGTAATTTTAAGAGATATGGAATGTTGAAGTGCTTTAGAGAAAGTGCAAAGATAGATTCATTGCAGAAAATAGCTGCATCATAGAAGGAAAAGGTCTTTGATGTGCTTGGATCTTTCAATTATAACTGGAAATGTTTTTGTTAGCTACATCATTTTAATCAAAGACTTTCAAACATGATCATAGACCATAATTTCAAAAGAGGCAATTGTTTATAGACTAAAGATAAATGTGTGAACTACTGACTTTTTAATTGATTGTTCTTGCTTTGCCTAGCCATTATGTTCGTCTGTCACCTAAACTTTATATTGAAGAACTAGGCTTGTGTTTGAAAAATCCCATGAAAATTCAGAAGGCTTCTGACACCTTTTGTTTCCATTGATAAAAAAATGGATGGAGATAAGAAAACTGTCTATAGGTTCTCCCAGAGTTCTGTTGCTGTTTGATAGTTTCTCTTTTGCTAAATCTGGGAAATAGCATACATAATTTCACATGAAAAATTTGAGCATTATAGGGTAGATGCCAGCTTGTTGGCTTCCCTTGTTCATAGATGCATAGCCTTTCCTTTCTACTACATGCAGTTAGGACAGATGAGAAACAGGTCATGCAGTGAGGCAATCATGCATGTACAGATAATTTTTAGAATGATCTGGGTATATGTTGTGATTGTGAATGTGTAGGATTGCTATAGATTTACTGTGAGACGAGCTTAAACTATTCAACATGTCATCTCAAAGAACACTGACAATTCTTGAAGACCATAGACATATTTTCAAGGTTCATAATGAGGCACCTTGGAAAGAAGAAGGGAGCACAAACAGAAGAAAATACAGAAAAATATTGCCCCATAGAATATGGATGAAGTGAAACCTTTATTGTAGAAAATCCATAAATCAAGTTATTATTTATAGTATATATGCTTATGTCAAATGGTGTGCTCAGGTGAAATGAATCATAGCTCTACTCTCTGGCTTTGTAGAATCTACTTGTATTAAGAACATTTAATATAACTATGACAAAATGCCTAACTAGCAGCTTCATGGAAAAACTACTCACTTTGGCTCATGACTTCATTTCATCATGTTGGTGAAAATTCAAGGCAGTTCATAGTGGCCAAAGCATGTGGGAGAGGCTCCACACATCTTGGTGATCAGGAGGCAATGAGCAGGCCAGGATGTAGCCTCAAAAAACTATTCCCTCTAATCCAATTCTGAGGAGAGGTCTCTACAACCTCCCAAAATAATGTTACCAGCTGGGAATGTGACCTTGTAAGGGATATATCAGATACAGACCCAAACTCCAGTGGAGGATTCAGGTATGTAAGCACGGACATTATAATGACAAGAAATGCAAAATCGTCATTGAGTTCCTCATGTGTCAGGACCAGGATTGAATACTGACATCTAGATTTAGAAGCAGAGAAATCACTGTGATCTTCGCAGGAACCATATTGTTGAGATGCTAAAAGTACATGAAAGTAATTTGTTCCAGAGAAATCTAAAGGCTAACGGTTGAACTGAAGATTGTGTATATAGCACTTAGAGAATGTTTTCTGTGAGGAACAGAGACTAGAAGATTGGTAAATATTTTGTTCTTCACTTGTCTGTTTTAAAAATGTTGTGAATATTCTTTGTTTAATCTCCAGAGTGGAGACACAATTGTGTAGCAAGAGCAAGTTTAAGTAATAATTTTGATAATTTATTTTGGTAAGATTTGGGCTTTTTGCCTTAAAGAAGAAGAAAAAGAAATTTAAAGGAAAGCCTACAATTCTCCTTTGAGTAACATGAGTAATATGCATTTAAATCTTTTTAGTTTATGAGGATCTATTTTTACTTCTTCCCAAAGTTTTTGGGAATTAAAGATGTCAACAATAATAAGTATTATGACCATAGTAATACAATTAACTTGCCTTGAGTAACAATGATGGTAGACACTGTCCAACAGAAAGAGCATATATTATTTACTAACTCTATCTTAGAGATTAGGAGGTATAATTAGGGAAAGGTTGGACAACTAGCCCGTTCTCTTAGAGTTTATTAATATCAAATCCAGGTCTGCTAATAAGAAAGCTCAGGTTTTTCCAGAATTCTATTGCCACACTCTTATGGGTCACTAATTTTGCAAAATGCTTTTCTTTCTGGAATGAGGCCCTGAGACTGATTCTTGTAATCTACACACACACACACACACACACACACACACACACACACACACACACACACACACACACACAAATCTTTATATAAGCAAGCAAACATCTTGGCTTGGTGAAACACACTTATAATCCCATAGCTAAAGAAGTAGAAATAAACAGACCTTTTGGTTTCATTGGCCAGTAAGCTTAACCTAAATGTCAAGTAACAGACAAGTGAGATATATTGTCTTTGAAAACACCAATGAGAAAGGTGGATGATACTTGAGGAGTGACACCAAAATTTGTACTCTGGCATCAACATGCACTTGCAGACATCGTAAAAGAATCTGCACCTACTCATGTAAAAACATGCATAAGTACATGTGCACCACCTACACACACACACACACACACACACACACACACACCACGCCACACCACACACATACCCTGACACATACACCGGGGGAGAGATCCTATTGCCTTGAGTAGAAGTTTAAAGTAGACATGTATTTTTGACCTTTAGTTTTCTTTGACCATGTTCGTTTTCCACCCTAACATCTTCAGCAGGCAAAAGATAATCATTGTATTAGTGGGAATTGATGTCATCCAGTGTTTTAATTCTAGCTTTCTTGTTTCATTTCACTTCATTTTGTAACCTAAGGGGAAATGCGTAAGATGCCTTCAAAGTAATGCAGTCATATCCTGTTGCTGAGAAGATATCTTACCAGAACAGAAGAAAGAACATTGAGTTAAACTGTCATTTTTGAGTAAAGATGGTCCCAGGCTTTTGTATGATGATTCTACTTAGGATATTTCAAAGTTATGATGGTGGGAAAGACAGTATTCAGTAGAAACCATCACAGCCTCTTCTGAAATAGTGATAAATCTCATGATGATGTGAAGTAGCAGTAAGCCAGGTTTTGGTCGGCCATGAGATCACAATGTTACAACATTCATTGTGTTGCTAAATTATTGTGGTTGGTAGGTGAGTTTATTAAATGAGTTTCTGTCTTAGGATGGGTCTAAAAGGGGTGGAATCTTATTGTAAGTCATATAGAATCAACATACTTGAATACACATACACATGCAGAGGTACACACACATACACTCTCACTTGTTGATGGAATTCATTGTGAAAAAGCACTGAAAATATCTTCAGCATCCTGGGGCTACTAATTCTTTCTAATCTTTAAAAATATTTGGGCTTACAACATTTCTTTCCCCTTTCCCTTGTCCTCTCAATTCTCTCCCATGAAGAAGGAGATTAGATTTTTTATTTTAACATGTATTTCCACTCCTGCTTGAACCCCTGATCTCTATTACTGTTTTAGGGTACTGTCCACATAAATGAGTAGGCAGCTTATAGAACTGAGTAATGAGTTTGCTTTTATACTTTTCATATATTAACTTGCGTGCACATGACTTCAGTTATTTTAGTTTTTATCTTGGCGTGCTTTCACAGACAGTGTGTACAGGAATAACAGCAGTGGCTAAAGGTACAGATCTTCCACTTACTTCCATGGTAACTTTCCCAAGTTATTTACCATTTCACAGAGAGAGGCATATAATTAAATTAGTGTTCTCCTGCACCTACTGAAATCTTTAAATTAAAGCTTAAGGACAGTGCAGTACATTTTATCAGTTTAATATTTGCCCTAATTTTATTTAAAGTGTTAATGATATACAAATACAAAAATTGTACACAGTTATGAAATATTCTCTAGTTTAGCTTTCCTTTTTTAAAATGAAAGTTAGTCATCTGGGATAGAATCTTTACTGACATGGTTTTGTGAAGTAGATTCATAGATCTTACTGCAAATCTCGCAGAATTAGTAGTTTTCTCCGCTGTGTGTGTGTGTGTGTGTGTGTGTGTGTGTGTGTGTTCGGTGTTTTGCTAAAATTAACTCTTGAGACTAATTATTTCTTTAATGGACATTTGGACTTTCAAATACATGTAAATGTTTTCAAGGGGAAGAAAGAAAAGAACGTCAAGACAGTCATCAGAGCTTTCATTCCATTTGGGAAAAGGTAATTATATGGAATGTGAATAAGAGAGGAAGTGTCAGGAGAAATGATACGAATCTTATGCCAGTACATTCTGCACATTGAAATGTCTTATACACATGAAAGGGGAACTCTACCCTTACAGATAAACAGCCCCAGAACTTGATTTTGCAATTCTGTTCCCCCATCAAGTTTTTCTTGAAAGTCCACTTGAATAAATAATTGGTGATAAGGAGAAAAGCAGAGGGAATTTTGCTTTATATGTTGACCACTTCTGAGGATACCCAGGTCCTTAGCAAATAGTTCCTTGGCCGGGTGGTGTTGGCACACGCCTTTAGTTCCAGCACTCAGGAGGCAGAGGCAGGTGAGTTTGAGGCCAGCCTGCTCTACAAGAGCTAGTTCCAGAACAGCTAGGACTGTTACACAAGAAAACCATGTCTCAAGAAACCAAAAAAAAAAAAAAGAGTTAGAAATCCCTTTCCCCTTATTCCACCTTGCAACCACCTTGTCACACAAACCTAGAGTTTAGAGTCATCTTTGACCTCTCCTCTTTCCTCACATACAAGCAGTGATAAATGTCTTTTGTGTAATGCTTTTACTATCTGCTCCTTGTCCTTTCATGTCCAGTGACAGCCTCTGCATTGGTTCCACATCTTTCTTTCTTGCCTTGGTCATTTTAACACCATTCTCTGATTTGTTCTTTACATTAACAACAACAGTAATTTAAACACACACACACACACACACACACACACGAACATAATCTCCGTTATCTTACTCTACTTTTACATCCATGCATTTCTTAAACCATTAAAATACACTAAGACATTATGGGTTGTCAGACTACTAAATATGGTATGATGTGATTTCTGCCCATGGCTCTGACTTCATTCCTCTCCTTCACCTACCCTCTGTTGCTATACTAAGTTTAATCCAGTTGTCTTTTCCATGTATAATAAAACATGATAACTGCAGTTATCTGGGATGGTAATATAGACACAACTACAAAAGAAAATAGAAAGAATGGCCACTCTATTGCTGAAGACTGAAAAAGGAATTTTGCAACTTAGATTCTTTCTTACTACAAATAGAAGGGACAGTGTTATGGGTCAGTGGATAAAAATATCTGCTACTATCCCTGAAGAGCTGAATTCAATCACTGAGACCTACATAACAGATAAAAAGAAACACTCCCATAAATAATTCCATGACCCCCACAAATGTACCATGGCAGGTGCCTCTGTAAACACACAAACTTATGCATATATGTGTGCACACACATGTGCACATATGCACACACCCACATGCATAGTGAAATTAAAACAGGAATAATGTTAACTGATAAGATTTGAGAAAAGCAAATGAAACAAGGTAGCTGAGAGCTCTTTGAAGAATCTGTTATATTTTTCAATCTTAATATTGGCTAACTTTGTAGTTATTATCCTTGTAGGAACTCTCAAAGACATAAATGTAGGTCATCAATGGATACTTATCACTGATAATTTAGGCAAGTCACAAAGCAGAGTCGTGTACTATGATAACTTTAACAGAAGCTCCCCGTCTTATACCAATAAAGTATTGAAAATCCTCAAGACTGAATAGTATTACAACAAAGGTACTAAGTACTTCCGCATAGAACCTGTCACTCAAAGTACCCTGAAGGAATAATGTTATTGCAAAAGGGCCAGCATTGATGTCCCAATTGATTATTATTGCTGTAACAAAATGACAAAGAAGGGAGTATTTGTTGAAAATAGACTTTTATGTTACTAATAGTTCTTGAGACTGGGAAGTCCAAGATTATCTTGCAAACATCTGATGAGTTTTCTTTTTGAATTATAATTTGAAGAAGGAGATTGCAGAATGACATATTGCAACTGAGACATACAAACACACATTCACACAAAGAGAGAGAGACACACACACACTTTGCAAGGAGAGACACAGGGAGAAAGAGATTATAGTATAAACATTTAATCTGTTACACAACTGACTCTTATTCTGCTAGTTTTGGAAGCTGAATCCTGTGCCAAGACTTTATATAAGGGTCTTATATATTGGGATGGAGAGGCTACTTGCGTTCTCCTGGAATCAACTATCTATTTTTATGTAAGATAAAAGTTCCTTCAGATTAAGTGTTCATAAGTTTTTTGAGCTTAATTTGAAAAACTTTGATAGTTATGGTTTAGCACATGACTGACCACTTGTCTCACTCTTCTCTTTTCTTCTTCTTGTTATTCTTCATTACTCTGTGTTTATCATGATCCCTCAGTGATAACCAATTATTTCCTCTCTTTTGCAGATGAAAATATACACCTCAAATTATGTAAAAGTTTTTTTATCAAGTATTTTTTGAGCAGATCTCAACATTTCCCCTTGTGATATGTAGGGGCAAAAAGTAGCTAATAACAATAAACCCTTTTCTAGTTTTTCTTTTCTAGAATTTACAATTTTGGAAAAGAGTATTTAATCAAATGATCATTGTTGATGGATTACTAGAAAGGAAATAAACTACTGAAGAAAGTACCAGTGGCTGTGACATGAACCATGGGAAGTTCACCTGGGGTTGCCGGAGTTGGAATCTAAAGTCGAAGTAAAAGTTATCTGAAGCTTGGGGTATCTGGACCAGTTAATCCTGTGGAAGGAGGCATCTGTTGAGAAAAAAAGAAACCAAACAAACAAAAAGCAAAAACAAAACACAAAACAAAAAGCAAAGACATAACCATAGTCCTCTTACTTTCAAGGTGGCAAACACAAAATCCAGTGGCTTCGTGTGCCACACTCTACAGCTCTCAAGAAAAACTATACTCAGACATTTTAGCAATTATTGTCTACACTTTTCATTAGGAAGGGTTCACTTGGATAAGAAATTTTAAGATAAAGATAGAAAGAAGAGAAAAAAATACAAAAACACCCAAAACAAAATATTATCAAGAAAAATTATGCAGTATATAATAAACTTCCTATACTAGAGAATTAGAAAAGAGAGCAAAATAGGTATAAATTTATGCCTTTGTGGAAATTACATTATCTTAAAAAAGAAAAAGTTGAAAGTTATGGGTTAGCTCTTTTTTTAAATTGATTTTTATTGAGCTCTACATTTTTCTATACTTCCCTCCCTGCCTCTCCTCTCCCCTTCAACCCTCCCCCAAAGTCCCCATGCTTCCAAGTTACTCAGGAGATCTTGTCTTTTTCTAATTTCCATGTAGATTAGATCTATGTATGTCTCTCTTAGTGTCCTCAATGTTGTCTAAGTTCTCTAGGATTGTGATTTGTGGGCTAGTTTTCCTTGTGTTATGTTTAAAAACCACTTATGAGTTAGTACATGTGATAATTGTCTTTCTGTGTCTGGGTTACCTCACTCAAAATGATGTTTTCTAGCTCCATCCATTTGTCTGCAAAATTCAAGATGTCGTTATTTTTTTATGCTGTGTAGTACTCCATTGTGTAAATGTACCACATTTTCCTTATCCATTCTTGGTCGGGGGCATTTAGGCTGTTTCAGCGTTCTGGTTATGACAAACAGTGCTGCTATGAACATAGTAGAGCACATGTCCTTGTGGCACAATTGAGCATCTTTTTGATAGCTCTTAAATGACCTCAAAAGGCACACATACTAAAGCTCTAGTCACTATCCTGTGATAGCATTGGGAGAGAATAGAGTCTTCAGATACTGAGGCCTCAATGAAGGAAGTTAGGTCACTGGAGGCATGCCGTTGAAGAGGATATCTGGGCCTGGGTCATTTTCTCTCCCAGCTCCCACAGCTTCAACAAT
Organism: Dicrostonyx torquatus; assembly: GCA_028555095.1. Lineage (NCBI taxonomy): Eukaryota > Metazoa > Chordata > Mammalia > Rodentia > Cricetidae > Dicrostonyx > Dicrostonyx torquatus. Next base: position 7,814,128 of record JAQHUG010000015.1, read on the forward strand.
TTGCTTCACCATGTTCTCCCACCATGCTATTCTACCTTGTCATGGCTTCAAAACAATAGAGCGAAGTAACTCACAAACAGGAACTACTGAAGCCCAAGAGTCAAATATAGGCCAAGAAATCAAATTAATTTTAATTATGTGTATATGTGTGTGATAGAGAATGTGGCAGCGTGTGTGGAGACTAGAAAACAACATTCAGAAGTTGGTTCTTACCTTCCTCCATATAATCTGAAACTAAAACTCAGGCCATTCAAGCTACAAAAAGTTCTTTGTGTAACAAATGGTTTTATGTGCTTAGCCAGATCACTGGACCCATTTTTTCTTCTTTAAAATTTACACCTTCATGAATTGTGTTATAGTGAGTAAAATCTGCCTAGTATAATCAAAAACACACAAAAAATACACTATTTTGGGCAACAGTAGGTACATAGAGAAAATTCAAATAGAAATGGTCAGAGATTCCCTGTAAGGAACTTATGCTACACTGGGAAGCCTGAAGAGGAAAACCCTCTGCAAAGGTAGCTTTTAATTTTTCTTAAATTTCTTTTCTTTTCTTTTCTTTTTTAAAGAAAACAAACTATCTTTCTTCATTTTACATACTAATCCCAGTTCCCCCTCCCTCCCCTTTTTTCCACCAACCCTCACCCCCTGCCTTCCTTCCCTGCATGCACTCCTCAGAGAGGGAAAGACACATTGCTTTAGGGAAAGTCTAAGGCCCTCTCTACTGTGTCTAGGCTGAGTAAGGTATCCATCCAAAGAGAATAGGCTCCCAAAGAGTCAGTATAAGCAGTCAAGATAAATCCTGGTGCTACTGCCAGTGGCCCTGCAGTCTACCCCAGCAATGCAACTGTCAACCACATTCAGAGGGACTAGTTTTGTCCTATGCTTGTTCCTTACCTGTCCAGCTGGTGTTGGTGATCTCCCATTAGCTCAGGTAGGCTGTTTAATGGTTGTGGCCATAATGTTCTTGACTTATTTGCTCATATTCTCACTCCCTCCATTCTTCAACTGAACTTTGGGATCTCAGCCAAATGCTGCACTGAGGTTCTCTACTTCTATTTCCATCAGTTGCTGGATGAAGGTTCTATGGGTGACAATTAGAATAGCCATCAATCTGACTACAGGGCAATGCCAGTTCAGGCATCTTCTCTACTATTGCTTAGGGTCTTAGCTGGGGTCATCCTTGTGGATTCTTGGGAATTTCTCTAGGTTTCATGCTAGCCCCACAACAGCTCCCTCAATCAAAATATATCTTTTCTTGCTCTCATCTCTGTCCTTCCTCCATCTCAATTGTCCTATTCCCTCAAGAATGGCTAAGATCAAAAACACCAATGATAGTTTATGCTGGAGAGGATGTGGAGTAATGGAAATACTCCTCCATTGCTGGCGGGAATGCAAAGTTGTACAAACACTTTGGAAATCAGTATGGTGGTTTCTTAGAAAATTGGGAATCAACCTACCTCAGGACCCAGCAATACCACTCTTGGGTATATAAATAAAAGATGATCAATCATACTACAAGGACATTTGTTCAACTATGTTCATAGCAGCATTATTTGTAATACTCAGAAACTGGAAAAAGCCTAGATGCCCCTTAACCAAAGAATGGATAAAGAAAATATGAAAAATTTACACATTAGAGTGCTACTCAACAGTGAAAACCAATGATATCTTGAAATTTGCATGCAAATGGATGAAACTAGAAAAAAACATCCTGAGTGAGGTAACCCAGACCCAGAAAGATGAACATAGTATGTACTATGTTTACAAGCTGTAAAGCAAAGCATATTGAATAACTTTTGAATAAAGACTTAGGAGAGCTGTGGTGCTATGTGGCCACTTGGCAGTAGAAGGAGAAAGTCCTTAGGAAGAGAGAAGGAACAGGTGTGCAGACCTGGAGACAGGATTGTATTTGAGATGCTGGAGGAAAGGAACAGAAGGGATTGTATGAAGACAAGAAAACAAGTAAGAGGGCTCAATCCACCTGGCCATGGCATCTCCTTTATTGGAGAAAGGAGTGGTTCTCCTCTGCAGAAGACAGGATTATGGGAGGTTCTGCACAGAGGAAGCAGCTGAAAACCATCTCAAAAGAGTCACTTGTTCTGACTTGGAAACATGAAATTGGAGTAGTCACTCAAGTATTCTCCAGTAGACCTGTCACTGTCTGAATGAAGAACAGATGCATTCCATTTTACTGAAGTTTGAGGAGAAGCACTCCCTTGGGAGCACCTCACTAAGTCACAGTTTTAATAGCTAGAAGAGGTCTGACTGTTCAGTTTTTCATGAGACCGAATGCTCCAGTGAAAACAAAGAAGCAATTATTCTTAGTAAAAATTTTCTCGAGGATTAATTTTGAAAGTGATCTTTAGGAACACTAATTGTAATTTTACCTGACTCTTTGGACATCTCCTCATCAAGCCTGTTGGCTATGCACTATGCCAGTTAAACTAATCAGTGTGTGTGTGTGTGTGTGTGTGTGTGTGTGTGTGTGTGTGTGTGTGTAGGGGGATCACTAGTTTTCAAAACATCTTGTGATGGGGTAGATTAAGAACAGAAGTGTGTCATCGGGTGGAGCGTCCCTCCAAGTCTGGGAACATACATCACCTCCTCTACAGAGAGCTTCTGGATAGGTGGATGCTGGACAAGAGACCTTCATTTTCCTTTTCAGCCAAATTTTCAAATAAAATTGTCTTCCTTCCCTTAATAGTTTATCTTTCCATTTGATTTGGCTGTTGTGCAGTTAGTAGCTAGACTTGGGTCCAGTCAGTACTTTTGCTGATTCACAAAAGCATTTGGAGAATTAGTGAATGGTGAATGAGAGAATGAAGGAATATAAATCATGTGTTGGGAAATGTTTGCCAAAACCTGATGAAGAAGCTAAACTGGATGAAATCAAGTCCCTAATTTTGTCTCAACTATCACTCCATAATTTTGGCTGTTGAGCCTGAAGACATCTTTTAGATGAGTCCTTACATAGCTGTTGTTAGCATAGAAAAAAGACAATTCCAGTATGATGAACAGTGATCATTGTATATGCAGTTTGATCTAACTTAATATTTTCTTTGTTTTTGTAATGACAATGGGACAGGACTCCTTGATGAGACATTTGGTTATGATGAGACGATGGCAGAAGATAGTATGAAGGTCAGAAATGTCCTGGCTTTAAAATCAGTGTCTGTTTAAGGAGGAATTCTAGAAGCAGATAGAACACCCTGTGTTAGTTCACTGAGTTGCCAAAGAAAAGATACTCTTCCTTGCAATTGTGTTAAAGGATCTTAAATCATTTAGCAAAATCTATGGCAGCATACCTGTCCACCATGTTTGACTGGGTGTGGTAGAAAGTCTCAATAGCTTTTCTCCAGATTTTAAATTACTTTGGACTTGATCAAATGTGGAGAATAAATTTGAAACCCAAAGTTAAATTGAGTTATTTTCAACATATGGAATCATTTCCTGAATTGGGGATTATATAATGAATTACACTCTTGGTGTAATTAAGGTTCCTTAATTCACAGATATATACCACTTTTCCTGTCATTGAACACTTAAGGACCTCTAAATGAGCTAAGACTGGAAGGTTGCGATTTTCCTTACAAGTGGATTTTGCATTGGTCTTTGTGGGCAAGAAAGTCTGTCGAGACATTAAAAGGACTCTTGCAAATACTGACACCTGCTTACCGTTGATAAAGAAATTGCACAAACCATACTAAGCGTATCACGGGACCAGATAAAGAAAAAACAGAGTATGAAATCAGTGCTTAAGAAAAATTACCTGCTAGTTTAGTTCATAAAGCTCATGACCCACACATTAGGAGATAGCACTTTAATCACCAGAAAGTAAATGAGATAACCGAAGTTTTAATTATTTATAAGTAACATAAAACATTGACATATGAATTTCACTAACAAAATGCATGCTTCAAAAATCACTATCTAGTGTTTGTTTTCGCTTATATGATTTATAAATCAGCTTTGTTTGCCCTTTTAATTACTTATTGTTCTTATATCAGCATGTGTGATTTAAAAGTCACTTTGAATAGTAAGGTAGTTGTCTGATAAAAATGAAGGTGAAATAAAGAGATAAGTAAAAGTAATTTATCCTAAACAGATAATTGTACCTTTAAGCATGATAATCCCCAAAAAGTGACCACTGTGTGGTCTGATAATAACTTTGGTTCTCAAAGTTCCAAGCCAGTCTTATTCATTTTTCCAGGAAGTTAGAAATCTTGGTAATTTCTCAGTTGTCATGAAAACAGCATTATTATTCCATTTTATGCAGTTCTTTCTTTGAAGACAAGTAAAAATAATATTTCCCAAGCGCCAATTTTTGTCTAGTAAAAGCTTTTAGGAGGATTCTTCACCAAAAATTTACTACATGGCAGATGTCACAAGGTGCCAGGAAATCAAGGTAAATATGAGTTAGTCTGCCACTCTTCTGCTGGGTTCAGGGGGAAATGTGTGTGATATTCTGGAAGAGACACTGAGGAGCTGCCAGTCCTTCCTAGAATGATGATCAAGAAGAGCTTGGACAAGGAACTTAAGGATGCTTTAAGAGGAATTCACCAGGCCTAACATGGTCAAGGCAGAGGATATAAATGGTAGCGGGAAGAACCACTGTAAACAAAGAATTGCTCTTTCACATGGGAAAGGCTTCAAATGGCATCAAAGTTGTATTCTCAATTCATAGAACATCTCATTAAGAGTTAGGAAGTGGCTGCATGATTTGTTATACCTCCTATTTCCCCTTTACTGGATGACTCTTATTCTGGTTTCAACTCAAATCATGTTTTCCCACCATCCAAGGCCCTGGGGAAGCTGTTTTTCCCACAGCCCTGCACACAGATCCTTCACTGTAAGAGTTTATTGGTGAATGACTGTATGCTTCTCTGGAAATTTGGCAAGCACATATGGATGGCTTAGCATGGTCACTCTAGTACTTTCCAGATATTAGTTTCAATAATTAGTTTATTTGAATCACTGACTTCTTTTTTCTAACCTTTATCTTTAAAATTTCTCAAATAATTTTTTAGCTACTTAGTGAAATAAAATACCTAAGAAGGAGTAAAATTTATACATTTGCAGGCACAATTGTGATTTAAAACACACTGTAATGCACTCATTTTCATAACTTACTTAAGTGGCAATAGTGTATATAATTTCCACATTGTTTTTTCTACATAGGCAATTTTCATTGAGTGAAAAATAAAAATTATAGTAAAGATCTGGTCTCATGACATACAGAAGTATCTTTCTGTGTCTAATGTACAAATAACTACTGAAAACTGAACTTTAATTCTTAAGGATCATATATTTCTCACCACAACCCATGTGGGAGGTGAAAAAATCAGGCTCAAAGGAAACAAATAGGAAGTTTCCATAGTTACATAGGCGGGAACTGTCTTCTAGAGACATTTGAAGTTTTGTTCCTATGCAAACAAAATTTTAGGAAATAAACAAGTTTTATTAAAAGCAAAAGTTATCAGTAGTATATAATTTTCTGTAATAGACAAATTAAGACCATAAAGAGCTATTTATTTATTTATTTATT
>JAQHUG010000015.1:7847297-7859628 GCA_028555095.1 Dicrostonyx torquatus
GATAATGGGCCAGGCAGAGTTTAAATGAATATAGTCTGTGTGTAATCATTTCGGGCATAAGCTAGCTGGCAGCTGGGAGTCAGGCACCCGGAAAACAGCCCCACTTCTTGGCAGCAGGACACAGCTGCCTGCCTTTTACAACAAGGGACCATTTTACTTCTTCAATTGGATAATTAGAGGAAAATGAGGGATGAATTTTTGTTACTGGGGCTTCCTTTGGTAGAATGGAACTTGACAAAAATAGTTATTATTAATAGGTCAAATTTTGTATGTTTCTGAGTTACAAAATGTGTGTTGATTTTATTAAGGTGCTTTTTATTTTTTAAAAATTCATAATTTCAGAACAAATATATAAATAACATTGTACAGACAAGAATGTTGTATTTATATATTTAGGGATATATAAATGCATATGTATATTTAACAATATATGCACACACATATATGACATATATACATATTATGTATATATTACATATTATATATGTCATATGTATGTAACAACAATTATGGCTAAAGAGACTATGAATATGAATGAAAGCATTGCTTTATATAAGAGGTGCTGAATGGAGGGAAGAGAAGGGGAAAGTGACATAGTTGTTTCTAATTTTGATATAGAAAAAAATATATTAATAAAAACCCTGTTCAGAAAATAATCCAGTTATTATCTAGTTCTTCTTTTCATGCAAGTTCCTCCTAGATCCAAAGAAGTTATAAAATATGGTATTTACTGGGGTACGATGACTCACTTATGAATATAAAATATTATATACAATACATAATGTTTCATTCATATACAGATTGTATGCAATTTATATGCATTTCAAACAGTTTTCACTTAGTGTCTACTGTTAGTCATGTAGTATGCATTGTGGGAGGAAGAAAATAGCACATAGCCTCTCTCTCACAAAATTTATAATCTCAGGATTTAATAAAGGATAATAACCTCATCATAACAGATAGTCCAAGTAAATGCCGAGGAATTCCACAGAGCAAGATGAATGTTAATTTAAAGAATTTAAGAAAATTGGATTCAAGGGGCTTGATAATGGCAATAAGGATTGATAAGAATTTGGCAAATGGAGAAACTGGTAAATATAGCAAATACACACATGGAATATTATTACAGTAAGCATTTAAAATAAATAATCTTGAGAGAAAGATTTGCACAATGTCAACAATTTCTGGGTTGAAATGGGTAAAAGATATTGAAAATTTGAATAGAAGCTTTTAAATTGAATGAAAACTATAATGAACTTTTATGGAATAATTTTTTTTCTCCAAAAGGAATTAAACAAAACTACAATTGTAGGCAATAACTTATCAGTTAGAGATACTAATATAGAGATAGAAAACAGCAGAACCCTGTAATCACATCGAAACAAATTATTAAACATCAAGGAAAGGCTCAGTGGTGAGGGTAGGATTTCATGGTTGTGTGGATCATCAACTCTTTTGCAGGACCTGAACACCATGTTAGAGTTTAGAGCACCATGTTTGAGTCAGAGCCTATCTTTGTCAAATGATGTAATTTGCTTTACTATTAAACAGGAAAACTGAATTCAAGTCAGAGGCCTACCGGCTTTCTGTCCTGGTTCTGACTTGCTGCGTGAGTTTGAGATGGCTATTTCATCTCTGGCTTTTCATTTAATCATTGGTCATGTAAAAACAATGTCTCAGTCCGACTGGACTGATGTGGCGATTAAGAGGAACTTTACAGCTTCTGTCAGTCTTCTCTGAATTGAACCTAAGATTGTACAGCTATAAAAACTACTTGATATAAATAAAAATGAGTTTCAATTTTGATTCATTATTCATGTTTAGATATTGTATTTCATAACTAATTGGCAGTGTTGATGGGCTTTAAAAGTATGGATAAGCTTTAAGCCAAAGAACCCATTTACAGAATAATGCTTGTATATACCACATCCTTGTATAAAGTGAGAACATTCATCTGATCGCGTAATTTTCAAAAGTGTTTTTGGCCAATAGTATTTATCATGGTCTTTTCTTATTGAATCTCTGCCTTCAGAACCTTTTAGGCTAAGGTCCCAGGATTGTATGTAACATTCTTTTTCCAGTTACATATGTAATGAACACATTTTACATGGTCAATAGTACCACACAATTATTTATTTGATTTTGCTTTGCTTTAAAATTTTTAGGACAAATTTACAAGCAAAATTCATTATGACAAAGGGAGAGTCACATACATAAAGCAAATAATATGCATTTAAATGGATGGTATATTGTTTAAATGCCTCTAGCTGTTAATACTGTAAAAGACTATTTTACCAATACTCCCATTTTGCTTGATATAATTAAATCACTTTTGCACAAAATGTTTTAAGATTTGAAACCAGAATATATATGTTTGAAGTGCTCTGTGAAAACAAACATAGAAATATATACTTTTTAATGCAGAAGGGTGAGGTCAACTTTCTTTATATCATAGAATAGCTTTATAAGAAGGAAGAAACACAAAACCCTGTTTATGTGATCATGTAGATCAAATCTTCACATTAAATATCAAAAATTCACGGAACTAGAGATATGGCTAAGTGATAAACTGTCTTCTTAGCATGTATAAGGCCCTGCGTCTCATCTCCAGCACTATAAATAGTAACAACAATGAAAATACAAAAAAAATGTTGTGATGAAATGATTCCTAATGATATTCCACTGTACTCATAGATCAATGTCTGGTTCAGATATGTTCAGAGAAACTCCCCCCTGCGGAATGAAACAAATATAGCTCTAAATGGGATTTCTCTATCAAGTTCTCTATATCAAATCCCTCCCGTCAGATCTTAGGATATTCTGAGGAAGAGGGGACTGAAAGAATGCAAGAGTCATAGGAGATAGAGAACACCAAGAAAGCAAAGTCCCCTAATCCACATGAACAAAGCTCACATGACCTCAGAGACTGAAGCAGCATGCAGAGACTTGCACAGGTCTGCAGTAGATTTTCTATGCTTGTACTATGACTACCAGATGAGTGTTTTTATTGGACTCTTAAGTGTGCAAGTGAGTGGATCTCTGATTCTTTCATGTTCTTTTGGTTATTTTCCTTTGGTTGTCTTGTTCAACTTAGATGTCATAGTTTTTTTCTTTATCTTGTTACATTTTTGCTTTGTTAATATTTTTTGAAAATGAATGAATGAATGAATCAACCAAAGTCAGCCTATCTACTAAGGTAAAGATTAACAACTAAACTGTCATTTATACCTTCTGGGAGAGGGAATTTTTTTTTCTTCTACTAAAATGACTCTGAGTATATCACCCATCCCAGGACAGTCTTCGTGTTCAGGAGTAGTTTATCAACATATAATGAACTCCATAGTGGTGTTTTGTTTTGTTCTGTTTGCTTGTTCTATTCATTTGGTTTTTGTTGGGGGGAGGGGGTTGAGACAGAGTTTCTCTGTAGCTTTGGAGCCTATCCTGGAACTAGCTCTTGTAGACCAGGCTGGTCTCAAACTCACAGAGATCTGCCTGCCTCTGATTCATTTGTTTTGTTTTGTTTTGTGTGTGTACTTTATTTGGTTACATTTGGTGTTTTTGTTTGCTTTTTTGTTTGTGGTTTCATTTTGTTCTCTTGATTCTGTTCTATTGGGGTTTTATTTGTTTTTAATAAAGAACTTAAAGTTGAGTGGGTAGAGCTTGGGAAAAGAACTGGAAGGACTTGGGGAATAAAGAGAATATGAACAAAATACATTTAGATTGCTTTAAGTAATAAAGAAAATATAATGTTCCCAAGTAAAGAAATCTAGAATTCTGATCCCCTGGACTGTATTGATTCATGCTCTGAAGTACCATACTTATGAAGTCCATTCAGCTCTTATAAAATTCTGCTTGAATAATTCATTTGTGTTGTTGATCCTCTCAGCTCTGACTTCTTTTTGCATTCTTTAAAATACTATGAACAAACCAGGTTAACATTTATCAAAGCTTAGTTCTGGGAAGCTCTTCAGATGCATTATAAGGAAAGAGGACTTCATGGTAAACAATGCCTTTTTTCAAAATATAAAAATTATGTTATGAATATATGACAATCTCAGTGCTTCAAAAGTTGGTAAACTTATTTCACAAATGGAAAATATTATTAAGAACAATACATATTTTAGGAACATTAAACTTACAAATTAAGATTCCAAAAATACTAGTATAATTACTGTACTTTACTTTGTTTGCAATTTTATCCAACAGCAACGTTTATTGAACCACAACACAGCTAGAACAGTTATCTTGTCTCCTGGATTGACTCAATCTGCTTCTGGCACTGTCATCTCATCCATCTCTAAAAACAAAAAACAGTTCTCAGCACTAAGATATTGCTGTGTTAGAATATCAGAAACCAACTGATGACTCAGGCCTTATAAGCAAAACCCTCCAATGCCAATATCTTTACTGGACAGAGTGACTGCTTCTTGAAGCAGAATCCAGACAGATAGTAAGAGAAAAAACAAGTCAGGAACTGATGAGTCTAAAACCAGAGTCTAACTGAAGGAAGAAAACTAGATGAGCTTTGGTTGCTCTGCGGAAGAAGGAGACCATTGCAACTATCATGAAGTTAAGGAATAATAAAGGGAGCTTTAACAAATAAAAGTCAAATGATTATGAAGCACCAGCATATGAGTTTGGGTGCTGACTACATTCAGGGCTGAAAATATTATATGCACATTTTAAATAGCTCTGAAAATCACATTAGTATAGTCATTGGATTTTGGAAAATATTCTTTCGAAATCCCCAAAGTGACTAGAAATTATCATGTATTTATACAGGCTGGTTGAATATCCTGATCCTTTGAGAAGAGGAATAAATGATCAAGAAGAGTTCAATAGGGTAAAGGTAAAGGATGAGGTAATGGTAAAGGAAGAAGAGTAAGGCAAGATAAAGAACAATAAAGATCTTTGAAAGTTACAGAAATGTACAATTGTAGATATACATATTTAAAAATAATTTAAAACTAGTTACCTTATAAGGGAGGGTGTTGCCTCTTCTAGGCACCAGAGACTAGCAGAAAGTACAGTGCCAGAAATGAGTCATCTCTTTTTGAGTTGTTGGTCAATGAGTTTCCATAGATCTCAAAACAGTATAGGCCTTTGCTAATGCTCTTGTTGACCCTTCAGAACTAGATAGGAATGCCCCATTGCTGAAGACAGCACATATTTAAGTCATATGTCTTCAAGAAATTAAGTTGGCCCTAATATGGAAATTTCACTCCTACTGGAAATTTGGAATGACTAAGCAAGTCAGATTGCACGCTATTTTCCTGGAATCCCCTTTTTAGTACTCCTTGATATAGAATAGCTCCCATAATTTGAGAATGAAAACACTGAGGAAGAAGAGTTGGGGAGAAACATGCCTTCTTCTCTCTCTCCACCCTCAAACACACTTGGGCACACACATAAAAAGAAAAGTCACTTCTGGTATGTGTAGAGTCAAAGATAAAAATTAGGTAAGTTGCTGTCAATTGCTTACAAAGAAATTGGTAGATAGAAGATGAAAAGCACATGCTGTGGGAATGCAGAAACAATATTTTTGTGTTTTGATTTTTTTCTGTTTTGATTTGGATTGTTTACATGGGAGTTATTGGGAGAAAGATTGCTCTAAAAATTAATGTTCATTGTCAACCAAGCTAGGTTAAGTAATGCCTAGATAAATATTAATACACACTTCTGGCTTTCTCTGTGAGAGTCATTTCCAGAGACAGTAATATCATAAGTATTCTGGTCTAATGAATGAATCACTCACTTGATGAAGCAATAATATAATAACATTGTTGGGGTTAGTGAACTGTAGTTGATGGAAGAAGTCACAGGATGTGTGTCCTTGGCAAGTGTATCACCTCTTGTCTGCTTCCTGTATCTGCTTTTCTCTGCTTCCTGTCTTCGCTGCATAAAGAAATTTGTCCATCACATACTTCTGCACAACTTTCTAGTGAGCCTTTAAAGGTTATAATTATAAGGCACATTAAAATTTTCCAAGGAATGAAGTAGCAAAAGGGTAGAAAGTGTAGGACACATAAGATGCCTGAATTTTTCCCATTAGATTGCTCTAGATGGAATGATTTATAAAGAACAGAAACTTATTCCACATTGTTCCAGACATTAAATGCCATCCAAACTATAGCATCAGGGTAATTTAGCATTCTCCTCATAAACAGCTTCTTCTTAAGACTATGTCCTCACATGGTGGAAGAAGCAGGTACTTCTCTTGTGTTTATTTCATAAGGAACTAATACTCATGTTCTACTCCCATTACCTAATCAGTGTCCCAAAGTGCCACCTCTTTGGTACAGTTTGATGGCTCTTTAGATAAAAGAAACTTGCTACCAACTCTGAGTATGAGGTCATCATGGAAGAAAAGTAATATTATAGTACCTATATACATGTACTATGGCAAAATGCCTTGATGCCATTTGCCATGTGCATGCTCTCACATGCATGCAAACAATAAGAACATGTGAAAAAGTTAAGAGTGTTCTAACTCTTGATCCTATTACCATAGGAGTTTAGACTTTACCATAAAAATATCTAAATGACATAAATATTCAATTGTAGCAGAAGCAGTGAACAATGTTCTTGCTCATCCCTTTACTTAAGATGACTAGAGCCCACAATTTCTCTTGAGAGATTTTTCCAGGTTTTCTCTGTTACCTTTTTTTCACCTTTTCATGCTTCTGTTTCTTCTATCTTAGCTCACTATCTTATTTGCCTCCAGAAGAAATTTTCAGAGTCTGTTGTATATACTCATTAACAACATTCCCTTTTAGCTTTCGTACCCCTCCTCCGCAGGAAACTACTGTATGTATTACACCACCTGATGCTCTCTCCTCTGTAGGAAACTACTGTATGGATTACACCACCTGATGCTCTCTCCCTCATAGGAAACTACTGTATGGATTACACCACCTGATGCTCTCTCCCCCATAGGAAACCACTGTATGGATTACACCACCTGATGCTATCTCCTCTGTAGGAAACCACTGTATGGATTACACCACCTGATGCTCTCTCCTCTGTAGGAAACCACTGTATGGATTACACCTTTCTCCCTCATGCTTTTTCTCCTAAACACCAAGGCACTGAATTTTTCAAGATTCTGCCTCCACAGTGGTGTAATTAGACAAGTAGGAGAGGATGAAGGTACATCTAAGGTATAAAAGAGAAACTGAGAAATGACAACTGTGCTCAAGGGGACTTTTTCCCTATTTTGTTCTGAAATCAGGCTAAATGGAAATAGAGTAAGAGAAGGCCTGTAAGGCAACTGGGAACCCTTCCGTAAAATTCAGAATGCTCATCTAGTTTAAAAAGCAGACTAAGTTTTTATTTGGAAAAGGGAAAATATAGTGTTTTTATCAAGGAAGTATCTTTCTCTAGCTTTTTCATTGTGAAGTTTATTTTGGTGGCCCAGAATAAATCAATTTTTTTTTAGAAGAACCTCAAGGAACTTGACCTGAGGTCATAGAATTGGGAAGAAATAAGTGAGGAAAATAGAAGATGACAGCTGACCAAAAAGAGGAAGCAGCAGAAAGAATACTGTCCTCCTGAAGAGTGGATAGCAATAGGAAGCTTGGTTGCCAGGTGGTGGAGGACAGAAAAACAGGGGATTTCAAGAGAAGGAAGTATCTCATGACTAGAGGAGGTGGAATTGAGTGGTTTAAAGCAGACTCAACTGGAAATGAGAAGCCAAATCCTACCTCGGATAAGATTTCATGTCTGAGCCTCTCAAAAAGGCTTGTGGACTGGATTCAAGACACTTAGGACAGTTCTGGAGATTTCTGCAACTAGTTGGAACCATGAAAGTTCTTGTATTTCACTCTGCATTAAGGGGCCTTGATCCTGATTTCTGTTATAATGCAGAAAATACTGTTTATAAGGCTTATGAGGACTTTTGTTTTTCGTTTTGTTTTTGTGTTTGCATAACTAAAGCACATTGTCGGGGTCACTGTGCTGGGTCTCATTCATAAGCGAAGAAAGCTGGGTGAATAACAGAAAGATAAAACTGCACAAATAATTCGACCAGTCCCTTCAGTCACATTCATTTGGTTATGGACTATTAGTTATCAGTTTTACTCAAATGAGAATATTCATGTTTGGCACATGTTGTAGACTTCTTCAGAGAGGAAGCTGCCTGGAAAAGTTTCGAGTCTTGGCTGGATGAAGGGGCATTTTTCCCTCTCACCAAGGTGTGCTGCAATTGAACATAAGTGTCCGCACTCAGACAACTGTGTGTGTTGTGAACAGAGTGCAACTATCTCAACATGCCTGTGCTGTATCATAACGGCTACTATAAAATTACCTTGATTGGGGGGGGGTCCAAAGCAGCAATGATTGACTCTCCTAGGTTAAGGGCCATCTTAACTGCTGAGGACATTTATTGCCCTGTACTCCTTAAGTGGTCTCAGCAGGATATGAGTGAGTGAAAGTGGAACTGTTTAGATTTGTTCTTGCCAAGAGTTATTTCTAGTTTGAGAATGACTTTAATAATCTTTCAGTGTTGTAATGATCTTTTCTTTAATACATTCTTCCTTTTATGGTTTATTTTCACCTTTTCATTTTCAGGAAAAGTTGGTTTGTTGGTGTTTGACTTTCCAATTCTTATCTCTCCTCTCTCTTTCCCTTTTACTCCTTCTGCATATTTCCTTTCCTTTCTTCAACTGTTAGCCATATTCCAAGTCTGATTGAAAGCAAGGGAATCTACTGAATATTTAAAGTCTGCAGCACGGGCACTTCGAAGTTGTTAGGAGTTGTTTTGAAGGGTATAAATTGAGCTATCAGTTCACAATGTTTGAACTCCTTCCTATTTTCTGGTGCTTTTATCTAGCTTCTGACTTTTAGATCCTTTCGCATCATTTTGCAAGGTTCGTATAAAGTCATCCTTTTGTGAAATTGTACTGCTTTGTTGAATGTCAGGGAATTTTTGTTGATTTGCAGTGCCTTCATCTTGGGATAAATCCTCAGTTACCTCAGAAGATGTATTTGTGTGTGTGTGTGTGTGTGTGTGTGTGTGTGTGTGTGTGTGTGTTAGCGTTCCTTTTGTGGTTTGCTGTATGTCTTCTGATGTTTTGATTTTCCAGATTTTGAACATCTTTGAGATCTTAGTGCAGGTTTTTTTTGGTATTTTTTTCTTCAACTTTCTACTTACTTTTTTCTGAGGTTAAAATCTTAACGAAATAAAATGATTCCTAACTTCTTTCTCCTCTCTTGATTGGTTCTACTGTGCAAAGACCACAAAGCTTGGGATGGCAATTGTGTTTTTCCTTCTATGTCTAGTGGTATGTACTTGGTCCTTTTTCTGATACTATAAACCACATCCTGGCTACTGAGTAGTGATGGGAATAAAAAAAACATTTCACCCTGTCTTTTGAGTCTTAAATATTATATACAGTGCATAATGACATTTCGTTAGCTGCAAAGTATTGTGTAGAAGTAATAGTTTGCATTTACCTACAAAAGACAAGGAAAAGATAGAAAAAATGGGGGCAGTAGGTCTTAGTTAAATGTAAGCTTTTATAATTATCAGAGATTTTAGTGAAACAGCAGCCCCTGATGGAACAAAAGAAACAACTAGAAAGGATATAAAGAAAACTCAAAAATTAGAGCAAAAAGGTAAATAGATAGTTTTATACAACATAAGGGAAAGCAAAATGAGGTTGAAGGATGAAGCTTAGTAGAATGTTGGACTATTAGAAAGTTGCAAAGTTCACAAGTGTTGTAATTCTACACACGAGTACTTACTAATTGATGGGCAATGCTATTAATAATCACTTAAATTTGGTTTTAAAAATTTTGACTTCAGTGAAAATGCTTGAATATACAGCCTTTGAGAACTCAAGTCGAAGCCTTCATTTAAAATATGAAAATCAAAACAACAAAGCAGACAGATTTGTGCATGTAATCTTGAAAACAATGCCTACATAGTTTAGCACCTGTGGTAGGAGGATTTTTCCCAAGATGAAGGGATCAGCAGTAACTTCACAACATTCAAAGCAGGATGTAATTTGGTTGTATAATTTATAATTAAAAATGCATACTGAATAAACTTATGTGTTATTTTAATAGGTATTTTAGAGAAGAGATTATAGAAGCAATGAAGACAGATGGATCAGATATGTATAGTTGCAGGAACTAGAAACAGATTGATAAAGCATCAAAGTACTCACATTTAGGAAAGAAAACAAGCTTTCCACTGAGGCAAAGATTCCCCTAAATTTTGTCATCATGATGATGGACCTCTTGCATGCAGAGGCCATCACTGGTTAATTGATATTCACCTCTTGTTCCATCTGTATCACCTTCTACCTGCAGATGGGTTAACAGAGAGTTATAAATGTCCATTGTCCACTGATGGCACATTAGGTAAAGGTGGAAAGCACTGACCTTAACCATATAGTCTTGAATTCACAATCCATCCTTTCTACATTAGCACAGATCATAAACACAGAGCAGACTTTCTAACAGTTTTATGTACCTTGCAGAGGAGGCCTTAACAAAATGCAGATTTAGGTCAGTAGGTGTGTGCTGATGTTTGAGAGTCTCCTAGCTTTTTGATGTCCAATTTTCTGTGGACTGCACACTGACGGACAAGACTCTATTCTTTGTGTTTGTGTTAACCATGGAGCTAACCTGAGCAAGATTTCAGAGCCACTATTCACATGATGGTCTATAACATTAGCATTATCTAATTGCTGTCAATTTACATCAATTAATTTGGTATTTTGTTAATAGTTTTTTGATGTTGTTACATTGAAGTATAATTCCTATGATATAAATTTTACCACTCAACTGTTTACAAGTATGTAGTTCAATGGCTTTTATAGATTCATAGTTTTGTGTAAACATCATCACCCTCATCCTTTAGAGCAGTGGTACTCAACTTGCAGGGTGTGACCCCGTCAATGACTTTTTCACAGGGTCCTATGTTAGATATCCTACAAATCTGATATTTGCATTTTGATTCATAACAGAAGCAAAGTTGCAGTTATGAAGTAGCAATTAAATACTTTTATGTTTGGGGTCACCACAAGAGGAACTTTATTAAGAGGTCACAGCCTTAGAAAGGTTGAAAACCTCTGTTCTAGGGAAATCTTCCATAAAATTTACAGTCATTGTTTCACCTCCTGATCTTCTAAACAGTTCTCTGTCTTTCTGTACATCTTTATTCTAATCAAGTCTTACAAATGACATCAAGATATCTGTGACCTTATATGTCTGCTTTTTCATTTAATATATAAAATAATGTATTTATTTTTGGCACATGTACCCTTATCTTATTTCATGGTTAAATAATATTTCTTCTTATGGGTAACTGTGTTTTCTTTTTTCATTCATCTGTTGACAAACATTTGAGTTTCACTCTTTACATATTATGAAAAGTGCAATTATAAGAGTGATGGACAAGCAGGTGTCAACATACATTTTTCTTATCTTGCATGCATTTCTAATAGTAAAACTTCTGGATGACATTAAAATCACACCTTGCCTTATTTTAAGTTCCTAGTAATGAGAATTCTATACTCTGCTTCCTCACTACAGTATATTTTTTTGTTTGGTTTGGTTTTTGTGCGTGTATATATGTGTATGTATGTATCTATGCATATTCAAGTTGTAGGTGCATATGTGTGCACATATGTGCATGTTCATGTGTGTGCTGATACATACGCATGTGTTTTTGCACCTGACTATGTATGTTTCAGTGCATATATGTACATGTTCAAGTATGTTGCAGGTACTTGCATGTATATGGTATCTGTGAATGAGTGTGTGTGCCTGCATATTTTTGTATGTTCACGTGTATGCAAGTGCACTTGAGGGTGTGTTTGTGCACATGTGTGGAGGTGTTTGCGTACCTGTGTATATACATCTGTGCATGTTCACGTGTGTACAGGTGCCCTTGTGCATTTATGTGCGCGCGCGCCTGTGTGTGTGTGTGTGTGTGTGTGTGTGTGTGTGTGTGTGATAGAGATTTGTGGACAACTTTGGTATTTTTTACCTTGTTTTGAGATAGGATCTCTACTTGGCCTGAAACGTACCAAGTAGAGGAGGCAGACTGAGAGCGAACCATTTGTCTCTATTTCCTCAGTCCTGGAATAGAAAGAGTTCATCACCACGTTTGGCTTTTTTAACATAGGAACTAGTGACAAAACTCAGAACCTCATGCTTGTAAACAAGCAGTTTATCAACTGACCTTTTACCACAGCCTCTGCTTTGAAATGCTGTTAAAGGAGGCCATTAGTTTGTTCCTGGCCACGCAGCCTCAAAATCATCACACAGAAACTATATTATTTATAGCAATGCTTGGCCCATTACTCTAGCTTTTTATTGG
>JAQHUG010000015.1:7881908-7905958 GCA_028555095.1 Dicrostonyx torquatus
TAACTGGACTCTCTGAATGTGACTGCCAATAGGGACTGACTGAGAAGCCAATGATAATGGCACTGGGACCTATCTCTTCTGCATGTATTGGCTTTGGGGGAACTTATTCTATATGGATGCACATCTTCTTAGATCGAGAGGGAGAGGGGAGGGCCTTGAGTTTCCCATAGGACAGGGTATCCTGCCCCATCTTAAGGAAGCAGGGGAGGGCGGTGGGGTAATTGGGGAGCATGAGGGCCGGGAACAAGGGGAGTAAATGTAAATTTTTCTTTTAACAATAAAAAAAAGAGAGAAGACTAACATTTCTTTTGTGAGAGCTGTCAATTGGAGATAACTTCTGGCTTAGGGATGAGGATTTGTATACATTTCCTCTTTCAGTTCTGGGCCCCTTTCTGGTTGGACCTGTGAAGGCCCTGTTTATGGTTCATGTGGCTGTCATCTCTGTGAGTTCACATGTGTGTCAGTCCTGTTGTGTCTAGAAGGTACTGATTCCTTGATATGTTCAACCCCTACTGGCTCTTAGAGTTTTTCTGCCTCTTCTTCCACATAGTACTCTGAGCCCTGAGAGAAGGGTTTTGATGAAGACATCCCACTCAGAACTGAATGTTCTGAGTTCTCACTCTCTAGACATTGCACATTTTGTGGGTCTCCATATTAGTTTCCATCTGCTATGAAAGCAAGCTCCTCTAATGATGGCTGGTGGAGATACTGATCTACGGTTACACAGAATGCTGTTAGGAATCACTTTATTTCTATGTTCCTTTAGCCTAACAATAGTATATGTTTTTCTCCTAGTCTCATGTCCTTGGTCACCTGAGCAGTAATAGACATGGGTTCCAAGTGAGTCTTAAATTTGGTCAGTTAGGAGTTGGTACTTTCACAACTTTTTATTGCATGAGCATATCAAATAGATGGACCACTATTGTAGATCAGAGGGTTTTGTAGCTTGGTTGGTGTTTATCTCTCTCTTCTGGTAATATGCAGGATACCTTCCTGAACCATAAGCACCAGTCAGCAGGGATGAAGGCCCTAGGACCCAATTCTCCACGTTGTATCAGTTATAGAAGTATTGTCTTAACAAGAGGCCCTTGCCATAAGTTTGTGGAGAGCACCCAATAGCCTTGAAGGTAGTCTGAGATAATTTGTTGCTGTTGTTCTTTTTTTTTTTGTTTTTTGTTTTTTTTTTTTGATTTCATGAATACCCTTTGACCAATAACTCAGTTAGATACAAACCTTTCCTGGTACAGGGGGGTTCCATTAGGTGTTGAGAGGTCTAATTAAAGATTTGTTTCACCCATTATTTTGTGATTTCCCATTAGATTCCTTCCATGTATGTATATACTTTATGGGGCTTTTATCGTAGTATGTTTTTATATGACTCCTCAAGAAGTCTTTAGTGCTTGCTGCCCCTCCCTGGATTTCCTCCCTTCTCTCATCTTTAAATGTTTCTTCAGAGTCATATGACTGCTTCTCCCCAGCCCTCATGCATCATAGACATTATCTACCTAAATGTTGTACCTTTCCTTGGATGATTACATTTGTTAATAACTAGAGTCGTTTCAAAATGCCAGTTAGTCATTATCTTTTCTAATTTAATTTACTCTCAGAAGAAAAATACACATTCACAAACCAACAGTGTTTCCAGGATGCAATAAATGCACCTCACTCTGTGATGCTCCTTGCCATGGCCCCAGAGCAGTGCATCTCCTCCCAGGTCACTGATTTGAAATAACTCATAAAGTGGCAGGTGCAGTGGGTAATGTTGCCAGGTTGGCTTGGCTGTCACAAATGCAACTGATTTGGTATACTCAAACGAGGTATCAAACTTTCCGGAGCAGCAATCTATTTAAAATCTTACCCAGAGGAATTCTTAGCACTGAATATTACAAAATAATTAGGTTTGGATGGGTGAGTCACTGTCTAGAATGACAACTAGATATCGAGTTGATTTAAATGCACTATATACCAACCCATAAAAGATATATGAGGGTTTTGAGGTCATTTCCAATTTTCTTTCATTAGAAGTTGGTATGAAATATTTCTCAGCCAAGCATAGCTATGAGTTATATGCTTGCTCTGCTTCAGACCTCTTTCTTAAGTTCATGCCCAGCTATAAAACAGTCTTGATTTTTCTGCCTAGCCATTCTGTTTTGGTCAGTTTCCTTTCATCATTGAATGTGTCCTTGCTTTCTAGCTAATTGTGGAATTTTCCAAAACTCATCTCCAGTTCAAAATCAGAGGCCTCTATTCTGGTCTTCTGAATGCCTGCTTCCACATGCTTGATTTGAGGAATGACTTCTGTTTTTATGTGACCTTGAAGTTTTAATCTCTACATTTGTCTTTACCTCCATCTGATTGAGTGGAGATGTTGACAAAAGGAATGTTATCTATCTATCTATCTATCTATCTATCTATCTATCTATCTATTTTTTTTGAGACATGGTTTCTATGTAACTTTAGGGCCTGTCCTGGAACTAGCATTTATAGACCAGTCTGGCCTTGAGCTTGCAGAGATCTGCCTGCCTCTGCCTCCCAAGTGCTGGGATTAAAGATGTATGCTACCAATGCCTGGCAAAAGGAATATTTTATTTGTTTTTCTGAGACAAGGTCTCACTATGTATTTCTGGCTGTCCTGTAACTCACTATGTAGATCAGGCTGGTCTTGAACTTACCTAGCTCTGCGTGGCTTTGCCTCCCGAGTGCTGGAATTAAAGGTCTGTACCACTATGCCTGGCAAAAAATAATGTTTTTAATCCAATCATTTGTGTTGGAAGAAATTACAAAATGGAAGTCAAGCTGGAAATAAATCTCCCCTCTTGAAAAATGTTGAACTCACACTTGTGCATACATCCATAAGTACACACATGTGCAAATGCTTTAACATTATGGTCCTTGTGTCATATAATTAAGCATCACTCCTGGTTTCTATTGTTCTAAAATACTCCTCTTTTCCCACTTCAGGACCAAAGTCATTCAGACTAATTGTATACTTCACAAGTTAATGGCTAGCTCATTTCTGACAGACATCTCTTCAGTTCTCCATCATTTAAATCCATATTAAGTCACATGGTTTAGACAGACTAAAATGTAGTAACTTAGAGAATAGCATACTTCTGAATTTTGTAGTTTCAAAGCCCCTCAGCGTGATATTGCTGTAAAGTGACCATGTTAATCCAGCTTGTGCTTATCAAGTTTGTCAGGGTGCCAAGGTCTGATTATGCCACCACTGCCAAGATTCTATCTTGTTAAAAGGGCATGAAGAAGCTTCCTTCAGCATGAAATGTCCTCATTGTCTCTAAAGAAGCAAAGTTAAACATATTTAAAAAACGACCTCTAACACATTTTAATCATGTGCTTCTTTTTAGCATTTTATACAAAGTTAATCATAACTGTAGTCACAAGTATAAGAAATTTAGATTAAAAACAGTAAATATATAGAGTTGTGAAAAATGCACAGTATAATATAATGACCAAAGAATATGTAACACATTACATGAAGAGTGTTCATTTAAGTCCTAAAAATGTCATCATCTAATAAAACATAAATACAATGTTCTGAATATAAGATCTTGATTTTCCAAGTAGCAAACACAACCTTCTATTTAATATTATAATAATTATAAGGTAAGGTATTTTACATAATATCTAAGCATCTAAGTTGTTAAGTGAGAAATCTAAAATGATGGATCCTGGTCAGTATTCATTAGAATTGACCATAAGCAAAGGTCCTAAAAATGTGAAATATGACAAGTAATTTTCTTTAGGTATGTTTCCAAGTAGAAAAGCTAGCCTTTTTATGCAAGTTTAAAATACTTTCATTTAACTTTAAGTGGTTTAAACACCAGCTCTTTATAACCTCAGTGATTATTTTAAACACATTAAATAATCAGTAATGTTTGAAATATACTTATATTAGACAGAAATTAAAAATAAAGACAGAAAGCTGTTGTTCTTAGCTTTATTTAATAAATCTAGAAAGGAATATAAGGTGTACTGTTGTTAACACCCTTGGCATAAGCGCTGCTGAAACATTACCTTATGATGTTGAAAATATAATAAAACTGTCTTTATGCACCCAATTTGCATCCTCATTCTCATAGAAATACATCATCTACTTCTTGCTACATTTTAAATATACTTAATAAATTCTTGTTGAGTAGATTAAGCATGTGTTGACTAGACACTATCCATTATACAGAGATCTAACATGCAGTAATAAAAGGCTTAATAGTTTGCACAATGGCAGTCTTCCCAGGGATCAAGACAATTACTTTGACATTATGTAGCGGGAATGACCAGATCAGTATAGCTGCTCCAGCAGTAAGTTTCCAGACCAAACGTCTGTTTGGAAAAGCATCGCAAAACTTTATCAGGTGTTTTATTTATATTAGAGGGTAAATAAAGCAGATGGTTCTACCTGATAGAAACTTAACAAATGGACATAGTATTTCATATTCAAAGTCAAGATGGGGGCTGAGGAAAAGGACTTGAAAGTTAGTGTCATTCAGCTCTAACTTTAGCTAACTATGCTTTTTCTTTTTTGTTTCACAATGTGTTTTCCCTTTTGTCCTCTATTTGCCTTAAATTTTGCTTTTAGCCTTCTGCCCAATATAACAGTGCTTGTACAGGAAAGTGCGTGCGGAAAGGGGTCTAACTAAATATACTAGTGTGAATTACTCACTATTTCCAAGATTTTACCTTTGCTCACATATGTCTCCTGAACAAATGCTATATGAAACTTCACCATCAGATTTAAGAGATTGCCACTGAAACTGCTGTGAACCATATAACTAAGTGATCTTTGTAAGCTTGATGCAAACCTGGGAGGAGGGAACCTGAGTGGATGATCGCCTCCATCACACTGGGTTGTGAGCCTGTCTGTGAAGTACTTCCCTAATTGCAAATTGATGTTGGTGAACTCATCCCACTGTGGCAGTACCATTCCTGAAAAGGTGGGTCCAGGCAGTCTAGGAAAATTAGTTCTGCAAGCTAGAGAAAGCAAATCAATATGCAGCATGGCCTCCACTTCCATTCCCTCCTCCAGTTCCTCCCTTGGGTTCCCTCAGTGATGGATTATAGATTCTATGATAAGTAAACTGTTTTGTTTTTCAAGTTGCTTTGCATCATAGTGTTCATAACAGCAATAGAAACCAAACTAAAACAAATTGTATAGATTGAAACAATAAATGTATGTCTTAGTTAAAATTTATATTGCTATGAAGATACACTATGACCAAGGCAACTTTTATAAAGAGAAGAATTTAATTGGAGGCTTGCCTACAGATTTAGAGGGCTAGTCCATCATCGTCATGGGCAGGGATATGCATGGCAGGAACATAGTGGCACTCATGTGCTGGAGAAGTAACAGAGAGCCACACACTGATCCACAGGAAAGAAATCCTTAGCCTGGCATGTGATTTTGATATCTCAAAGCCCACTCCCAGTGACACACTTCCTTCAACAAGATCACATCTACTCCAACAAGGCCACACCTACTCATTCAAGCCTTTTCAAATAGTGCCAATTCCTGGTGACTAAGCATTCAAATTGATGAGATATGGGACCATTCTTATTCAAATAACCATATTCTACTATCTGGCCCCCATAGGCTTATCATAATGCAAAATTGTATTCCGTCCAACTTCAAAAGTACCCATAATCTATCACAGTCTCAATGGTATTAAAAAGCCCAAGGTTCAAAGGCTCTTCTGAAATGCAAAACAATCTCTCGATTGCAATCCCCTGTAAAATCACAATAAAAAGTAAAATCACATACTTCCAACATCTAATGACACAAAATATATATTACATTCTGAAAGGGAAGAAATTGAGCATAGTGAGAAAATACTAGACCAAATACCAACACCATCAGGATAAACTCTAAATTCTTCATCATCATGTCTGATGTGAAAGTGCTCTCCAGATCTCCAAATGTTTTCAGTCATTTTATCTGCAACATGCTTCTCACACTTGGGCCGAATCCATACTCAGCCAACAGGTTTCCTTGGAAGGTATTTCTAATTTCGGTATTGCCAGCATCTTGTGGTCTTCTACATAATATGGGCTTCACAACACTTATGGTTTCATGCAATGGCATCTCTGGGTCTCCATGCACACATAGGTCTGGCCTCACCATTTTTGTTTCCTTAGGTGCACAGGAAGGACCTATAACCCCTTTCTTCTATTCTTCACTCTAAAACCAGAATGACTTGGATGAAGCCGCCAAGTTCTACTGCTTGAGGAGGCTGGAACTTGCACCCCTCCTTTAGTTACCTTTGCAACAACTTTCTATTGTTAATGGTTTTATTTGCTGTTTAAACCAGTTTTTCTTTAATTTCTTTTTACACATTGGAAGTGTAGATGGTTTACCCTAAGGGTACTACCCTCATTAATCAATTTAGCATCAGGCTTTTCTATAAACTTTCTATGTCCTTGATTCCAGGAACTTAAGACCATTAGCATTCCTGGCGCTCCTTTTCTCTTCAAACTGTAGATTTTATGTTTCTATTTGTGTAGATTGCCCCTTTTCATTATAATCTGCCTGGGAATGATGATATGTCCCAAATAGACACAGATCCCTTTCCAATTTGTGGTATATGTCATGGAGCAGTGCTGCAAAATATATTTTAGTCAACTAGGTACTCCTTGCCAGAATGTTGCAAGTATAGTTTTATCACCAGTGAAGTACTCAGCACCAAATAAATAATGGGTTCTGCATATATGTTATAAAATCAATCATAAATGAACTATAAACATCTGTAATAATGCAGCATCATAAAATGTTGCTGTATGTGTAAGAAAACATAAATATCCATATGCATTCCATGTGAAATGGACCCCAATGCACATTAAAATGTTCATAGAAAATGTAATGAATTTTAGTGGTTTATAACATTATTCATAACTAATACTGTTTATAAAACAGATGATAACATTGATGAGGTTGAGTAGCAGGGGTCTTCTGTATTTCTGTGCTTTGATTGGTTAAATAAAAAGGATGCCTGGTATGTAAGATAGGACACAGCCCTTAGGTGGGCGGAGTAGACAGAATGGAAGGCAGTGAGAGAAAAAGGAAGTGTGTCAGTCGCCATGAGGCTCCTGTTGCAGATGGATGCAGGTAAGTCACCATCTCGTGGTGACCTACAGACTTTTATAATGTAATGTATTTTATAATAATATCTTTTAGTTTAGATATGAGAGCTAGCCAAGAAGAGGCTAATGATAATGGGCCAGGCAGAGTTTAAATGAATATAATTCTCATGTGGTTATTTTGGGCATAAGCAAGCAACCAGCGACTGAGTGGGCTGGCAGCTGGGGGCTGGGAGCTGGGTGCCAGGAATACAACCTACACCTCTCCTCCATTTACAACAATGAGGAAACCAAAAGTTAGCAATGATTTTGATTGTTATGTTGAAATACAAAAGATAATTTAGGAAATAATATGGCTAATCCAGTTTTTTTTAAAAAAATGTCAGAATACGTAAGCATTTTCCAGCTTTTTTGTTATGATGTTCAAAATTTTTCATTTTTAAGTTTTTGGTGTTCATAATAAAATACAGCAAGATGAAAGAAACATTAACACAAAGAAAGGTGAAAGAGCCCAAGGAACGGCACAAAACTCAAAGACCTGCTTATTCACATACTCAGCAATCCCTTAAAACAAGTAAACTGGAAGACATAACATATATGCGGAGGACATGGTGAAAACCTGTGCAAGCCCAGTATACACTCCCTAAGTCTCTGTGAATTTATGAGCTCTGCTCATGTTGTTAGAGGGCCTTGTTTCCATGGTCTCCTCTATCCCTTCTGACTCTACATTCTTCCTGTCTTGTATCTTCAGGGTTCTCCAAGCCCTGAGGGGAGGGAGTTGTTGGAGACATACCATATAGGGCTGAGTTTTCAAGTATGCTCACTCTCTGTATAATGTCTGGCTACAGGTATTAGTTCTATCTGCTGCAGATGAAGTTTCTCTGAAGATGGATGAGCAAGGCACTGATCTATATCAGAATTACAGAATTACATTAGGAGTTATTTTATTGCCACTTTGTTTTTGTTTTTGTTTCTTTTTTTGGGGGGGCGGGGGGTTTCAAGGCAGGGTTTCTCAGTGTAACAGTCCTAGCTGTCCTAGAACAAGCTCTTGTAGACCAATAGACCAGGCTGGTCTTGAACTCACAGAGATCCACCTGCCTCTGCCTCCTGAGTGCTGGGATTAAAGGCATATGCCACCAACACTCAGCACTACTGTTTATTTATTTAATAGAACACTAGTATTTTATCTTATCTTATGGCCCCTAGACTATCTAGTCTCTGGTTTTCAGGTCATCCAAGCAGTGTTAGGTATGTGATCCTTGTGGTGGAGTGGGCTTTACTAAATCAGATATTGGTTAGTGACTCCAACAGGCTTTGTGCCACCATTGCCATAACATATTTTGCAGGCAGAGCAGACATGACAAGGAGAGAAAATTAGAGACCAAATCCCTGAGGAAAATAAATATAAAATATCTCAATAAGATACTTGCAAATTGAATCCAAGAACTTATCAAAAAGATAATCCACCATGATCAAGCAAACTTCACCCCAAAGGTGCAGGAGTAGCTCAACATACATAGACAAATGTAATCCACTGTATAGTCAAAGTGAAGAATAGAAATGACATGATCATCTTATTTTGTACAGAGAAGGCCTTTGACAAAATCTAACACCACTTTATGATAAAAGTGCTCGAGAGACTATGATTATAAGGATCATTCCTCAATATAATAAAGGCAGTTTACAGAAAGCTCATGGTCCAACATAAACTTAAATGGACAGAAGCACAGAGCAATTTCACTAAAATTATGAGCAAGACAAAGGTGACCACTCTCTCCATACCTATTAAATATAGTACTTGAAGTCTTAGCTAGAGCACTAAGACAAGCGAAAGATATCATAGGGATAATAATAGGAATTGAAGAAGTCAAAGTATTGTTATTTACAGATGATATGATAGTATATATAAGTGACACTACCCTAAAAATTCCAGTGGGAAACTATAATTTATGAACATATTCATCAAAGTAGCTGTATTCAAAATTGTCTCTCAAAAATCAGTAGCCTCTTCTGTGTAATGACAAATTGATTGAGTGAGCAATCCAGAAAACAAACCTTTCACAATAAATTAAAATAATATAAAATATCTTAGATTAATTCTATCCAAGTAATCCAAGGACTCATTTGGTAAAAACTTCAAGACACTAAAGAAATAAATTGAAGAAGCTACCAGAAGATGAAAAGATCTCCCATGTTTATGTGTCAGTTGGATTAATGCAGTAAAAATGGTCAGCTTACTAAAACAATCTACAGATTTAATGTGATCCTAACCAGAGTTACCTCACAGTTATCACTGATCTTTAGAGGACACTTTTTCAGCTTCATATGGAAACACACACACACACACACACACAGAAAACAGGATAGCTAAAGCAACCTGAATAAAAAAAAAATCTGTGAAAGGTATCACTGACCTACTACAGACCGAGAGCAATGAAAGCAGAATGGTGTTGGCACAAAAACAGGCACATCGGTCAATGAAATCAAATCACAGACTCAGATGTAAATACACACACCTATGGACATCTGATTTTTTTTTTATATAGAAGCCAGAAATAAACACTAGAAAGAGACAGCATCTTTAACAAATTGTGCTGGTCAAACTGGATGGAGGCATGTAGAAGTATCCAAATAGACTGACTCATTATTATAACCCTGTACAAACTCAACTATAGATGAATCAAAGAGCTAATCATAAAATTAGAAACACTGAACCTGATGAAAGAGAAAGTGAGGAGTAGACTTGAACTCAAAGGAACTCAAGAATACTTTCTGAAGAGAACACTATTGTACAGGCACTAAGATGAACAATTAAAAAAATGAGATATAAGGAAACAGAGGCTTTTGTATAACAAAGGATACTATTATTCAGATGAAGCATCAAATTACAGAATGAGAAAAGTTTTTTTTTCAACTAAATATCCAGCAGAAGGCTAATATCCAAACTACATAAATAACTCAAAGAACTAGATTTCAAGAAAATACACACCCCAATTTAAAAATGGCCTACAAATCTAAGCAGCAGATTTTCAAAAGAGAAATATCAAATGGGTGAGAAACAAATAAATGCTCAACATTCTTCATCATCAGAGAAATGAAAACCAAAACTACTTTTAGATGTCATAGAATGGCTACGATAAAGAAAAGAAGTGACAATTCATTCAGATGAGGATGTGAAGTGAGGGAAACAATCCTCTATTGCTGGTGGGAATGCAAGCTCGAATAGCTGCTTTGGAAATCAGTGTTGTACCCTAACAGATACATAGGTTGAAATCAAACTGTCAATTTATGACTAGCTATGTTAGTCTTAGTCATATACTCATCCTTTGGGTATATGATGATGCCAATCACAAAGGTACTTAGTCATGTGCATTGCTGCTCTACTCATAATAATCAGAATTTAGAAACAACCTATATGTTACTCAGTAGAAGAATGGATGAAGAAAATATGGGACATTTTCAAAATTCAGTGCTCTTAGCACGGAATTTTTAAAAAATGAGATGAAATCCACAGGTAAATGGATAGAATTAGAAAAAATATCCTGAGGAAGGTAACCCAGACACAGAAAGACAAGTATTATATTATTTACTTATGTGTGGATATTAGCTGATAAGTCAATGACAAATCTACTATTTGTAGACCCACCGAGGTTAGGCATAAAGTAAAGTCTAGGGAACACAGGTAAATCTCCTTAGGAAGGAAAATAGAAGATAGTTGCCATAGACAGTGGAGGGTGGATAGGGCTGAGACAGGAAGATCACATGTGAAGGGGGAGAGAAGAAAAGAGAGAGGAGAAGGGGGAGAGATGAAGGGGAATAAGGGAAGGGAGAGAGGTAGGAAATATGGGGAGAGACAGTAAAAATTAATGCCATTTGTGGCACAGTATGGAAAACCTAACATAGTGGAAGATTTCTAAAATATGTTCACATATGAAGACAATATGAATGAAATTTTCAAATAAACAGGAAGTTAGAATTCCAACTGGGCATCAGGATGACAGTTGTGGTGCTGGGTTTGAGTTACATCTAATTGAGGTGTTGACCAAATGGGTCCCACAGGAATCCCCAAATAACCCAGGCTCATACAAAGTCTACATGTTGCTTTTCACAAACTGAAAACAAGGTCCCATTGCCTAAAACAATACCCACATAATTCATTGGATGTGGAGATGCCAAGCTGCTGCCTACATAAAACATTTACCCTATGTTCAGTCTTTGGTGCAGAAAAGTACTTGAAGAATTTCAAACTACCAAAAGAAAAAGTACTAAAAATACTAAGGCGGCCACAAACCCTTTGATCTACAACTCCTAGCTTACTTCGTGTCTTGGAAACCTCAAATCACTTTAAGGTTAGAACTTTAGAAAGCTATTAGAGTAAGTATGTTTTACTTGACAAATGCAAGAAATCATTTTTACTTAGAATATTATAATTATTCAGTGAGAACACCAGCAATAATAATGGATGCCATTTATTTCAGGACTTTTTTATGTAGGGTAGAGTGCCAAGTATTTTCTCTGTTGTCTCAATTTACCCTTTGACTTCTAGCTGCAAATGATTTGTGTTCTGACAAAGGAATCACAGGTACAATGAGAGTAAGCCTCGAAAAAGAAAAGATAGCTGTATAAACACCACATATAAGAGGACGAGAGCAATTCTGAGATCAACAGGAAACTTGCAGAAGGGCTAATGAACCTCCCTCACCTAATTTTACATGCAGATTTTGGATCCCATGCCAATTTTAATGTGACATTAGAAGAGCAATTGAGTTCATCTACCAAGATGTACATCTTGGTATTTTAAAGGTATTTCCATTCTCATCCTCATCTTAGTAAAGATTTATTGAACTAGCAGTGAAATGTCCTACCTTTTAGTATACCCTGCCCTAGTAAGCAATCATGCCTCATGGAAAAAACCTTTGTAATAGCACACACATCTTGTTTTTATTATGTTGTTGTGGGATGAATTATTTGTTTCAGCAAATACAGCCTTCCTTACAGAGGATGGTGCGCCTCCCACCAACATCTATACTATTATTATACCTACCTACCTTTTGCTACTAATGAATTGTAAAGAATTTCCCCTGAATTTCAAAGCTATAATATGGTGTATGAACAGTGATGAGTGGCATGCTTTGTTTTATTTGGTTGTTTGTTTTATTGTTGTTTTTAATAAATTGGGATCTTAATAAATCTTTAATAAATAGGAAGCTAAATGGCCCCAAACAACTTTTATAACTATTGTGTTGGTGTGTGTGTGTGTGTGTGTGTGTGTGTGTGTATGCTTGTGTGTGGCATGTATGAGGTCATTTTAAAGTTTGTCTTATAAAAATATGTAGAGGTACATATTTAAGCTCGATTTTAAAATGGCAGACTTAACTTTTAATGAACTATTAATAACATAAGTATCATAATGTTCTATACTCTATAATTAATATAGTTATTGCAATTTAAAATACTAACCAACCTATGCTAAAGTACATAATTTATATGTGAAATGTTGGTCACTCTCAAACAAATTTATTATGGTTTTAATTAATACATGAGAAAAGTAATGTCCATAGCTGCATAATTACCCAACAGCATACGATTAGGAAAATAACATTTCTTTAAATTATGTGGTACTCTATGGAATACAAAGTATTACTTTTTTATGTTTTGGCATGAATGAATTTATGTTACCATGTTCTTTCTATATTTGTAGAAATTGACATTTAGAAAATTTAAAAGATTTATATAAAGTCATCTACTAGGAAAAGCCAGAGTGAGCTCAGGCCACCACAGTGTTCTTGGAGACATAAAGAAAGATTGCCTTTTCATTGAGACTCTTGACTGCATGTTAGTCTACAAACCTATTTTATATCACCCCATTTGAGGACAATTTGTTAGTTTTAGAAATTTCATTCTGCAGGTAAGAAAACGGGCACATGAGTAATTGTGACTCCAAATCTTGAGGCAAGAACCCATGGATTCTGTGTGCCAATTCATTGCTTATCTTCTGACTCATAAGTTCAGGATCAGCAACACATCTGATGCAGTAATGTATAAATAAATGAAGGATATGATAGATTGAACTTTAGCAGAGATGCACTTTGGTTGCAGCAAATAATATAGAAACCGAGAGTCTTAAGAGATCTGGGAAATTATAACAATCTGTAATTTGTTCTGTGTTTTCTTGGCTTCTCATTCCATGTTGACCTTAACAATATCCCTCTGTTTTAGAATAGGTTTTCCAATTTGCAGCCAGTAATTTCTTTCATCTTTCAACCTTCCTTCCCACGGTGTGTTCCTGTTTTAATTGAGCACCCTATGTGACAAACAATGAATATGCACAGATGAAATATGCACAATGAATGCCTATAATCTTATTCTCCCTTGGGATCCATTTCTGAATGCAGAATTTGTTGTTGCTGCTTTTTCATAGGATAAAAGATTAGTCATCGTTGGCTCGATTCCTGGTTCTAAGTGGTCAGAGTTAAACCCTACTGGCAGATCTTATGCCCAACAGGCTCACTGACTGGACTCTTCATTTTCCAATACTTGCTTACTTACTTTAGCTGAGCTTCTGAAACATTGTGCTGATTAACTTTATGTAAAGTTGACACAAGGTAGATTGATCTGAGAAGCAAGAACCTCAATTTAAAAAAATGCCTTCACAATATCTGGGTGTAGAACATTTTCTTAATTAGTGATTGATAAGGAAGAACACAGATTATTGTGGGTAGTCCTTTTCCTTGGCAGACGGTCCTGAATTCTATAAGAAAGCATTGCTGAGCAAGCCATGATGAGCAAGCCCACAAGCAGCACTCCTCTATGACATCTGTATCAGCTCCTGCATTCATGTTCATCCAGTTTGAGTTCCTGTTCTGGCTCCCTTCAGTGATGGACTACAGTGTGGAAGTGTAAACCAAATAAATACTTTCATTCCCAACTTGCTTTTGGTCACGGTGTTTCATCATAGTAATGGTACCCTAAACTAAGACAGGCATTTACCTGAGGACTTAAAGTGACCCACACCAGATTCCCTTATAAGCATAGCTAGCAGCTATGTGCATTTTGTGTCCTGGTCTCAGCTTGCTGACCTCTGTGTCTATTGTCACCTGTCCTAGTGTACATTCTCCAGGTCTAGAAGGACCAGTCTTCAGTTTAGACCTACTAGTAATGTCATCGAATTACTGCCCAGAGCCCAACCTCTGCAGTAGACTACCCACGGGGACCTAAACAGCTAAATGTCCTTTAATGGTCCTCTGTATCACTTCTGCAGCTGTGTTGTGAGATAAAGTCAATGTTCTTCATTAGGGATTGCAGGAGACAGTTGTCCATTTTCAAAAAGGCAACCAGCAAGTTCGAGATAGCAGAGTGCATTTAGTTTTAGGGTACAGTAACTTCTGTGGACTCATTATGCTGTATGACTGTACACACAAACACACACACACACACGCATGCACGCATGCACGCGTGCCTCAGTAGTGATTAAAGAAGAAGAGACCTGTGTTGCTGGTTGTTTTACTCTTTTTAATCTTTTGGGGGCCCTGTCACCTAGCTCCCAAATAAATACACATACCACATGGAATATATTCTTACTTATAAATGCTCAGTCTTTGCTTGGCTTGTTTCTTGCCAGCTTTTCCTAATTAAAATCATCCTGTCTACTTTTTGCCTCTGGGCTTTTTCCATTCTCCTACTTCTGTATATCTTACTTTCACTCCTCCTCCATGGCTGACTGTGTGGCTGGCCACTAGCGTTTTCTTCCTTTCTATCTCCTTCCTTGATCTTTCTTGTAGATTTCTCCTATTTATTCTCTCTGCCTGACAGCCCCACCCATCTTTTCACTTGCTTTGCTATTGGATATTCAGGTCTTTATTAGACAAATCAAGTGTTTTAGATGGGCACAGTAGCACAGCTTCACAGAGTTAAACAAATGTAGCATAAAAGAATGCAAGGCATTGTTGTTGGAGGCTGCTTGTTTGTTTCCTAGCTGCCCAGACTTCCGAAATAA
The DNA here is from genome assembly GCA_028555095.1 of Dicrostonyx torquatus. Classification (NCBI taxonomy): domain Eukaryota; kingdom Metazoa; phylum Chordata; class Mammalia; order Rodentia; family Cricetidae; genus Dicrostonyx; species Dicrostonyx torquatus. The sequence continues at coordinate 7,896,994 of JAQHUG010000015.1, forward strand.
TCACACAGAAACTTTATTATTTAAAGAACCACATGACCAATCACTTAAGCATATTTCTGGCTTACTCTTATATCTTAAATTAACCCATATTTATTAGTTTATATTTTACCAAGAGGCTCTTGGCCTACCAGCAAAGTTCCAGCTGGTAGCTTGAGCCTTTCCCCTCTGGTAGCTATATGGCCTCTCTCTAACTCTGCCTTCTTCCTCCCAGCATTCAGTTTAGTTCCCCACCTAGCTCTATTCTGTCTTATCACAGGCCAAAATAGCTTCATTACCTTTGTGTCATTAAAAAATGTTCCACAGCATAAACAAATGTAACACACCATAAATTAATTTTTCACAACAGACCTGGGTTGAGAAGAAAATTGATTGGGGAAACAGGAGAAGCTGAAGAGGAGAAAAGAAGGAGTAGAAATGATATAAATACAGTACTTTTATATAAAATTATAAAAGAAATTAAGTAAAATAAAAAAGTGTAGTCATTCTTAGAAAATCAGAAAAATCTTTAGTTGGAAAATTACTATCTTTTAGTATGAAAATGTTTAAATAGTAGCTAACCCAATAGTTCATGAGACAATTTTGATAATTATTGAAATTTTCTTTTTACTATAGCCCCTATCAATTTACCCCATTACTCGTGTCTTAAATAGAATCCCATATCTATGATGTCTTATGTACTCACTTGCCTTAGTGAGTGTTCTATTGCTGTAATGAGGCACTAGGACCAAAACAACTGTTATAAAAGTAAGTGTTTAATTAGGGCTTGTTTACAGTTTCAGAGGTTTAGTCCTTTCTAATCAAGGCAGGAGGCTTGGCAGCACTTACTGCTGCCACATAGTGCTGGAGAGTAGTTGGGAGTTCTATATTCAGGTCTGCAGGCAGGAGGAAGAGAGAGACATTGTTTTCTGCAATTATTTTCCATTGCCTCTGGCTCTTACAATTTTTCTGCCTCCTCTTCTACAATGAGCCTTGTGAGTAGGTGGTGTGATACAGATGCTTCTTTTAGGATTGAGCATTCTGAAGTTCCTTCAGCTCTGTTTACCAATTAGTTGTGAATCTCTGTATTACCTATCATCATCTTCAAAAGGAATATTTTTAGGTGATATTTTAATTTTAATTCATTAAGAGTTGGTTTAATGCTAAGTCCATTTAAAAGAGTAGTAGCAGGAGGTTCTCTTCCCTTCAGCCTATGGCCTGTCATCGTTAGTATCAGTTATGAATTTCAACTTGTGCAGCAGGCCTTTAACCTAATTAGAGAGTAGCTGGTTACTTCCGTAACAGTCATACCACTATTCCACTAGTAGGCACGTCTTGCAGCTCATCATTATAACTCAGAGTTCACAGCTGGACAAGATTAGCAACGACTTTTCTTCTCTGGTCGTATGCATAGCGATTTCCAGCACCGTGAAAGCTGTGCACTAGGTAAAGCTTTCAGGTGTTCAAATAGCTTCATTTATCCATGCTTTGGGGGTCACATATGCAATGACTCCAGCAACAGGTTCTTACCATAAAGCATTTTAGGGCAACCAAAAGCATTGTAAGTCCTGATTTTTATACCAGTACTGATATCCAAACTCACAACTACATGCTTGTGAACACAGCACTTTTAACACAGTCATTTGTCTGGCTTCTTTAAGCATGTTTTAATATACTATATCTTTCCATTCTACCAGAGCAATTATTTGCTGAAGATATCAAAATTTGTTTTTATCATTTTCCGTATTTTTTTTAACACGGTGACACATGTGTAATGTTAACATTCTCTGATATTTACTACATCTTATGTGAAATGATAGCAAATATAGAGATGTGATTGAATCTAATTAATTATTTATTGTCTGGAACAGTTCATGGATAATGCTGCGTAATTCCTTACATAAGGTCACAAGCAAGAATTCCTTCTTCTTCAGGCTGGGTGATGTTAATAGTAATGAATGGGTTCAGGTGTCAACTTATCCATCCTTTATAAGTTCTCCATTAACCCCTCGCAAATTATGTTAACATCCATTAATGACTGCAACTTAGATACTTGTATTGGAATACAAGTTTTGCAAATACAATTTTTTTATAATTTTGTCACTTTCTGCATTTATTAACTCTATTCTTCCACAATGAAGAAATTTATGTAATCCAATATTTTTACTCAAAAGACAAGATCTATGCATTTTCTACTTGCTACTTCAGGGCTTCGATGGTTTGTGAAGTAAACAACTTCCAAAGGCCCACAATGTTGCAGCTGAAATGCAGGCTGCAGAAAGATGAAGTAGTAGAATAAATGTATCCAGTTCCTTAATGTAATAAATGCAAAGAGGTTTTACAAAAAAAGCAAAGCTCAAGAGCATTATGATTTATCAGGGTTTAGTGATGTGTCGCCTAGTAACTATGTATGAACTCTTTATTACATGACTTTTCTGACATTTGTCCATATTTATTCTTCATTGTGCTCATGTGCTGCATTGTGTTTATTGAATTGGAAGGATGAATCCTCTTTTTCCTCTGGTATGAAATCAGCTTGATTATGATAGGCAACTTTTTTGATGTGATGTTGAATTCAGTTTATTGTTGAATTTGTCGAGGAGACTCTTGAGGCTGTTGGTACACAGCTGCATTATTATACTCACGCCTGTTTCTGTTAACTAGGCAATGCTGGCCTCACAGTATGAATTAGAAAGATGTCCCTTTTCAATTCTTTGATTAATTTAAAAATAATTGGTATTTGCTATACTTTAGAAGTTTTTCTTTTTTAAAAATATTTAAAATAGCAAGGAGGGGCTATGGATCAAAACAATTGTCATGAGTTGATAATAACAGGAAATGCTAAATGGATATTTATGTTTCATGAATCTGCCGTGTGTGTGTGTGTGTGTGTGTGTGTGTGTGAGAGAGAGAGAGAGAGAGAGAGAGAGAGAGAGAGAGAGACACATGTATGGCCTTGTGACTTTTGAAATATATATGTATACATATGTAAAACCTTATGACCATTTATCTATATAGTATGTTTATTATATAGATAAATGGTCATAAGCTCATTATATTTAATGGTCTTAAGGCTAATTTTGAGATGCAATACAAGATAAGAAAATCAAAATAGCTATCAAAGAGCAGAAGCAAAAAATTTTAAAATCTGAGTTTCTTAAATGTTTGTATATACAACTTTCACATCAAAACTAGCTTGTACCAAACCTAACAATACTCCTGTTTTGTTCTTTCCTTCTTAGCAACCTAGGAGCAAGAGTGAAGGTACTTCAAACAAATGTCAGCATCTAGCAAGCTTTATGGTACATAGTGATTTCTTTTCAAACACTTACTTCAAGATCGATGTTTCCATTGCTGGTCTCATTCTGAGAGGCTTACGGGCAGGAATTAACCTTTTGAAAGATGACAAGCATTTAGTGAAACTGATAGTCAAACGGTTCAAAGGAAAGAAAGTCAGGCAGTATTAAAATTTTTGAAATCTGGGTTTACATACAGCGACTTAATCTTCCATGGCTGTCCATATCTTAACATAAGATGGCATTACAGCTTTCTCCTTCATGATCTTTTTGTCTGAAGATTGTTGTTAAAGTTTATAATCACAGTTAGGAAAAATGTAGTGTATTTTTATTGTTAATGAATCATTAGCTCTTTGCACACCCAGGAATGAAGAATGAACATTTATGACTCATTTCTTTAATGCTCAACTCATTCGATATTTGCATTCTCTGCAATGCAACACTCAGGGCAGACTGGAACGCTAATTAGAGGTCTAGCTTCCCTTTGATGTTGACAGCAACTCTTATTAGTATTAATGTATATGGAAGAAAGAATAGATCTTTAAATAATTTAAAAACAGCTTTGTGTGTTATGAACACAGACATATGAAAGATTTAATGAAGTGACTTTTACATATTTATACTGTGTGCACATAAACACACACTCTTGTATTGTATATGACTATGTTTGGGGGGCTAAATGAAGCTCATAAAGTTTTGCCATTAATTATGGTGACAGAGGGAGTATCTTTTGTGTTTATTCATTTACTCCTAGAAATGGCTGCAGCATCTTTCAGCAATGATCCTGGTGATTTTAAACTCCCTCTCTTCCAAGCCCCTTGGCTGAGAGTTTCTGAAGCGCTGTAGCCATGGGAAACTGAGCAAGCAGATGCATGTCTTTCCATGCCAGGCTTGGTGAGACTACATACTCTGTAGACATGCTTCGTAATACTCCATCTTTTCTTTTCTTTCTTTTTTTTTAGGGGGGGGCAAGGAGGCTTTTTTCTTTTGCAAGGATACTGTGAAATACAGTCATAATTCTTCATGCACAAGTGACTTAGTATGTGATTTTAATATTTACAACCCAAAGTGGTACTTGACACAGAATAAGGAAGGTTGTCTGTCACTTCCAGAGAGAGAAGCACCCAGATTTTGTTGGTCAGAGGGATGTGTTTTGATTATGAAACAGTCTTTGTATTTCAATGACCAAGTAACATGTAGTCTACATATTTGGCTTTACATACAGATTGTATAACTCCTAAATTATAACGTAAAGAAATTTCAAATGCAGAAAGTAAAAGCATAATCCTAAGGAGGTTTTCAGTTAAAGAACATACAATACTAAATTCTTCAAGGGTGTTTTCCAACTGGTTGATATTTAAGACCTGAGCATTTCAAATTTCCTATATGCATACATTTTTTTTTCGTTACAATACACTGCCCCTGAAAGGCAGGCCTGAAATGGTTCAGTAAAGCCCCCTTTGAAGGACTCTGCACAGGTCAAGGAATAAACAAAGCCAAGGGGCAAGGTCTTTGTTATGCATGAAGCCGCTGGCCATTTCAGAGCAGCTCTGGGTGTCAGGGAACCCAGTTGATGACAGATGGTGTGACTGTCCTTGCAAATTTTTCACCTTCAAATGACAGCCTCTGTGGAGATAGCCTGTAATCACTGGGGAAAGATCCTTTAAAAGCCCCTTGATAATTACATGAGCAGAAACAGTTTTTATTTCAGGTATAGTTCTGGTCTCTTTTGATATTTAAGGGAGCTTGGATGTTTGTAGCGAGGAATGGCAAAGGAAGAAAAATGTCTCCGCTCAAAGAGCAATGTTCCCCTCCACACAAAGCGATAAAGGGGGAAGCATAATCAATATGCTCTTAGAGTCTGCCTTCGAAGTGCATAGCTCTCCTTTGGTTTGCTGCACTTTAAGCCTTTAACCAAAGCTATCTTCTTTGAGAGAAAGACAGAGTGGACTAAGTAACTGCAGCAGATTTCTTTTAGATAACCAGGCTAGATGTCTTTTCAAAAAGTAAAACATTGTTTTGAGTAGCTGGCTTTAACTACCTAGTCATTGTGTGATTAGAAGCTTGCAATAGATCTTTCTCCATTTCCATATATTTTTTTCTTGCTGAATCTATATGGATGAAGGGATAGGGGATAATTCTGTAACTTCATCAAGAATACTGCGTTTATTCTGCCTTCAAAAACAGTTAATTATGTTGCTTATTTAAAATTGATAGGGAAAGATTATTAAAATTCTGAGTGACAGAAAGAGACTTCTAGCTTATATGATCTATAGATTTGCGGTGGCAGACAACATCATAAAATTAAGACATTAATTCTGAATGCAAGCATTGTGTTAGCTAGATTTTAATGAGAGAGCCTTTGCTGTCATCTGCTCTTTGCATTCACCTTCATGTGCTATAATTTTCTCTAATACACTATGGTCTAAAGCATAAGTCAAGCAGTAGGATAAATTCACAACAGAAGGATCAATAGTTCATTATTTATATTAAATTATTTGTACGTTCCTTTGGTAACTTCATTAAATGTTAGAAAATGGAAAATTACAACCATACTGGGATCAATCCATTAAATTGTTGGCTTATGCTCTTAAAGAAGAGTTTCCTTTAGGCTTTGTGTAATATGAATATAAATTTTCTCCAGATGAAATCTGAGACAGTCACAGTTACTTAGAGAGGTGCATTTGTGACAGGGATGAGTAAACCTCCATGTATACTAGGTAGGCTAATTCCATAAACTATATTTCACCCTTATTCATTCATTGCTCCCCTCATAAGTTCTTATAATAATTAAACTCCCATGCTATATTCTTCTAACAGCATTCCTTGAAATATGGGTGAAGTTCAGCTGTAGTTTGCAATTGAACCTTATTTTTAGGAAATGTGAACATGACTGTGTCCATTAGTTATATCTAGAGGTGCGGTGGTTTGAATAAGAATGGCCTCCATGGGCTAACAGGGAGTGTCACTATTAGGAAGTGTGGTCTTGTTGGAGTAGGTTAGGAGGAAGTGTGTTGCTGGTGGTCAGCTTTGAGGTTTCAGAAGCTAAAGGCAGATTCAGTGTCTCTCTCTTCCCAGTGCCTACCAATCCAGAGGTAAAACTCTCTGTTCTACATTTAGCACCATGTCTTCCTGTGTGTTTCCATGCTTTCTGCCATGATGATACTAGACAAAACCTCTGAACCTGTAAGCCAGTCCATTCAGTTTAGTTCATTTCTTCGTTATAAGAGTTGCTATGGTCATGGTGTCTCTACACAGCAATAGCAACACTAACTAAGATGGGAGAATTACCTTTGGCAATGAAAATGTAAAATTATAATAAGAAAGGAAGGAGGACAAGAAGAAAAGAGGTGGATGTGTTGAAAGAGAAGAAATGGAGAAATGAAAAATAAGAATATGCAACTGTTTCCCAAAGTCAGTCAGCTTCACTTTAATGTCTTTGTATTCCAAGTTTGCTATTTTCTTCATCACTATTTTTTTTTACTGTGGGACTGCTGGCAATATTTTAAAATATTTTAAAAATACAAGATTTATAATGGTCTCTCTCTAAAGTCTAAATATTAGTCATAGAACAATCACCAATTTCTTAATCACTAAATAGAAAACTATGCTCAAACAACATTAAGGATTTGAGAGCATACACCTCTGCCCAAGTTAACCTTGAGGTCTACAGTTGATTCTTCATTTCATGTTCAGTGACCATATAGAGATTCTGTCTCTCTTCATCCCTTTGTAACCTCAGTGGAGTACATGATCTCACAACATCACTAAAGAATTATACAGTATAATTCTCAAAGAATTTAATACACTAAAACAAATTTTAGTTAAAACTGGAAGAATGGGATGTAGCATTTTTCAAGCTGATTAGACCATTGGGCCATCTATAGCTATTCTGTAAGCAGCCTACAGTACTTCTAGTCCAGAAGGGACTTGGGGTAGGATAGAATACTGGTCTGTGTCATAATTTCTTTACTAGCACCACTGATACCATTGAAAAGAGACATAGCAGAAGACAATTTATCTTAGGATAGCTCTTAACTCTTAGTCTAACTGTACTCTCCACGTTTTCAAATCTTAAACACAGTAAGACCATTTATTAAGTGACTCTCTCTTCCCAGTGCCTACCAATCCAGAGGTAAAACTCTCTGTTCTACATTTAGCACCATGTCTTCCTGTAAGCAGCCTTTTATTTTTATTTATTAAGTGACACATAATATATTAGTAGGCACCTAGTCACTTGGCATCTCTAGGCCCAAATATTTTAAGCAATGAAATAATCTCATTGTATAATACTTACTTTATATGGTTAATAAGATTAAATTATGTTAATGAAAGCACTTTGAAAATGGCAAAACTTAGTACCAATGAATAAATGGTTATACTTTGAGGCAGCTATGCCATGAAACAACATAGAATTATGAATCAATTTTATTATTATCAAGATGAGTAAATGACATCAAATTAACAACCTCATTGAGAATCAATTTTATCATCTACAAAATGAAGTTAACCATGTCAACTTCATATTGATGTGTTCCTATTCTCAAATTAAGTAAATGCTAGATGAAGGAATAGCATGTCAGAGTTTTGTATTAAGAAAAATTACTTTGAAAAAAAATTTCTAAGCATACCATGAAGATCATGATGTCTCTTCTCAGGATGCCTCACTGCACTTGTCAAAGAAAACTCGAAGCATCAACAGCCCTAATATGGGGGTTTAAATGAGAAGTGATTTAGGGATTTCCTTATTTGGTACCTAGTTGGTGGTACTGTTTGAGGAAGTTATGGGACTCTTAGAAGGTTGAACATTCCTACAGGAAGTACATCAATGGAAGGGCTTTAAGGGTTTATAGCCTCACTCACTTGCAGGTTGCCCTGTTTGCTTCCTGCAGGTGGTTGGAGTTGAGACTTCACAGACCCTTACTCCTGCTGCTGCCTGGTGCCTTGTCTTCCCAGCCATTATGAACTCTTCCTCTGGAAACGTAAGTTGAAATAAGCTCTCTTTCATAAATTATGCTGGATTGTGGTCTTTTATCATAGCAAAAGTAACTAAAATTGCCTAGAGAGAGAAGCTAAGATATTCTATGCAAACATCCAAATATTCAGCCTGCCATTTTGGTCTTGTGTAGTCTTTTGAAAGAGAAGCAGTATTTAAGACTTTGCAAAGTTGTTTGCATTGCTTCTGTGATTGTCTCAAAAGGCTATGGAAGAAGAATAAATGCTTTTCAGATCAATTACCTGGATGTGGAATCATTTATTTCCTGTTTTGATACTTATACTGATGGCACTTTTCCCCCTCATCAGGCTATGGTAGCAAAGAGACTGGTGCTTTTCACTAACACATCATGGATAAGATTATTAAGTAGTATCAGTCTCACATCTCCCTCTGCACATATTCAGGAAGATGGGAATTTGACTCTAAGCTGGATAAATACATAGAGGAAATGTATGGCTTGCTTAAAAAAGGAAAGGGAAAAGAAAGGAAATCCCACAGAATGAAGATTTCCAGTCTTATGTTTTTATTACAAGGAGATGAGCTATTTTCATATTAAATATGCATTCAAACACAAACACGACTCAAACATTTCCATATGCTATGAAGAAGGACCGCTCCTGGGACTTTTCCACTTCAGGTCCTGTGCCTTTGCCTCTCTACAAATTTCCTTCTTCATCCTCAAAGTATTTTCTTTTTT
>JAQHUG010000015.1:7910763-7932168 GCA_028555095.1 Dicrostonyx torquatus
GGTCCTTCAAAGTATTTTCTTTCCTTTCCTTCTTCAACCTCAGAGGCTTTTCCATCCATCTTACGTCAATTAATTGCTAGTTCAGACTCCAGTTAACACTTTTTCAGTCCCCTTTTCTATTCGTTTTTAGGATTTATTGTTGGTTGTATTCACTTATTTAATTGTGTGTTTATTGGCAATCTCCTCGCGAAGCCCTTACCCCTTCTACTTGGAAGTGGGTAGGTACTGTAAACTTGTTGAATAAAAACACTAGAATTTTAGATGATCAAACATACAATGCTCTTTATGTCCTTAAATGTAATTATTATTATCCATGAGATATGTACTATGTGTCAAATACCAATGTATCTGTTTCTATGGGTTATTTCATTTACTAAATAACAATGACACCATGAAGCAAAACTATTATCACAATTTTGATATGGATTTATACTTGTTCAGAAATAGAAATTTAATCATGTGAATTTTAGACATGAGGATACACCAGTGGTAAGAGATAATTTTGGATTGATAATATAAAAATTAAGGGCAAGTAAGAACAAAATCAGCAACAAACATTTGTATTTACAGTTTGAAAACCAATGCCAAAGATTTTAACACTTAATTTCTCTAAAAATCCCATTGAATGCTTTTAACCTATATCCTCCCAAGTCAATGACTACAATGACTGAGGCTAGTAGCGTGTGTCAATTCTATGTGACTTTGAATAGCTGTGCATTAAGAAAGCCGATGAGTGAAGAAGACAGACTTGAGGATGTGTCAGCAAACAATTTCAGTTTTCTTCTGCCTTGGTTGTGTCACGTGGGTACTAGCACCAGATATAAAAAAGGCCAGTGGTAAAGAAATAAGTTAAAACTTAACTTTCTAATGCTTATTTGTATGGCTCAATGTAACATGGGTTACATCCTGTGCCACAGAAATCTGTTTTCAGTGGTATGAGAGAACAAATCTATATCTGTCAATTATGTTTTAAATAAATGTTGATTGGTCGGTAGCCAGGCAGGAAGTATAGGTGTGAAAACCAGACAGGAAGTAGAGGTGGGGCCATGAGAACAGGAGAATTCTGGGAAGAAGGAAGCCCATTCCTCCTAGTCCTTCCTGCACAGATCACCGAAGAAGCCGGATGTGATCTGTCCCACTGTAAGAGGAACTGATCCACATGGCTAATCTAGATAAGAATAATGGGTTAATATAAGCTACAAGAGCTAATAAGAAGCCTGAGCTAATGGCCCAATTAGTTTATAGTCTTCTAAAGACCTCTGTGTGATTTTCTTTGGGACCTGCTGGCTGTGAGACCTGGTAGGAGGACAGAAACCCCCAACAAGCAGGCCCTCATGTTACAGTTTTCTACCTTGTTCACTTAGAGATAGGTTATCATTTATTAAGGACTATGAACTCCTGAGATCAAAGTCCTTGAGTAACCTTATCCACACTCAACAGCAGGGTGATCAAGGAAAACCGACTTCATTGGAACTTTGTTTCCTTGTTTGTAAGAGCAGGCTGTGACTGTCTCCATAGCAGCCTTTCCTGAATCATGCTTAAGTGGTACACAGAACTGTACTCACAAGGACAGAATGCTCAGCAAATAACTGAGTCTCACCTGTCCTTGTCCTGGGCTAACCTGCTCATGGTGCCATAGGAATGTGATTGGTCCCAGCATAAGCCTGCTGATGTTTCTACTGTTATAAATCCTACTAAGACATCCATGAAAAACTATATATTCTAAAGTTGTGAAGGAAAATAGCCTGGTTGGCAAGCTATGTAGACATATGTAAATGTCAGCATACATGTGCACTGTGTATTTGTCTGCTTCATCACATATCCATGTTTGCAAAAAGAATAACAAGATGGATCTTGTGTAGGATTTTAGGCTTCTATGTGAATGTGGGCTCCTCACCCATGTATGTCTGCTTAGTGTTTGGTCTCTAATACCACATTACCTTTTATGGTTAATAACGCTATACAAGGAAAATAATAGTCACTCTCTATTTTCCAAAGCATTTACTAATCACCATCTGCTATACTGAATGTCTACTGCAAGTCTCCTAATTAGTCTAAAGTATACACATTTTAAAGGTTGTTTTGAAAATGAAAAAGCAATCTTAAGAAGGTTAGACAACATCTTCAGTAAGATAGCCAATGAAATCAGTCCTCCAGCCAGACCATAAAATCTTTTCTGTTTGTTATACACACATTTCTTTTGTTGCTACCTTCCCCTCTATGCTGTCCTTTCCTGCAGTAAATATATAGTACATCTGAGTTGTGAAAACAGGCCCCTGTTTTCATAGTGTCCCTTCTGACCTCACAGAGCTCCTGCACTAGTATTAATCACTCACGTTTTCTTTCTAACAACATAAAAGTGCTTGATGTATTAATGCTCAGGTGGAAATATGCTAAAAGCAAAGGAGAAAACAGAGGTTAAGCAGATCCTGTGTAAACTCCACTGTCTGTTCACCATTTGGCTACTTTATAGTAAATCAAATCCATTTTACATAATGAAGCTTGTCTTTAGTATCCCATTACTGCCATCGTGGAAGGGAAATAATGTGTTTGCTTTAGTTTTAGGTCATTTGTAATTATAAAAGGATATGCAGGAAAATGGTGAACACCTTGCATGCTTTTAAAATCTGCTCCCTTTGTTGCTCTACACTTTTTTAAAACTAGTTTTTTTTTTTCAAGAAAAGTATTAGAAGACGGTGTTTTTATTGCCCTGATGCCTTTAATCGTGCATACTGTGAAACTAAGCTGGATACCTGATTGATGCCATTCCTACCTGTCTGGGAAGATAATGATCAAGCACAAGGGGTCTGTTCTCCAGGTGATACGTGCACAGAGCTCCCATTAATGTTAATGGGAATCCTGCAGCTAAGCACAGTGACTGGAGACAAGAGGCTGAAGGTGTGGTGCGTCCATTAATACATTTTTTTTCTCAAGAGCAGCTGGTTGGAACATAAGTAGTTTGCACTCCTTTGGAATTGAATGATAAAACGTATTTTTAAAGTGCGGTTTGTGAAAGATATACAGATGTAGTCAGAATAGGCTTCATAAAGTACACTTAAGCATAATTTTATTGGACATTCTTATGAAAGGCTTGCTTTATTTTAAGGAACATATTAATAATTGAAGTGAATGTGGCCTTTTAGAGATCTATTTTTTGATAATTTGTTAGTATGTAAAAAGCACAGACTTTAAATTTAACAACAGAAATAAGGCTGTGGTTAGGAACAATGATGACAGAACTTGACTAAAACATAGACAAGAGGGAAAGAGGAAATACATAGAAAGAAGACAAAATTTCATATTTGAGCAGATCTATAGACTTATAGATTTATAGACTTGAAATAGCCTAGAGATTAAAAAGCATGTATATAATCACACACACACACACACACGTGTAATTTTTGAAAATGATCTCTTCACAAAATATTAAGCATCTACTTTGTTTTCTATTCTATTACACTCACTGAAGGCTAAGCATTATTTTATATACTTGGGTTTTGGAATGATAGATTTTGTTATGATTTTTCTATGAAGTTGAAATATAGAGGAGTTGGTTACAAAGGAGAAAATAAGATTAGAAATATCTATATCTATCACTGAATTTCTTCAAATAGAAATTGACACTCAGATAAAAACATTAATGTGTCTATTGCTAGAAAGATAACTAGTGCCAGAGAGAGGACTCAAATACTAAACCTGTATATAGTGATGCACTCTCAAAATACACTAAAATCATAGGATCTATGCTCCTAACACAATTTTGCATATATAATAAATAACCACTAATAACTTATGTTATTAGCTAATTAGACTAGATGTAGTGGCGTCCACCGATAATGATGGATTTGATGAGAATAAGGCTATAGGATCATAAGCATGAAGTTAAGTTATACTATGATATTGGTATGGGAATGTTGTTCAGGAGCAGATTACTGGTCAAGTATGTGCAAACCAAGAATTTTATCCTCAGCACCACAAACATACATTATTCTTTCCAAAGCCATTCTACCAGAAGACTCTGCATGACACAAATAAATCAGAACACTATGAAATAAGAGAAAAATATTACAACTCTGCTAACTTTTCAATGACTGTATGACTCTTAAGAAATATAACTCAATTTAAGAATTCACTAGATAACAGTGTTTTATTACTGTAAAAGTTTCAAAATTGCACTTTACTTGCAATTAAGATGGCATACCTCACAAGAGATTATAGACTTGGGCTGCTACCAAACATGATTCATAATGCTATCAAATGTAGAACCTGAGGTGTGGATGCAACTTTGTGGTAGGATGCTCAGTAACATGTGTGAGGCCCAGAATCTGATTCCTTGCACCACAAATGAATTAAAAATCAACCCAATATTAATGTGAGGGACTAAACCTTTAAAGAAGAGGTTGACTGTCAATGAGTTCTTGAGCAAGATCTAGAGCACCTGCAGCAACATGTCAGAGTGAGATGGTAAGGTACTAACACTTCACCAGACTGTGGAAATGGCAGCAAGAACTGGGAGTAAAAGAGAAAGCAAACATTTTTTAAAGATTCATAGGCAACCTGGATAACAGTATATTCAAACACAATCCATAATTATATATAACTAATGTTGAAAGAAATATTTCATGAGGTGGAGTGTTCATTAGGAAAACTAGAGTAGAGTAATTATCAAATTATATTATAAAACTTTGAGGTAATGTAGTTAAAAATAAGAACAAAATACATGTTCAAAAATAGAGGGCACATAAAATGGAAAGTCTGAAATTTGCATATTTAATTTTGGGAGAAGAAGAAACAGAAAATGGGGCTGTCATAACTTTAAAAAATAGCTAATCTTAAAGCCACAGCAAGATATGTCATTGTAAACTTGCTGAGGACAAAGACAAGTCAGCATTAATACTGGAAAATATGCCAAATTCTGTCCTAGGGTACAACATTGAGTTTGTTCTCTTGCTTTTCAGAAGAAATTGTGGAAGCAAGAAGACATCAGTACCAATTGTTCAAAAACATTTAACCAATAAATATAGCTTACAACCTCTATTTACCATAACCAGAGAAAATATTCCTGAAAGGAGTGAAGCTTATAAAGACAATTTTCAAAATATTAGAACCTGAAAATGTCTCTTTAGAAGAATAGAAGCAATGGAAGTACTAAGAAGGGTCATGAGGAACAAAGGTCTGAGATGTACATGTGGAACCCAGGAGGGCATCGAAAACGATGGAAGTCAGCGCATCAGGGCAAATCCTAAACAAAGGTGACTAGACAGAAAAAATTAATTATTAATTGATGACATGACTAAACTGAAAGGCAAATACATTAGAAGTGAAGAAAAGGTAAAAATAACTTGAATGGAAGTTCCAGAATTATGAAAGTCAACCTAGCATTTTATTTTACATTATGTTTTATCATGAGATAATTATGAATGTATGGAAATAGCCATAAATTGGCATTAAGTGATTGTTCTCTGGGGTGGAAAAGGGGGCTCAGTGGTTCAGAACCCATGCTGTTCTTCTTCTGGGAAGTAAGGTTCCCAGCAGCCTAGGAAGGTGGATCACATCTGATTGTCATTCCATCTACAGAGCATCTGTTGTCATTGCCTTCAGGGTACCACTCACATGCACATTCACATACCTATCTGCATATAAACACATAATAAAAACTAATAACTAAAAGAGCGTCCAGAGACTCCTCAGCTAGACTCCTCAACTAGAACTAGCTGTCATGGTACAAGAAGGTACGATGCAAACTTTAAAAGGAGGAAGGCAATGAACAGTCGTACTCAACTATGACACCTATGACACCCTCCCAGCTATGCACTCCATCCATCTGCATGGCATGAAAACCCAGAGTAGTGGCATGAATACCTGGAAGGTAACCAACAGCTCTCTAATGGAATTTGTGATCTCATCAACAAAAGGGAGACCATGGTTGGTACTGCACAGTCAGCTCGGAAAAGACGTATATAGGCAGTATTTTACAAACATAACAGGTTATATTTAGGAATACATATGTATATGAATACACTTATATGTATGCAATAACAATTAGTAAAAAAAAAAGAGGCTGTGAGTTTGAAAGAAAGCAATGAGGAATAAATGGGAGAAAATAGAAGGTAGAAATGTTATAATTAAATTACAATCGCAAAAAGAATAAATATTTAAAAACAGAAAGAAAAATAAATTATTAAAAAGGTTGTTTCCATGAACAACCAATACAGAGAATTAAATGATAACAAAAATTTAAAAAGGTTTATGGCAACATATGTAAACATGCTCTGTAAACTTAGGCAATATAAAATAAAACTAAAATGCCATTAATAACTATATTAAACAAACATTTGTTAGAAATACATAAGTCCTAAGATGTGAAATTAAAAATCATTTAAGAAAGTCCTAAAATGTGAAATTAAAAAAAATTTAAGAAAGTACTAAAATGTGAAATTAAAAAAAAATTCAGAAACTAAGTTCATAAAGAACATTGTGAAACATTATGTGTATGAACTGAAACATCAATATTAAGAATTTTATATTTTCTCCCAAATTCACCATTTCAACACAGTCCAACTACAAAAACTACATACCAGCAGGGGAGAATGTAGATGGTGGAAATAGGGAAGGCTTTTAAATGATCAATTGGCTTTCAACAGATTTACAATAATTATTAGACAAAAAAGAAAAATCTTAGTAAATGCTCTGGAATCCTTGGAAGCCCATACAAATAATAAACAAACAAACAAATAGTCAAATAAATAATAAAAAGAAATACTCAACCTCGGTCATATGATTTCTAAAATTATTTTGGGTAGGACTCCAATGACTCCTTTTCACAACACCATGTGGAGGAACTCAGCCAAACGTGGTCGCGGGAAATTATTTTATGTGAATTACAGAACTAAACCTTATCTAGGATTAATCTTGAAGAAAGCATAACAAAATATAATGTCAGACTATGCAAAGAATATATATATATATATTATAAAAGTAATAGCTTTGAAATTTGTTAAAATCAAAATTCAGCATAAAAATCACTGGTAGGTAGATTACCAGGAAAGTTATTCTCAACATTGCCGCCTGACAAAGAATTATACTTCAGGGAAGAAAAATAACATGGGAAACGATGGAAATTTTTAAATGGGCAAATGATTTTGGAGGCAAGAACAAGAAAAGTCTACCAAAACTGTTGAGCATAGACAAAGATACGCAGAAGAGTCATTGAGAGATTCAAGACACAGACTCTGGAACAGATACGGACATACCAGATATTATCAGGGACACATGCAAACTAGCACTCAGACGATACTGGTTGGTTGTAAAGTGGTTGTTTACAACTTTGGGCAGTGTAATGGCAATTTTACTCCTAGGTATTACATACAAGAAATTGCAACAAATGTCTACAAGAAATGTGAACAGCCATTTTCATTACGGTTTTGCCTGCGATATAAACAATAAGAAGCAAGACAAGCATAGAGCAGAAAGGGAATGTGTAAGCAAAAGGGTCATTTACATGTAAATACAATCAGCCATAGGAGCGGCTACTGTATAAGCACAGAGGAATTTCAAGTCATGCTGAAATAGTACAAATGAGCGAGTTTATTTTTGCTAAGGTTCCCCTCAGATAAATTCTGTAAAGAACTCATTTGAGGTGGAAGTAATCAGGAGAAAGTTTATTATTCACGATGTTATCAATTCAAATAAGCATGAGATGTGTGTCTGGAGATGTGTTAGAGTTATGTAGATAATTGTACTATAAAACTTTTATATTTTCTATAAATTATGCTCAAATGAATAAAAACAATTTAAATCCTGAAAAGATTTCACTGAATCACAGTAAATAAAAGGAAGTGTCACTTTTGTGATGACATTCATACTCAGTTTTAAGGCAGGATAACTTTTCTGGACGAGGGGTTGGTTTGAAAAATTTGAAAGAGCAGAGTAAAGTCAAAATTTATTTATTTATTTATTTATTATTTGTTATTTATATTTTTCCTTTTATAAGTGCAAGAAACTGAATAAGCACTGACCACAAGAGTGAAACTGAGTGGTATTAAAAAACATGGTGCTATCCACCAAATAACATTTTACAACAATGGAAGTGCCAGAAGGAAATGTCCATTCATGACTAATTTTTTCTAACATTTTCTTGTATAAAATATTTTTATATTGATATAATCTAAGTGCATGCTTTGCTTAGCAAGCAGTTTTTAAATCATGCCATAATGTTGCAAAAATTTAGTGTTTTATAAGCCAGGAGAAGTGTCACATACTTTTAATATCTGTATCAGTAGGCAAATCTTTTTGAGTTTGAAGTCAGCGAAGGCTAAACAGTGAGACCCTGTGTCCAAAATTTTTCTTTTCTCTAAGTGGGGTAGTTAGAGGGTAGAAGAGGACATAATTGTATATTCAAAAAATTATTTTAAAATATTTAAGATGCATTTTTAAACTAAGCACATCACTGTTATTTTAATGGTTATACAATGTTCTAATGAATAAATCATGTAGAAATGTACGCTTGGTTTTTGGCTCCCGACATAGTCCTTGTCTTTGTATCTCCCAAATCAATTAATTCTGTTAGCAATGACCTACTTCATTTCTAGCAATTTTACTTGTATTTAAGTCTGTCTTGTTCAATATGTGCATTGAATATGACTGAAAGTTTTTGTTTAATAATTGCCCAAAATGTTGTTTTCATTTATAACTATTACAATAGTATTCTATATGTTTACCATTTCATAAATAATATAGAATTGAATATTGTCTGTTAAGTCAGAAAAGTAAGTTTAAATGATTTAGATATTTGAAAACTGTGTAAAAGAAGGTACAATATTCACATTTGTAGACTTGTATCAATTCACATTACATATATGAGTAAATGTGTGCAATTTTCTAGACATAATTATGCAATGAATAACTATAAGCTCAGCATTCAAGTACGGAATGTGACTAGAGTTCTATTTAAGAAATCAGGATTTGAAAGAGTAAATGAACAGACTGTATCTGAAGAGGAATGGAAGAAGAAAAGGTCTGAGGTCAAGTTTCCACAGACTGATATTATTGAAAAAGACAAAGAATACAGTGTTTATAAATATGGCAATGTGAAAGCATGCAGAGATATCCTAGGTTTCAAGAGAAGCAAACATTGTCAGATTAATATTTGTAAAGTAATATTTTGCTCGTTATGTGAAGTACGTTGGAATACAGATACTTGTCAAAAGATCCAATTAGGAAGACATGTAATGTTTGATATAGGATAGTATTTGACATGTGTGATGCTGAAAGACTGATAAGGAAGAAATGGAAATGAAGACCAAAGAATTTTTAATTGAGTAGTTGAGATTAAACTCATAATATAATATACATGAGAGAAAGGAGAACGTTTTACAAATAGTTTTGAGAGTGACTTTTATTCACAGAATTGTCAGAACTCAAACTGTTGACTATGTATCTCGGATGGAAAAGTTCTGAGAAAAGGGCAACATGAAATGGAATACTTGTGCTTCAGGAGAGAGATGGTGTGATTGCAAATTCAAGGCCAGTCTGCATTACATAGCAAATCTAGATCAAGGTGAGAAAAACAGTAAGATCCTGCCTTAAAAACAAACAAATCTTACAAAACTGAAACAAGCAAACAACCAAAAACCCAAATAAAAACAACAGAACAACAAAACAGATAAAAAAAAAAGAAGAGAATTTCAAGGAATCCCTACTGAGGAAACGACAACGCAGGTAGAAACAGATTAAGATATATCAATATACTTGGATAAATTTCTTATAGAGAAACCATTTAAATAATATCTTAAAATATTCTTTAAGTTTAAAGAATACTCTTATTTACTTTAAGCATGCGAATTTAAGGCATGTGAATTTAATTCACTCTTCAGGCAATTTTAAGGCCGATTTCCATCATGTGAGATAAAGGTGTGTCAGACTGGACATGAAAACACCTTGAGAAACGTGTATTTGGGAAACCAGTTGACATCCGATCACATCAACCTTACCTCTCTCTTGGAACCTTACAGTAAATGGCTTACATGCCATCCATGGAGTGAAGCAACACCTAGAATAGTAAACACAGCACAGATTTTACTGATCAAACTGGACACATTATTTCCTGGGGCCGCAAAGATAATATGCACATTAATCCAATGGTATGGGACATGCGATTCATGTATACTTCTTTTTATTCAAACATCATAATGCAAAGCAAATTTTTAAATTGCCCTACACATTTTAAAATCAATCAGTCATAATGTTTTGAGTCATTACAGGCTAGAAGTCATGGCAACGGAGTGATAGTTTTTTACTGTCCAGATAAAGAAGAAAATTGCTAATTCACCTTTTTCTGTGTTACAGTCAGCTGCATGCCTGGGGTCTCAGTGCCTCCACTTCATTTAACATAAAAAAGTATAAAGTTGACATATAAACATTCCTTGGGAGAACCACTAATAATGATAATTATTATTATTTCAAACTTAGTAAAAGCTTTGCAACTAAAAATAAGATACCTAAATAGCAGTGCTTTTTTCTAAGTAAGTATGGTAATTTATGTGTTATTACAGAAGGCTATAATTGGCTTTAAAGGTTTTTTCTGTGTGAAACTTTTTGTGACAGTCTTGAATAAGCTAGAATAAAACCTAATTATAAAATGCATTAAGTAATTAAGATCTTAATAAAATATCTGTAGAATAATAAATCAATATTATATTTTTTCTCTAACTCACATATGACAAATTGCATGCAAACATGTTAAGGGAATTGTTTGAAGGGCTAACATTTGGTGATACTTATTTGAAGATACTTATCTACATGTTATTAAAATATAGAACCTATCTTAACAAATGCTCTCTTCATAGCTTACGTTTATCTTAGCAGCACTTAAGCCATCCTATCCTAGATGTTTATTTGATTTCTCTTTATAGGTTATATTGTCTGCTTCAGAGCTTCATGTAAACAGAACCATATTATAAATCTATACATGATTCTGTGATTGGCATCTGATATTCTATGTGCTTCAAAGACTAATTCATGATGTTGGGAATCATACTTTGCTCCTTCATATCATGGGTAGCATCCTTTCTAAATGAATACAGTAGACTCTGGATACTACTTAGATTCCTAGTGTGGCTGCTACTAACAAGGCTACTGTGAGTGCTATTGTTTTTCTTTCTATTGAATAAATGCACAGAGGTATAATTTTGCTGATCTATAATGGAGGTGCCTGTTTAACGTAAGAAATCAACAATTTATTTTCTAAACTCACTATTGACCACAACAAGCACTATTCTTTTCAGAAATGCATTCTGGTTTCTTCATGTATACTGTTCCCAAATCTTGGTGGCCTCTTGTTTTATAACTTTTTAAAACCAGTCACCATAGTAGTACTACAGTAATCACCCTATTGCCTCTTTCCTCTCATTAGTATAACTTATATTCTCTTAGTTTTGCTAAACTTTATTAATCACTGTGTCTCCTGTGAAGTATCAGCTTAATATTGTGCACTTTTATTGGATTTTATCTTTCTATTATTGAGCTATATTCTCTCTGCATATATATGAATACACACATATCTATGTATATGTATACATATATATGTACACACACATAGATGTGTGTGTGTACACAAAGAATTTGCTATATTTCAGTCCCAGTAGGGTCTCCAACACAACAAAAGTGGTTATGGCCAGTTCCCAGATGAAGTATAAGGTCTAGTCAGTGGAGTGTTAGGAATTCATAACATCAGGAGAAACAGATAGTTTTGGTGCATTAAAAAGAAAACAATCATTATATGTATTCTCTTAATATGTGTATGCTAGCTTTTTAACTTTCAATTGGCACACAGCAACCCACATAACCACATAGGTTAGGTATGGAGTAAGGGACTAGGGGAAGGGAACTATTTCCCAAAGAAGGGAAAATAGAGTATGTAGTTATGGAGAGATGAGGGAAACTGAAGAGGAAAGTTTAGAATGGAGGGGGTAAGGAAGAGGCTAAAGGAGAGCATATGGGGAAGGACGATTAACACTAGGGTCATTTGAGAAGTCATTGATAAACTTCTACTACAAAAGTTTCTTATAATATTTGCATATATAAAAGAATTTTATGGAGTCACCAAATAGCAAGGAAGATAAAAAATATTCTGCAATAATACTGTGAAACTTTTGCCACTGAATAAAACCTCTAGTGCTAGGAATAGGTTACAACTACTTGAGTTGTAGGCCAAAGGGTTCCCTTGGACATCTTTAATCACCTTAGCTTTTGACACATTATTGTTTGCTCTCCACAAATTGATGGGAAGGCCTTCCTGCTGCAGACAATACTTACCATATCTCATAGCACATAGAGAAGTATATCTGGTGCCTAACTAGAGTCTGACTTAACTCCTCCTGACTAGCTTTCATAGATCTGAAAGGGGCTAGTGGAGAAAGGCCACCATGAGCCCAGTGACAAGCTCTGCAATCTCAAACAGTGATGTTCCTACGTGATACACTGGTGCAGCAGTGTCACAAAGATTGGAGAAGTAACCAACCCCTCTTGGATTGGATTTAAGTCCTATTTCATGAGATGTTTCCTATGCCTGACACTCTCCAAGTGGCAAAAACTCAGCCTAAATATGCCATAGGGGAAACTAAATACTATTGTATTAAAGGAATAAAATATAGTAATAAAATGACTCCTAAAAACATTTTGTTATGCCTGTAGATCAGTGCCTCAATCAACAATCATAAGAGAGGTTTCCTCTTGCAGTATATGGGAACTAACACTGAAACCCAAAACTGGCCATGTGCAAAGTGTGAAAGATTTTATGTCACTCAGTCCGATTGAGATGTCCCCATCAATCCTCCCCTTTCAGGGCTCATGGAGGCATTCAGAAAAGGAGATGGGAGAATTTTAAGAGTCAATGGGGATGAATAATACTAAAGGAACAGTCTTCTAGATACAACAGGACTGACACTCAACAGAGACTGTGGTGAGCATGCACTGGGGTACATGGACAGGAACGGCACAGGTTGAAGCCAGACAGGGTTCCAGCACTGAATGAAGAAGTGAACACGGGTTCCAATCTCTATCTAAAAAGCTATATCCAATTGGCAACCAATCATAACAGAAAAATTAATCTTCTACAATGGAGTCTCACTGTGTATATTAACTACACTTAAAGGCAGACCTCATAATCCCCAGTAGATGGGAAACATAAAAGGAACTCAATGGTATTATTGTAGACTATTTTTTTTTCAAATATTTCCTTCTTTGGGAATTCTTTTGTCTTAACGATCATTTATTCTATACTAATTTCTAATTTTATGTTATATTCACTATGTGTATTGTCCTTACGCTTTTTTCTTTTTTTACTTGTGTGTGGGTTTATGTGTGTGTGTGCATGTGTGCACGTGTGTGTGTGTGCACACGTGTGTGTGTGCATGTGTGTGAGAGAGAGAGCTGTGTGGAGTTGGGTGGGTGGAGGGTGGAAGGAACTGGGAAGAGTTTGAGGAAAAGAAACCATAATTAGAATATATTATATGAATAATTTATTTTCAATAGAAATACATATTTGTAAAAGAATAAAGATTATATTATTTAATATATTAATATAAATAGAAAAATTTGCACATATGTACAAGAAATAAAGAAAAAGAGCCTGTGAATTTGAAAATGAGTATAGGATACAAGGAAGAGACATGAAGCAAGAAAGGGAAAGGGAAATGGTTTAATTATAATTTCAAAAAAAATAAAATTATAATAAAAAGAATTGTTAGGTATATATAAAAATGCTTTTTATGTACTTTAAATTACACACACACAGACACACACATACACATACATATACAGAGAAAGAGTGAGAGAGCAATAATTACCAATTTTTCACTTTTCTCTATTGATGGTTGCTGTTGCTGTTTACCTCTCTGTCTCTCTGTTTCTGTGTGTGTGTGTGTGTGTGTGTGTGTTTGAGCATGCAGCAGGTGTTTACAGATGTATGCATGCAGTATGTATTTACAGGTATATGCATGCAGTGTGTGTTTACAGGTGTATGCATGCAGTATGTGTTTACAGGTTTATGCATGGACTCTGTATATAGGTGTGTGCATGCAGTGTGAGTTTACAGGTGTCTGTATTTAATGTGTTTTTCATTAAAGATCCTTGTTTATTCTTAGATGCAAATATAGTTTTCCTCTTTCCTTTCAGAAGATTTCATTATTCAGTTTTCACTTAGTTCCATGGTACATTGTTTTCAATTTAAAGATTTTAGTGTTTTCAGGATTTCATACATGAGGATGGTCTTTACATTGTTTTCACTCTCCACCTCCTTCCACTGCTCAGTTAGATATATATGTGGTTATGTTTTATCATATATATACCTAAGTAATTAATAAAGAAGCGGTTTTGTATTTGAAAGGCAGTGTGCATTTGTTTGTGACTGATCACTTGGGATTAACGTTTTGAATTCAACTGTGTATGAATATGATATAAAGTAAGATTTGATTTCACTGGGAATCTTTCATACAAGCTCTTCTGCGTTTATTGTAAAGACCAACTCTTTCCCCATTGCATTGTTGCCTTGAAATGGTTGCTTAATATTTGTGACACACACAAATTAAATTATTATTTATAAAACTTATTTGAATGTTTTTAAGACATTTGTATTTCATATAATTTTTGGAGTTAACTATAAATCTCTACAACAACATGCTACAATATTAAGGATTATAACTCTATGTACATCTTTGGAAAGTTAATTTTCAATTAAATATTTCACATCTTTATTTTTTCTATAGCTAGTTCTAATCTTTAAAAATATTCCTATTAAACTGATAATTTCAATGTTTTTATAGCATTAATAAAATGTAATTCAGATACAAGCTAACAATTTAAAGTGTACATTTCAATAGCTTTTCATATACTAACAGTTATACAGCCATCATTACAATCAATTTTCTAATATTTTCATAAACAAGTCAGTACCAAGTTACTCTCAATCACGCTCACACTCCAGGCATCCCTAGCCCTGCCAATATGTATTGTGCTCTATGTTCTGTATCTAGATTTGCACCTCTTCTGAATATGTTTTTAAAAATAATTTTTATTTATGTGTATGTATGTGTAGCTGCATGAGTAAATGCCACACATGTGTGGGTACCCTCAGAAGCCAAAAACGTGTGTCAGACCCCTTAAACAAAAACAACAACAAATATTCTTATTTTTTACTGCCAATGAGTCTTAAAAATCTTGATTAGATTATGTTACTTCTCTGTTAAGAGCCTCTGTTAACGTTCCAGCTCATTTAATGGAATCTAAAGCCCTTTCATGCCCTAAAAGATTTAGCCCCCAAAGCCTTCTCATTCTATCCTACTAACCTCCTTGTCTTTCTCTCCCCATGCCAGACAGCAAGCCAGCAAGTCCTACACCACAGTGCTTTGTTTCTGTTTCCTCCGAAATCATTTGCTCATTTCCTGTGATGCCTGCCCCGCACACTGACAGTTCTTATATGGAGCGCTCACTCCAAACCATGTTCTAGGTTCTCTATCGTTCTTCTGCCCACATTGTCAGGATTCTTTTCATAGCACATAATCATATCTCATTCGCTTTATTTGCTCTATTTTATTTCCTCTTTTGCCAGTTTTGCTACCAGCATGTGAGGAAATGAACTTTGGTTCAACGGTTTATTTGTGAGTTACTCTGGCATGTTATGGTTAGGGTTGGTACTCTGAATATTAGAATCAATGAATGTCAAGGTTCAATAAGGGTATTTACTAAAATGGTAAGCAGAAATAAGATTACTGGTGGGGTTATTCATTGGCTAGGAAGTGGGGAAAACAATAGCCAACAAATACTCCTTGGGCAAGTTTTTCTCTTACACCATCTGATTAAGTAAGGGCCACATGAGGAGGTGGCAGCAGGGCAAATTTTATTGCTTAAAATGTCAAAGAGACTTACCATACCTACTCCACCAGAACATGCCTCCGAACAGTGTGACTCCCTTTGACTCCCTTTGGGGGCCATTTTCCTTTAAACCACCATTGTGGCCTATATTAAAGACACACACACTGGTAAATCAGAGAACAGCATGTTCAAGACCTGGAACCAAGATAAGGTACAATTCTCAAGGCACTCTCCTGATAATCCACTTTCACCAGCCAGGTCCTGTCTCTTGATGGCACCAGAGCCTTCAACTTGTGCCAGGAGCTTGGGGACAAATATTCAAAAAGTGAGTTTGTGAAGTACATTTCAGATTCTTTTTATAACATCCAGTGTTCCAGAGTCTCTCATGTATGGTTTCTGATTGCATTCTAGAGTATTCCTTGAACAACAAGATTTTTGAAGCCCATGCTTGATGTTTGTGAGCTACTGCTCTCTATTTCAAATTTGTAGCTTCACAGTGGTTTGCTTTCCTACATGTGTCTGTTTCTGATGACCTATGCATGTTTATAAAAATCTGTTGCAGACAAGACATCACACCATGTGTAACAAACTATGAAAGATGCTGGCTAAGTCTTTTCCTCAAGTGGCCTACAGTCTGAGAAAACTGAGGGGCACAGATGTGGCAGGTTATCTAGTTATATTAGGCATATGAGACTATTTCTGCCTGGGAAGACGGGAAAAGATAGTTTAGAATCACAAATGTAGCATGGAGAGTGCTTGGTTTCTGAACTTCAAGCATAAAATAGTTAAAACAAGCAATGTTTCATATGTAAAAACAAAGAGTTGTACACTGAAACCTCTAAAATAAGCCATATTAGTTTCAATGATGATAGAAATTTTGATAGGATTTATTGTCTTTGACAATGATACAATTACTGAAATCAAATTTGAAGTATACATAGTTTATCTTAGTTGCATTGAGATATAAATATGATTTTCAAAACAATACCTAGTAATTGTGTCTTTTACCAGTTTCCTTAAATTGCTTCATTTTCTAAGTCTGATTCTTGAATTTTCTGAATATTTATTTGAGCTTTGTCTTAAAAAGTGGTTAACATAACTCCCCATGTTCCTGTGTAATTTGGAGTTAAATTATTTCACTGGGTTAGAAGTCTGCGATAATGATACTGAGCTAATTAGTTTGTTCACCACGTAAAGTAGGTGGCTTCATTTGCTTTCTATCCCAAATTGCTCTCCAGTGACCATTTTGAAATTGCGTAACATTTTACACAAAGATATTCTGACCAGGAAGTGCCACCTTGGTGGAGTCTATAACCTCTACCCCAAACTGTAACTGTGCTCTGCTCTGTGAAACTGTTGCCATTATGCAAAGATTGCCTGCTGACTGTGGGCAGTTTGCAGGACGCCTGTTTTCTTTTCTCTTTTTCTTCATCAAGACAGTGTTCCTCTGTGTAACCTTGGCTGTTCTAGAAATAACTCTGTAGACCAGTCTGCCCTGGAACTCAGAGAGTCTCAGGCCTCTGCCTCCCAAGGCAGCCTGTTTTCTATGGGACCTATCACAGGCTCCTGATTACCAGATACTGTGGTTGAGTCCAAGGTCAGTGAAGACATACTTTCCCATATGAAAAATTCTTGAAATAACTTTGTCACATGAGGAATTCCATGACCTATTTATCTGAGTTTCATAGCATATTTATAACTTATAACATTTTTATAAAATTATAAATTTATTTCCACACTTAAGTTTTATTTCTGATTGTACTGAACTCCCCAAAGAGTATCCCTCTCACCCTCAATGAGTCATACACTTCTCCTCCAGAAGAGTACTCACATTTTTCTTTGTCCATTTTTTATTGAAATCTGCCTGGAAATACCTGAGACATTTGCAAATATTTCCAGGAAATGTGAATATTGTCTCCTTTTAAAACAAAGGATGACATTTAATACAAAATTTCAAGCTTAATTTTTCCTCTTTTGATAATATATTTTCCAATTATTTTTCTATCAATGTGCAAAAAGAGTACTCAGTGTACATAGTTGAATTTTTGTTGGTGTTTTGTTTCTGAGAACAAAATCCTAAGCTGGTGGCACCTAGGCTTTGTTCCTCTCAGAAAACAGTGATTGTGAATATGCTCATATAGGACTGCATTTGTCAGTCCTATCAGTTCCTGAAGTAATGGGAAAAGTAAAATGCTTCAGGTCCCCAAGTGGCTGCATTGGGCAGCGGGTCATGAGACCAGGCCAAAAGTTCACAAAGTGGCAGCAGACAGAGGGCAATGGATCCAGAGAGCAGCCAGTACCAGGCATGGATGGCACAGTTCCTCAAGTGGCTTCAGTGGAGCATGAGGGGAATCAAGTCCCAACAGAGAGCCACGCGGTGACTGAGTGACTTTGACAGGGCAGCCAGACCCATGAGGAAAGACAGACAGATGGGCACTACATGAGACCACATTTCAGGTCCCTGAAGGCAGCTGGTCCTGTGCAGGGAGCCATGTGGCAGGCAAGAGAAAGAGACATGGATAGGCATGCCATACAGAGTGAGGTTGGGTGTTTATTTAGTGGGTAATGGAGAGGAAAGGTAAGAAGGGGAGAAAAGCAGAGAGAGAGTGAGAAAGAGAAGAGAAAAGCAGAAGGGGAGAAGTGGGAAGAAGGGAGAAATGGAAGCTGCCTCTTCAAGAGGGAGCTGGAAAAGAAGGGGCTGTGACAGCACATTCTGCTCCCTCAGGAAATAGCTTGATATCAGCCCACTTGGGCATGGTCTCTTATACTATAAAAATCAGTGGTAACTGTATGCCTGCTTTCTGCTTCTGGGTCCTGCTTCCAGCTCCTAGACACTATTCCTGTTTGCTCAGAGGACTGTTGTCTAGGGTAGTGATCCAATCCTTTTATTATCCATAATTCTGAACTGGTGTGAGATTGTTTTGTGACGTATACCTTCATCTGGTGCCCAATGTTTGGTTTTAGAAACCCCCCCCCCCCCATTGTGTGGAGCCAGCAGTTCATTCAGATTGGCAGCCAGGAAACAAACAACTGGCCACAGGTACCAAATGGAGCCCACAAGGACAACTAAATCCACTTAAAAACCTGAGAGACCTTAATTTTAAACACAAAAATACAGAGTTTAACACAGCTTTTTGTTGTTTGCTGTTGGCATGCCATGCTGCTTTAAGAGAGGTTTTCCTGACTCAGCTATAGCAAAAGAAAAAAAAAGCCAGAGTTTTTAAATGCTGGCTTTCTGGGCTATGCTGCTAGCATAACCTCTGACTCTTGCAAGAGACAGAGCGTTTGGGATGGGGTTTGTGAGTAAAGTGCAGCAGCTTGCTTGATAGAAACATGGGCTCACTGTGTACATGGAACTGGGGAGGTGTGCATGACTCAGAGGCACAAGCAGCTCTGCCATGCTGGACTGTGCATAGCAAGCAGGAACTACCATATTTATCATAATAATAGCACAGCTTAAGTTTTAGATTGGGCAGGCAAACAGAGATGACCATATTACCCATACTAATGGCGCAACTAAGTTTTTAAGAAGTGTTTAGCATTTTAAAAAGTCGTGGACAGTAAAGAATTACAGATTCACAATAGGAGAGATTCAGACATAAAAGACCTCTAAATGGGTCACAGTGTTCGATAAATGTATGTAGGCTTGGGAGAGAGAAGAAGAGAATATAGAGAGTCATAAAATAAACAATGCTTAAAAAAAAAGGGTAAAGACTTTAAAAGGCAGAGTACAGATAGTCATAAATTGAAAGTAGTAAAAAATAATAAGCCACATAAATGGAAAATTCACAGAGAGTCTAGATTCTATATATTATTGTATATATTATTCTGTATATTTCTTTGAATTTTTTGATTATTAAGGAGCTAAGTACAGAGAGACAATTTATTGTATGGGTTGCTAATCTAAACAGCCATGTATATTATAAAAGTGACTTCAGAATTTGGATCTAAGAACATGTTGCTTGGGAAAATAGGTTCTTCTTTTGTTTTCATAGAAGATGAGAACCTGTCGATTACCTCCAGGTGAATATGGTTTCATGGACCAAGGACTCCTGAAATGTTGCCATAAACACCTTCAAAAAATTTCCTTACACAACTGTTGACTGAGATGAATGTATCACACAGGATATACCATGAAAGACCTGATTAACAGCACCCCCAAACAGCAGAAAGCAGTATGGACAAAACTATGTCCATATTCCCAAATATTGTCTATAAATGTTTGTTTACATTTGGAGGGGGATATGGTATAGATATGAATAATTTGCATTGGTATGGATCTTGGTTTATTGATACAACTTTAAGGTCAGTCTTGTTATATGTATATGTATTTCTGATCTTGATTAAGGTATTGTGTTGTATAGCTCATTTTAAAAATGTAATGTATAATTAATAGGTATAGGTTAATAGAGAGTCATCTATAATAATTAAGCTTGTATTTATGTTAGTTAGATTTTCTAGATGTATAGAGATACATTTCTGTTAGGTATTTTTCAAATCTTTCAGAGACCTTCAGAATATGACATTTAAATATTTCAAGAACTTAAGATTTTTCATGACATGAGACACATCTGCTCCTGGCAGCACCAAGCTACTCCAATAGGATGATGGGCACTGAAGAGACTCCTTATGGAGTTGGCTAGCCAGTTGGGCAAGAAAGAGCTCCTGCCTGGACGGCTTCATGGTGTGCTGTAAAAAAAAAAAAATGGACTTGCAGAACCCACAGAGAAATGACTGCTGAACTTGCCTAAAGTTGAGATGATCCTTCGGGGTTCCTGCTTTATGAAAGAGTCTGCAAGACATTTTTTCTGTAAGATACAGAAAAAAATTACTGGCAAACTGCCAATATTGGTGAAATTGCCTTTGAAATTTTCCTGCTTCATGGAAAAGACTTCAGGACACTATGGGCCTGTAGGCTGAAGATGGATGCCCTAACAGTACAGAAAAACTTTGGGTGGCTATCTAGGCAGTGAGATGACTCTGTCATTTCTAGAGTGTTGGAAGTTGCTTACAACATACTTCCAGTTTACATAGGTAATATTATATCCTTCTGGAGTCTTTGATGGAGTTGAAGAATAGATAGATAGTTATAGTTTTCATTAGTTATGATAAAAGATAAAGTAAATAGAAATATTGTAACTGTAATTTTTGCTTAATACCTGTTATATGTAATTTTACTATGTTAAAGTCAAAATCTTCCTTTTACTTTAAACAGAATAGGGGAAATGGTGTAGGAGATTCTTCTGTTTGTGTGTTGCTTTCATTGGTTAATGAATAAAGAAACTGCCTTGGCCTAGTTGATAGGACAGAACTTAGGTAGGTGGGTAAGACAGAGCTGAATGCTGGGAGGAAGAAAGCATAAGAGAGACACCATGGATCTGCAGCCAGGGATAAACATGCTTTGCCAGTAAGCTACTGCCATGTGGTGATACACAGATTAATAGAAATGGATTAAATCAAAATGTGAGAGGTAGCCAATAAAAGTCTAGAGATCATGGGTCAAGTGGTGATTTAATTAATACAGTTTCTGTGTGG
>JAQHUG010000015.1:7935452-7948985 GCA_028555095.1 Dicrostonyx torquatus
AGACTCCAAGCAATAGTGGAGAGGGTACCTGGCCTTCCTCAGTAATCAGACTGATGACCACACTGATTGCCATCATAAAATCTTCATTCAGTAATTGATGTAAGCAGATGCGGAGATTCACAGCTAAGCACTGGGAAGAGCTACTGGATTCCAGTTGAAGAGAGGGAGGATGGATTATATAAGCAAAGGGGTCAGGATCATGATAGGGAAATCACAGAAGCAGCTGACCTGAGCTAGTGGGAGCTCATTGACTCTGGTCTGACAGCTGGGGATCCTGCATTGGAACGAACTAGGCCCCATGAATGTGGGTGAAAGTTCTGAGGCTTGGGCAGTCTGTGGGGCCATTGACAATGGGACCAGGGCTTATTCCTAGTGTATAAACTGGCTTTTTGGAGCCCACTCCCTATGGAGGGATACCTTGCTCAGCCTAGATACAGAAGGGAGGTGCTTGGAGCTGCTAGACTTTGTTTACTCCCCATGGGAGGGCTTACCATTTCTGAGGAATATTGGGAGGTTGGGTGAGGGGAAAGTGGAGGGGAACGGGAGGAGAGAAAGGAGGGTGAACTGTGATTGGTATGTAAAATGAACAAAAACTGTTAAATAAAAAATTTTATTGCTCAAATTGTGGGTAATTACAATAACCTTGTCCTTAAGGCTTTTTAACGGTCTAGGCCCCACAGCTCAAGATTCTGCTCATGGTGTGAAAGGTGTCCAGGTCTCATGATCTACAATGACACTCTCAATCAGAGTTTTTTTGAAACTAAAGACGTCAAGGAACACTCAAGCTGAGGTCAAGTGGAAGTCATGGGAATTTTTAAGTGGACTTCATTGAAGCAAACTTTTGGCTTGAGACTATTGTCTTCAATTTGGAGAGGAAATTTTTGAAAAAAAAATCAGATGATGACAATAGGCCAAAATCCAGGACTGGTCAAATATTCAATCTTGGAAAAGAAATTGCATTGAGCAGCAGAAAATAAGCGACAGAAAACGTCAGCAACATTCACAAAGTTTTGGACAGCTTTCTGGACAAGAGCTCCAAGCCGTCTGTGTTCTGTGGTACCCTGTGATCCTTGCAGTTGTTGTAGAATTCTTTACATGTGGGCCTGCTTTTCTCGGACAGCATAGCTAGCCCTGCAGCATACCAGGAACTGCAAATACTAATCAATGATTTGTCTACAATTGTCAAATAAAACCATGCAGTTTTCATAGGTTCTAGTTATTCTTAAATTTCAGTTTTACAGAGGTTTCTGAGAATGAGAATGATATTGAGATGTATGATATAGTTCACATGGGAGACAGGAATGGTTAAAATGACCATACTGCACATGTTCTGTAACAGAGATAGCAAGGGACTAATGAGATTCTGCTACTACTTCCCATCATGTCCCCTGTGTTTTTCTAATCTAGTTGGTTAACAAGAGAAGTCCTTTGTACTATTTAAGAAACAAAGGAGATGGAATCAGAGTTTTATGTTCCTTGAATTCTACTCATTACCTAAACGGTATCTTCATGTTTGACCTGGGCACTGACCCTAACTGAAAGCTTCACAGAACAAGGTTCTTATACTTTCTCTACTTGTGAGCTGTTTTTATTCGAGAAAATTTTTCATGAGCAAGGTGTTCAAATATGTGAGGTCTGCATGCAAATCAAACATTTAGCGATAATAAGCCACAAAGAAAGTTGGTGAAAAGCAATTCATTAGTACACATATAATTTCACCACTTATTAAAGCTGAAAGCAAATTTATATGCTAATAAGATGGGATGTGATTGATTATTTTTAGAAAAAAATTAAAAATAAAAACCTTGACTGATTATTGGTACTGTAGGATCACAGTACATCTTCAACATTTTACAGACTTTATTGATATTTTGATTTTTACAATTGTCAATGCTGATAATGCTACTTTGCATAAATATATAATATAAAAATGTGTGTTTAGGACTATTTCAGAAATTGAAAATATGCATAAATCCTAAGTCAAAATTGATTTAGAGTTTATATGAAACCCAACACAAGCATCAAATTTTAAAACCAAACATCTAACACAATAAAATCCAGAGATGCCAATATGATATTTGTTGAGGAATGATGGTAGGAAAATAATAAGTTGTTTTCTGTAAATAAACCACAATGTTTCTAAAAGAGCAGAAACCTTTGTATGTACAACACGGACATAGCATTTGTAGCATAAAATTGTAGTGTATGAGCCAAAGTGTTGCTGGGAGCATCTGTTGACAGTTTCTGCATGTAGAAATGCATGGTGCAGAGAGCTCATGTGTGGAGAGCCAAAGTTACAGGTTATGTTGTATGATGCAGTTTGAGAGATCTCTGCCTGAGATACCTCAAATTTATTATGCAATTGATATTGAATTAATTTTTGGTATTGTGTGTTCAGAAATCTTTCACTATGACCAAAGTTTTTCAACCTTATTCATGCAATTATGCAGTCACATATAAAGTCATGACTTTCAGTAGATGAGGCTTGACCTATGAGCAAAAGACTACTTGTCACACAGAATTTGGTGATGAAGGAACTTTTACTAAACTGAACTAAATCCACATGCTCGAGAATCACCACTAACATGACACTACCAAAAGAAAGATTATAAGACAACCTCAGCAACTTAGATATTCAGAAAATAAATGTTTTTTTTCAATTGTTAGATAACTATGACATTCATTAATAAATGGCTGTCATCAAAAAGTAAAAGTTTAGTGCTCAGGTCTTGCCACAGAGGCAAAAGAGAGTCTACTTTGGAGATTGCTATTGTACAATAAAACTATGAAAATAGATCAAAAGTGTACTGTTCTATATGGTTTGGGGTATTTTTTATTTGAACATAATTTTATGAAGCAGAGGTTACAGAAGACATAATAAATAAGCTGTTATTATTAAGAAGAAACACATAGCTATGTATGTGCTTTTTAATCTTGGAGTTTTAAATAAAAATGTTTCATCAATCATCATTTTATCATTGTGGCAATGTTCTCACAGAAAACAAATACAGTGTCAATCTCACAACAGACTTTCATTGTCAATATAACTATAAGGAAATCCATGATACCATCCTAGTTTTCTTGTATGACATAATCCAGTAGAAAATAATGTGGATGAGCCCTGGCCTGAGTGTTGTGTTTGGGAACTGTAAGCCTCAACTATATTCCCTTTTTCTTTCCCTGAATCTTTATTGCCACAAATTCAGTTCAAGGGCCAAAGACAACTGTTAGGGTAACTAGGAATGAAATAAGCTATCTGGAGTTATTGACAGTCTTTAATCCTCAGTGGTGGCTAAACACATATGCCCTTGAATTGGGAGTGAAATGAAGGTTTCAAAAACCCCAGATATTCCATTTGCATTAAATCCTTAAAGAGATGCATCTTGGAATTTCTTCCCTTTGCACTAGTCTCTATTTAGCTCTCAGTCAAATGTACTTTGCTGCTTCCCCATTTTTCCCCTTCATTCCTCCTATGGTCAAACTGGTTTTATGTGTCATGAGCTGGAATGGTATACCTCAGTTTACAGATGAGAATTTAGCTAAGAAATGTTTCCAATGCTTTAGAATTAAGGAACAGATTTAGTCTTTTCCAAATATCTTAGTCACTTTCAGTTCACAAAAGAAGGACAAAGAGACCTAGAGAGTTAATGTATTCTCTCACTAGAAACAAGCCACCTATTTTCATTCTCAACATAACTACAAGAAAATGTATTTAATTTATGATTTCAATTTACAGAAGTGCATTTCCAGTCCAAACCTCAGTGTATCACATAGTATATATTTCATTTTAGAAAAGACAGACTAGCTGAACCAATATTTGAAGGACCGGGTGCCTGAGAAGGTCAACAGATTATGGATCACTCATGCTAATATTGATATCTGCATGTGAGCATAAATACATAAATACATGTGCCTCACTCATTGCCTGGAATATTTAAAAAAGACAAAAGAGGGTAAAATAATCTGCACCTAGTATTGTCAATGAAAACTGATGTGTAATCACCACCCCTCCACTTTGACTCGTGCTTGCTGTTTTTTCAGTTGTTTAGAGCTCTTTGAAATTGTCTATGCTATTAAAGTTTGCATTTAACTTACTATCCTCCTGAGTCATCCTTCCAAATGATGTGATTATAGAGGTACATTCAAACACCTAGGACAAACAGATTTTGCTCTCAAAACAATTTATTTGATCAAAAACTAGCAAATATTGGCAAAAATGGGGGAACCATTTTTTTATATGTAGTTATTAGTTTCTAAATGTTTTAAATTCCTTTTTCAATTTATGAAAGAAATACAAAACTGCCCAGAGCATTAACATATACTTTCCTTAAAAAGTAGCCATGGACTCAGCAGAGTGAACTTTTATTATGGGAATGTAAATTACTATAGATACAATGTAAGCAAAGATGGAAGTCTTCCCCAAGTCCCCAAATAAAACGACCATGTAACCTAGCTGCACTGCTTGTAGACATGTATCTAAAGGAATCCAAGTCAGCATGTTACATAAATACTTGTATATTAATGTGTACTATGGCAAACTTATAGTCAAGTTCTAAAATCAGTGGATCAATGCATGAATTCATATATGTACAAATGTATAAAACTCAGTCATAAAGAAGAGTGAAATAAAATCACTTACAGGAAATGGATAGGATTGGAAAGGATTAGACATAACCATATTAAAACAAATAAGCCATACATAGAAATGTAAGTTTTGCACTTTCTCTTTCTTTCTTTCTCTCTCTCTTTCTTTTCCTTTCTTTCTCTCTCTCTCTCTCTCTCTCTTTCTCTCTCTCTCTCTTTCTTTTTTTTCAAATATAGAGTCCATATAAAAAGACAACTTGAAAGTAGCAAAGAAAATATTAGAAAGAAGGAAGAAGATCAAGAAGAAAAGGGAGAGAATAAGAGAGAGCAATGAGATGCATATGATCTTAATACATTACAGACATATATAAAAGTGAACATAGAAGCCGAATGTTTTGTATAATTGAAACAAGTAATAAAATAGTGACAACCACTATATCTAGCTCTGTATTGAAGGCGAATATGGTTAAGTAAAAACAATACAAATATGACTTTTTGCATTCTTATACCTTCTCTGAGGAGAATAATTCTATCTTTTAGAAAGTAACATGAATTTCTTATAACTTAAATAGCAGATCCATCAGTTCATGGCCCCTGAGTCTTAGTTATGTTACACACAGGTCTAGTTTTGTCCTTATGTGAAAAGTAATGTACGTTCTTTCACAGTTATCACAAATATAACAGTGATTTCCATAGCAGAGAAATCTGTATCGGAGAGAGTCACTTCAAGGTGGATAGTTATTTGAACCTCCTTGTGAAGATAAACAGACGGAATGGTGCACCTTGGACTTTTTTTTTTAAAGGCATAGTGTGTAATGTAACTCTCAGACTAGTAACTTCAAGGTCAGTCAGTCTTAGGTTATGCTGCTCCACTTTGGAGGCCCCCTTCTTCATTCCCTCCTCTGACTTCTCAACCTACAATAAACTCAGTGAGATTTTAAGTTTCTTTTCAGTCTCAGGACTAGAATTAAATCATAGATCAGCATAAAGCATCTTCCTGGAGTTCAGGGACAATTTTCCGCCACTGAAAGTAGTGGGAACCAAGAGACAGTCCAACCATAACTTTGGGTTTCTTCCACTGTTGGACACTATATCTCTGAGACAGTCATTTAAGAAAAGGATGGGGAAAATCTAGATTGTTACCAAATAATGGTTGTATGTACTTGTTCCCTCTATCTGAGAAGTCATTAGTTTTTTATGATCTTATTTTTGTGACTATAATATGATTACATAATTTCCCCCTTCTTTTTCCTTCCTCTAAATACTTGTTGTAAGGAGGCCCTTGTTTGTAATCACACAGAAACCATATCATTTGCAATATTGTTTGGCCAATAGCTTAAGCATATTTCTGGCTAACTCATATCATAAACTAACCCATCTCTATTAATCTGTGTATTGCCATGTGGCTGTGGCTTACTGGGTAAATTCCCATCCAGCATCTGTCTCTGGCAGGGGCTATATGGCTTCTCTTTAACTCTGCCTCCTTCCTCCCAGCAATCAGTTTTGTTTTCCCTGTCTAGCTAAGTTCTGCCCGGCTATAGGTCCAAAGCAGTTTCTTTTTTCATTAATGGTAATCACAGCATACAGAGAGGAATCCCACATCAAACCCTCTTATTTATATCAACTTCATCTCATTCCAATTCATGGACTTTTTATTCACCTATTATTATTGTATGCAAATATGTAAATATATTTATATATTACATATAAACTTTTAAGTTCAAGAATATACTTATTTCATATATATATACACATACATGTATATTCTTAAATTTTAATCTTTTCCATCTATTCCTTTTGAAATTCCATAAGATGTGGCCACAATATTTTATGAAATCTAAACAAAAATTATGTAATAGTCCCTTAATAGATAAAAAGCCCTCAAATGCATTAATGATTAGAATTTACATTTGCATGCTACAGTCTTTTATAATTATTATTTAGAATGAATACAGAATTCTACATAATTATTTACAATATCATTTTAAAATCTTATTACCCTTTCATGTGATGGTATTGCTCACAGTTAAATCAGATCTTTTCTTTTCAGTTCACCATTTGCGGAAATCCTTTCACAGACAGGCCTATAGGTGTGTTTCTTTAATCAGGGTGGTTCTAAATGAAACCAAGAGTGCCATCCAGGAGAACCATCACAAACTGAGAAACCAGGAAAATTTCACTGTGATATTCAAATTAATGTGAAATGGAAAAGGCCTCATTCCATGCAGTTATTCTTTATACCCCAGGAAAGAACTGTTTTTGGAATATTTCAAAAACATTTAAAGAGTTGAGCCAAAAAGTGCCTTGGTGATTCTCTGTTACCTGTACCTGTATTTTTTTAATTATTTAATTAGAAAACATTAATTATCACCTTATTTATGCCCTCTGTGTTGAAGGGAAAATTATATGGATAATTCAAACTGCCCAAAATGATATAGGATTCCCCTCTGTATGCTATGATCATGTTTTATTCCGATTGGTTAATAAAGAAACTACTTTGGCCTATGGCAGGGCAGAATATAGCTAGTCAAGAAAACTAAGCTGAATGCACGATAAAAAGAGGAAGAGTCAGACAGACACCTTGTAGCCACACAAGAAACAAGATGTGATGTAACAAAACATGAACCTTGTGGTAAAATA
Organism: Dicrostonyx torquatus; assembly: GCA_028555095.1. Lineage (NCBI taxonomy): Eukaryota > Metazoa > Chordata > Mammalia > Rodentia > Cricetidae > Dicrostonyx > Dicrostonyx torquatus. The sequence goes on from JAQHUG010000015.1 coordinate 7,942,677, forward strand.
TAAAACAATAGACATAGGTTAATTTAAGATGTAAGAGCTAGCTAGAAATATATCTGAGCTGTTTGGCTCAACAGTTTTGTAATTAATATAGTTTCTAGATGATTATTAGCTGGGAAATAAAAGCACAGTCTCAATTTACACCATTTGGCAGCATAAATCCATAATGTCTAAGAAAGCTTAAAACAAGGGACTGGGTTTATAGACGTACAAAAACAGGAGTCATTTGGAGCATCTTTGTGGTACATTTTTTTTTTCTGATAGACTTTGTTTGCCGCCCACAGGCAGAGATGTGCCTTTTTAAAGAGACAGCTTCCTGGTTTATACTGGTTGCTCTTATTCTTTTGGGAGGTCACAGCACTTAATTTATGTTTGTGAGCAGACTGCTGAAAGTTACTTAATGGTGAAATAGACCTGCTATATTCCTAAAGCTCAGACAGTGAGCTTGGAGCCAACAGGAAAAGCCACAGAGTTAGTCCTAGCCATGGATACTTAATATTTTATTTAAAAAAACTATCCTGGTCACAAAATGGTTACAGATACACAATAAGATCGATTCAGACAAAAAAAATACATCTCTGAATAGGTCCCAGTGTTGGATAAATGTACATGAACTTAGGAGAGAGAAAAGAAAGAATACAAATAGTAATAGATTAAAGGAGTAAAGATAATAAAATATAATAGACTAAAAAATAAGGCACATAAAGATGGAACATACATGGAGCTTCTGGATTATGTGTATGATTGTGGTTTCTCTGGATTTTTTGGGCAGATAATGAGTTAACTGCTGAAAAACATTTGATTATATAGACTGCTAGGATAAGCCAACATATATATTTTAAAGGTATCCTTCTTTAAAAATTTGTGTCTAAAGATATGTTACCTTGGAAAAGAAGTTCTGTTTTTTTTTTCTTTCCTCAGAAGATGAGAACCTGTGGATTTCTTCCAGGCTAATGTGATTTCATGGATCAAGATCCCCTAAAAGGTCTCCACTCCATGAACACAAAAATTATTTTGCCCAATAAACAGCAGAAAGCAATTTGGAGAAAACTCTGCCCAAATTCCCAAAATAATAATTTATAAATGTTTAGTTTTCATTTTGAAAGGGTTAGTTATACATGGGTAATAGGCACTGTCAATTTATAAAAAAACAAAAATAAAAATTAAGGGAACTATGGTAAAGACTTTGGTTTAGTGATACAAATTTGAGGTCAGTTTTGTTATATGCATATTTATACTCTTGTTTAAGGTATTATGTTTATACAGCTCATTTAAAAACGTAATACAGTACATTTATTTATTACAGCCATTTATAATAGTCAACCTTATAGTCATGTTAGTTTTCTAGATCTAAAGAGATGTATTTCAGGTAGATAGGTAATCTTCAAATAACTTCAAAAACCTACAGAATATGGCATTTAAAAGGTTTTAAGAATTTACACTCTTCTTGACAGTATGACATATCTGCTTCAAGCAGCACTAATTACTTCAGAGAGGTTTGTGGGTATTGAAGAAGCTCGTTATGAAATTTGCTTTCAATGTGACAAGGCTAGCCATTTAGCAAGAAACTGCTCTTGTCTGAACTGCTTGATGGTATGCTATATAAACTGAGCATGCAGGACTCACAGAAAAATGACTGCTGAACTTTCCAAAAGAAAGTGAGACATTCCTTCAGGGTTCCTGCTTCATAAAAGACTCTGTCAGACATTTGAAAAGACACAGAAGAAAGTGACTGACAAACTGCCAAATACAGACAAAAAAGTCTTTCAAATTTCTTCCTTCATAGAAAAAATTGGCCAAATACTAAGGAGCTGTAGGCAGAAGATGGATACCACAACATTACAAAAGAACTTTGGTTAACTTTCTAGGCAGCAAGATGTCTTTTTCATTATTAAAATTTTGGAAGCTGCTTACAATGTACTTCCTATTTATTTAGGTAATATTATGTCCTTCTGGTGTCTTGGATGGAATGAAAGACAGGTAGTTACACTTACACTTTTCTTTAGTTACGATAAAAGATAAATTAGATATAAAACTTTAGACTCACAAAGATAAAATAGAAGAGAGAATATTTCCTTTAGTTTTTCCAGATACAAATAAACTAAATATTATAACTATAAATTTTGCTTAATATCTGTCCGTTATATGTAATTTTACTATGTTGAAGTTTTAATTTAGATAGAAAAGGGGAGATGACAGGGAATTTCCTTTTTTATTTAGACAGAAAAAGAGAGATCATGGGGGATTCCTCTCTGTATGCTATAAATATATTTTACTGCCATTGGTTGATAAGCAAGCATCTTTTGCCTATGGCAGTGCAGAGTACAACTAGACAGAAAAAATAAACTGAATGCAGGAAAAAAGAAAACAGAGTCAAGCAGACACCATGTAGTTGCCCAAGAAGAAAAATATGGGGGAACAAACAATAAACCTTGTGGTAAAATATAAAATAATATAAATTGTTTAATTTAAAATGTAAGAGTTAGCCAAGAATATGCCTGAGCAATTGGTTAACCAGTGTTGTAATTAATACAGTTTTTGAATGATTATTCAGGTCTGGACAGTGGGGAAATGAATGCACAGTCTCACAGTCTCCATTTACACATCAAGATGCCTTGACAGTCCCCCAAAGTTCCTCTTTTATGTTGAGGAATGCAACTCTGGCCTCCAGGTCTAGCATGTCTGAAAGGATTTTCTGTGAAACAAGGAATTCTGAAGGATTTCCTATTTTGTCTTGGTAAAGTTTGCACTTACTTTCTTGCATCCTGCTGGTTCTGTTTGGATAGTATATTGTCAGCAACTGAAATCAAGGAAACTTTTGCCCACCATGGTAACTTTTGTCATAAATAAAAAAGCTCTATATGGAGTCTCTTTGATGCCCATCATCTTTGCTGAAGTAAATTCATGCTGCCAGGAGCAAATGTGTCTCACTGTCATAAAAAGCTCTAGGCTACAACATATTAAATGCCTTATTTTGTAGGTCTTTAAAATGTTTGAAGACCATTTATTTATATAAATATATCTGTTTATGACCTTGAAAACATATCCAACCTGACTATGAATTTGAGTATTTAAATGACAATCTGCATTTCTTTACTACATAATACATTTTTAAATGAGTTGCATAGAAATAATATTCTAAAGAAAGTAGAAACATACATACAGTAACAGAAATAACTTTAAATGTGTTTGAATAAATCAAAATTCATGCAATGTAAAAGATTTTGAGATTAGTATTTCCTTTTTTGGTTTAAAATTAGATTTAATAATCTACTTTTTATCCTATCATTCCAATATCATATCTGCTTTTTTCCTTTAGAAAGATATCTTTGAATTTAACTCTTTTGTTTAGCCTTTTTAATTTTTTCTTTTTAAATTTTTTACTGTGACCAATAACAACTTGTAAACAACATCCTTAAATGATAGCTAACATCCATAACTAATATTTTGGGAATGTGGGCATGGTACTGTAGACTTCCTATTGTTTTAGTTGCTGACATCTTTGAGGTAATTTTGAGAAAATTAGGATAATTGGTAATTATTGGATGATTTATTCTGTGAGGCTATGTCATCTCAGTCAGCACTCTTGAAGCTATTCTTGATGCAGAATTTTGAGGAAGACTATACCAATAATTTTGAAATGCTAGACCACCTGGGCCATCTGGTTTTTTTTGTGTTTTGTCCTCTTTCGCTGAAAATATATAAACCTTCAATGGTAACATACATATTTGCATTAATACAAGTGTAGACTATGTATTATAGTAAAGAAAATTAAAGATGACATCTTTGGTTTTATGTTTGATCAGATAAAATATACATCACATATATTTTAGTTCTTCTAGGTTTATGTTTGTAGTTAGACTTATTCTAGGGTTTTCCTTAATCAAACCTGATTTTCCTTAATCTGGAATAAATGCATAGCATCTTATTTCCTATGGAAATAAAAGAACAACTCCCTTCCTTTCTCCAAAGTAACATACATTTTGACTTAAATTTTGAAGTCAAGGTATTTTTAAAATATATAGGTTGGTTCAATCTAGCAGTGTTTATAATCTGGTATCTCTTAGCAGCCCAAAAATTCAAAGACAACACAACATACATGGTCCAGACTCTCTGTGGATTTTCCACCTTTACATGACTTATAATAATTTTTATTACTTTATTCATCATTAAAGAACTTTCTCTATCCTTTTTGTTTTCTCTATAAATCTTACATATATTTTTAAACACTGTAACTTGCTAATAGGTTTTTTTTCTTTCTGAATCTGTCTTTACTGCCTATCTGTAAACTTTTCTGTCTGCATAAGCAAAATCCCCAAACCCATTATACAGCATGCTGGTAGAACTTGTGCTGATAGTTTAGGCCTGCAGGCAGGTGCTGAGATATGCCTCTCTGTACAGCAGCTTATGTGAAAGACTGCAGGAACCCGCCATGTGGCTTGTCTCATGGTGTATTGACAGATGCTAGGAAATATTTCTCTGTACTGTGGCTGGTGTGAGAACCATGAGCCTTAGAAGCCAAATTTGGCTCTATTTTTTTTTGTATTTACAACCTCTTAAAAGCTTTTTAAGGTCTATATGGATCTATACCCTAGGTTGGGTACCATTTGAATGTAGTATCTTCCTGTCCCAGCAGCACTTCCAAATAACCAACATAAAGATTTAATATTATTTGTAAATGCTCAGCCTATAATAGCTCAGACTTATTACTAGATAACTCTTACATTTAAATTAATTCATATTTCTTATCTATGCTATGCTACATGGCTTAGTTCCTTCTCTCAGTATGCCTTGCCCTTTTTGCTTCTCTGTGTATCTGCTGGCAAATCTGACTCTACTCTCCTCCCTCATCTCATAATTCTCACTTTGACTTTCCCACTTAACACTACCCTGTTTAGCTATTAGCCAGTCAGCTTGTTTATTAAACTAATAATAGTTATATATAATTACACAAGGTACAGAAGGATTGTTCAACAGTAGACACTGTGTTGTTTTTTTTAAAAGAAGATTATAAACTTCACTTATAAACAGTAGATTAACAGTAGGTGTTAATCTTTTTGGAAGTTTAACTTAACTTTACAAACCTGACAAAATTTGTACCTTGTTCCACATAAATACCCCATCATATACACTCAATTCTGGAAATAGTTTTATAGTCTTGTATTTATAATACAGCTGAAATTTGTTTCTGGATACTTGTGATACCCTAGAATGGGAGAAAAGTAAGATTGTGTAAAAATATATTGCTATGATATCTACATATGAAGCAAATCATTGACCCACACCAATTGCCATTAGACAAACAGACAGTCATTAAATACTAGTTGAGTACTTACTATGTGGTCAGTACTGAGGGATGTTGTTTGATAGTTATCCAACAAGAGCTCTAGTCTACTGCAGTGAAACCTAGACTTCAGTGTAATATTATTATCTTAGGGGATCATGGGGCCAAAGTTAGCTCCTTCCTAAAGAATAAGTTATTGACCTTGTTGATATATAAGCTTAAATATCAATATCAATAGAACACATGATGAGCAATACAGTGTACTTGGAAAACCCCTTGTGATATTAGAAAACTTGATCTGGAGCTTGAGAAAAGGAAATAACAGGTTTAGAGTCTAGGAAACTATAAAATTAAATTCAGAACAATCTAAAAGTGATGTGGAACTTGGAGCAGAAAAATGACATGGACAGACTGAATTCTGGAAGTTTCTCTCTAGATAACATAAAAATGAAAGTCATTGTGGACATTATATATGAATGTTATTTCCAAAGTCAGCTTGTTAGAGGGGATTTCCAAGAGAACACTCATAAGAATTATTAGAATCTTTTTCTGTTGTGTAGTACTCCATTGTGTAAATGTACCACATTTTCCTTAGCCATTCTTTGGTTGAGGAATCATTTAGTTTGTTTCCAGGTTCTGGTTATGACAAACAATGCTGCTATGAACATGGCTGAGCACATGTCCTTGTGGCACAATTGAGCATCCTTTGGTTATATGCCCAAAAGTGGTATTACTGGATCTTGAGGAAGGTTGTTTCCTAATTTTCTGAGAAATTGCCACAGTAACATCCAAAGGTGCTGTACCAGCTTGCATTCTCACCAGCAATGCAGAAGTGCTCTCTTTTCCCCCCAACCCCTCCAGCATAATTTGTCATTAGTGTTTTTGATCTTGGCCATTCTTTCAGGTGTAAGATGGAATCTCAGAGTTGTTTTGATTTGCATATCTCTGATGACTAAGGATACTGAATAATGACATCTTGAATTTTAAAGGAAAATGAATAGAGCTAGAAAATATTTTGACTGAGATAA
>JAQHUG010000015.1:7954089-7983529 GCA_028555095.1 Dicrostonyx torquatus
TTCCCATAGGACAGGGTATCCTGCACCATCATAAGGAAGCAGGGGGAGGGCAGTGGGGTAGTGGGGGAGCGGGAGGGCCGGGAACAAGGGGAGTAAATGTAAATTTTTCTTTTAACAATAAAAAAAAAAAAAACATTCCATTTCGCATTAGCAAGCACATTGATTTAGCCATTGTTTTGGTATTGTTTATGTATCATTTCTAGGAAATACCATTTCACAGCAGACTCTCTGGTATTCCAGATCCTAGATTCTTAAGAGTTTCCCTTGAAGGATTTTAAAGATGATTTTCTTTTTATAATTTTGTAAACTCTATTAAGATTTTATTTGTAGAAAGGATATTGCATCAGAATTGTCTGTATAATTTAAGCACTCTGTATATTTATAAATACTTTGAAATAAATGGAGTCTATAAACATATACCTTTTAATTTTTATATTTTATATTTGATTTTTGAGACATAGTCTTACTATGTACCTAAGCTGGCCACAAACATAGTATGTTTCTGCCTTTGCCTCCCTATTATTAGTAGCAAAATATGCTCATGGCTTTGAATTTCTGCTCAGGTAAACATACAATATCATTTTTCTACCAATTTGGCTAAATTGAACCCATATGTATTTCTTTATTTTCATAACTGAAGAGAATATTACAAAATAGACTCAGTTTCTTTAAAAGTAAGAATGAAAACCTTCCCAATTTGACAGTTATCATTAAGGCACTAGGTCCTGCATTTGTGCATCAATTATCTTAGATAGAAAACTCAGAGGTCAAAGGAATGGCAATCAAGCATGAGAAAAGTCCTCTGGAAAATTACAAATCTGCACAATTTCTAAGTTAAAAGTTTTTTTCCAGACCTTTCTATTACAATATTTTCTTAGCATGATGGCTTAACTATATGCTTAGAACCCAGTTGCAAGCAAATCTATTATAAGCAGGTGTTTTTAACTGTAGGCAATGCTCTTATTTTGCATGTATAGCTGTGAACAGTGAAAATATATTAGCATAAACGAGATTTATTTTCTTTCCAAAATATTTTCTTCAGAAACTTGTGAGGAACATAAAAAACAATGAGTAACATAAGTCTAATAAATGACTTTGAACATTACCATCTTTGTTGTTTTATAAACATAACCACCATAATAGAAGTAGAAGATTATAATTCATTCTTTTTTATACACGTATTTCTGACTAGGCAAGTTTTATGTGTATGTTCTTGAAAAATCCATGAAGTAAATAATGCATTTTGCTGGACCATCTCTCTTCTATTACAGTTTCATTTCCTGGAAACATGGCCTTCACTGCATATAATAACTGTTCAGCTTCATTTCTTTATTTGCAAAATGAACACAATGTATGCTTTAGGTTGTGAGTGTGTGGAATCCAAATATAACAATTCCAGCTACACAAAGTAAACTCTACACACGTTAAGGGTTCTCTCAGTTGCATGTTCATGCTCTGAGGAGCTTCTCACACTGTTGCTTAGTTGTTTCCATTGTATTGATCTAAATAAAGCACAGCCTCCTTTGACACACAGAAAACAATCATTCAGGGATTGTCTCTCTCCCTTTTACTTAGTTCCCTTTTATTTTTATTATTTTTTGAATTTAATATTTTTCTCTTTTTCTTTTCACTTTTAAAAAAGAAAACAAAGTATCTTTTTTTTTATTTTATGTACCAATCCCAGTTCCCACTCCCTTTGCTTTCCCCATTCCCTCCATCTATACCCCCACCCCACCCAACCCCATCCACTCCTCAGAGAAGGTAAGGCACATTGCTTTGAGGCTCTCCTTACTATAACTAGGCTGAGCAAGGTATCCATTCAAAGAGAATGGGATCTCAAAAAAGCCAGTACAAGCAGTTGGGATAAATCCTGGTGCCACTGAAACTGGCCCCGTAGTCTGCACCAGCCATGCAACTGTCACTCACAATTCAAAGGATCTGTTTGGTCTTACGGTGATTTCTTTCTTGTTCATCTGGAGTTGTTGAGCTCCCATTAGCTCAGGTAAACTCTTTCACTGGGTGTGCCCATCATGGTCTTGACCTCTTTGCTCATATTCTCACTTCTTCCAATCTTCAACTTGAATTTGGGAGCTCAGTCCAGTGCTCTACTGCGGGTCCCTGCCTCTGTTTTCATCACTTGCTAGATGAAGGTTCTATGGTAATATTTAAGATATTCATCAATCTGACTAATGTTCTTATTTTGAGAATTTTATATATGTCTATATTGAAGTGTGATCATATTTAATTCTAATTCTAGCCAACAACTCTTCCCATGTGCCTCCCCCCCCCAACTTCACAGCTTCTTTTATCTCCTTCTCCTTTTCCATCTCTTTTGATAACTCACTAAGTACAGTCAGAACTACCATAAGCATATGGGTATGGGACCTTTTACTGGAGAAAGAGAAACCTACCAGTAGCCATACCATTAATAAGTAATAATTCCACTAGAAACACTTCACTGCTAATAGCTTCTTAGTATAGGGTAAGAATTCGAGATCATTTACCCCACCTGTGCCAGATTTATGTTGACTTGATTTTGTGTAGGTCTTGTGCAGATAAGCATAACTATTGTGTGTTTCTGAGTATGACACGTATTTGCGTCCAGAAGACAGCAGACCTTGGTGCTCTTTCCCATCTTCTGCCTCTTCTTCTGGCTCCTCTTTAGTGATAGTCTTTGGGCCTTTGTGATGATTATCATGCATGCCCCATTTAGGGCTGAGCACTCATTCTCTAATTCTCAGCGTTTTGAACAGTTAGATATCTCTATATAAACTACTTTCCGCCCTCTGAGTAAGATTGAAGGCAGTCAACCTGTGTCTATGGATAGAAACAAATTTATACCTTTTAAACTTTTCCTTTTTTATTTATGTTTCATGTCTTTCACACCATGCATGTCATTTAGAAGGTAGTGTGACAGCATGACCACTTAGTAAAATATCAATTGTTTGTTCCATCCTAGAAATAATGGTAAGTATGACCAGGCTTGTGACTCAGAAGTGGTGGTCTTGTCACTCTTTGTATGTATGACTATGGAGAGTTGAGTCTCCTAGGGTGACAGCTGCCACTATATGTTGGGTAGTGTCTGAGAGAAGATGATGTTCCCTCTGACCTTTAACAAATTCAGCTAGGCACAGTACATCTATTTGGTGGTTGGCAGGAAGGACTCTGAAAGCAGAGCATGCTAAATTTAAAGTTATGGGCCTGGGTGATCTATAATTTTTTTGTAGTTTTGGAACAATTGTCCCCATGTAACACAAGTAAGGCCTCAAGTAGCACTATTGGGTTAGGTAATAGACCTCAGGGAAAGTCACAGACTTCATAGGTTAGAACCTTTGATGGGAATTTTATCCTACATTTCAAACAAAAATGTTTTAACTTTATCTACTCAGTCCCCACATTGAACAATATGTTCCTCCAGCTCCTCTGGTCTCTGGATTTTAAGCCTGAAACTTTCCTCTCTTACAACAGAATTGGTTCTGCATGAAGGTAGCTTACTCTGATAAAGATGACAGACCATGAAATTCCCTGAGAGTTGGGAGGAAAAGGAATTAATTGAGTGCTATTTGAATATACACAGTTTTAAAATAACAATAGTGAAATATGGTGGAGGTGTCTGGATTACACACTAAATGTAGGTTGAGATGATTTAAGCTTAGTTGGTATAGTACAGGAAAAATCAAATGAATCTGATTTCAAAACTAACATAAGCAAATGGACACTTCCAGCAAATCAAAAATAGAAGAACATGAAGTTTATGAGTAGGGAAGTGGTGAAGATCTGAGAGGAGTTGGGTAGGGAAAATAGCACTCTCAAATTGTTTTACGTAAAAAAGTTAGCAAAAACCACAGAAGCTGAAGCAAGGAAAAAGACAAAAAGGCATTACATTCTTCTCTGTCATAAAAAGCTGGTACCATCATTCTCAGTAATCAGTAGATACTTCACTGTGTCAACCCAATGCTCCACAAGGAATCTGACAGTTCATTTGCCCTAGGATACTGACTAGCATCTACTGTCACTGCAAATAACACCGTTTCCTCAGTGAAGGTTGAGCTAAATTGCTTTAACAAGGCTAAATTAAAAATCAAACATGTTGATGTATTTAATGTGAGGCAGAGGACAGAAAAGATCATCAAAAATGAGTGGCAATATTGATTGTCATAAACAACCCTTCATGGAATAAAGGATTCAGAGCTGACCCTTGAAATACAATTGCCTTATTTCTGATACATTTACTCAGAGTTCATGTAATTTAAGAGAACCATTACCTTCTTTATGGCTATTTTTAATTTTAATGTATTATTATAAACTTTCTTGTTGCAATATACATATCTCTTAAATGAAGAAGTCAAGGTTAAGAAATCTACTTTAAAGTTAGAATTTTAGGAACATCTCTCATTCATTTATACAAAATCAATGGCACAGGGAAAGCAATCTTACTGAGGGTGGAGATGGCTCAGTGGCTGGGACCTGAATTTGTTCCTGCACCCATATTGAGTAGCTCAAATTTCCCGTAACTCCAGTTCAAGAAGATCTGATATCTCTTTCCTCAGTGAGTACCTGCACACATGTGCACATACCCTCACACAGACACATGATTAAAATGAAACAAATATCTCAAACAGTTATTGATATTCTACAGGCCGACATCTTCTTGTCTAAATATGTACAACCAGATAATTTAGATGTTGTAAAATGAAAAAAGTTATTAACTTGGTTCAGCTTTTGCTGTTTTATTTTCTGAAGCAATTGAATCTGAAAGCATTGCTACAGTGTGGCCTCATGATTATATATTTTTTAACTCTGGGAATTGGTACAGAATGGTCTTTCAATTTTATTGTATTATGAACTGAAAAAAGTTTGTGCTATCATCTTAAATTTATTAAAGCAGTTTTTTAAGGCACATTCTAACAGCTCAACACTGAGCAAATTTCAGATGTTGCAACCAAAGTCTGTGCGGTGTATAACATTAGCTAGAGAAGTTCTGACTTAAAATTGAGTTCATTTCTCAAACTAAGCTACAGAGAAGTATTGTAATTATGGGAGAGGTGTGGGTTATGTTCCCAGCGCCTGGCTCCCACCCCCAGCTGCTGGCCTGCTCAGCCGCTGGTTGCTTTCTTATGCCCGAAATAACCACATGAGAATGGTATTCATTTAAACTCTGCTTGGCCCATTATCACCAGCCTTTTCTTGGCTAGCCCTCACCTCATAAACTAACCCATTATAAAAGTCTGTAAGTCACCACGTGGTGACTTACTGGAAAGGTCTAACCTGCATCCCTCTGCAATGGGAGCCTCTTGGCGACTGGCCTACTTCCTTCTCTCTTCCCAGAACTTCCGTTCTGTCTACTCCGCCCACCTAAGGGATGACCTATCTTACAAGCCAGACAGAGTCTTTATTCAACCAATGAGAGAAATACAAAATACAGGAGACCACTCCCACATCAGAGCAGCATATCACAGCACTTACTCCATCTTCACAGGTGGTTTCACCTGTACCCAGAGCACTTCATAAATATAAAATCCTAGAAGTTTGAAAAATTTTAAAAGCAGTGTCAGGGAACCTGGGGGTTCTCTTTTCCTAAGAGTTTAAATATTAAAAGTGCAGCTTTCCTACTATAAATCTATGATCAATATATTCATTTCAGGAGATTCTGAGAATATAGGAATAATTTTTAGTTAAATATCTAAGCTTTTTTGTAAAATTAATATTAGTATGGCAACAATTCTTCCTACTTGATGTCTCTTATCAGAGTTTATGTGGAAGGTCCTTCTGTCTATGTGTTGCTTTTATTGGTTAATGAATAAAGAAACTAGTTTAGACTGATAGGGTAGAACAGAGCTACACAAAGAAAACTAAACTGAATGCTGGGAGGAAGAGGGGTAGAGTCGAAGAGAAATCAGAGACAGACTCCAGAACTTAAGCCAGTAAGCCACAGCCACATGGCAATGCACAGATTAATAGAAATGGATTAAATTAATATGTAAGAGTTAGCCAATAAGAGCGTAAAGCTAATAGGCCAAGCAGTGATTTAATTAATACAGTTTCTGTGCAATTATTTTGGGGCTAAGAGGCCAGGAACTAACTAGTGGCCTCCTTATAACACGAGTTGTAATAATGAATAGGATGTTATAGAAAGGCATGAAGACTATTTTCAGTGTCTATTAAAAATGTAAGTATCCTGTACAGAAATTATTACAGGAATTATAACCTATTATTTAGCCTACACAGTAAACCTGTAGCACTTCCCACCTATAGTGTTTTCCTTTTATAGCAAATCTAAACTTTTTAGTCTATCAGTTACTATTTTCTTGCTAACACAAACATTTGATTGCATTTCTTTTGTTGTCAAGCCTATCTTTAGAATAAAATCTCTTTACACAGAATTCCGAATTGTTCAAATTAAGGCTTTAGAAATTCTTTTTTTCTCAAAGTTTTTCAAGACTTGCCCTGTGCTGGGATCCCCAGCTCAGCATGGTGGAGACTAGGCTAGAAGCCTAACCTCTACTATCAGGAAGTTCATGGTGCACTGCAACTATGACCCCATGCAGAGCCCTTCACTTGCAGGTGTGCAGCTGCATCTGGGAGGACTGAGAAAGATTTTCTTTTAGAAGTGGAATAAAAAGAAGACAGTCTCTTGGAAAAGGAAAGATGACTAACTGATTGTCTTATAAAATTAAAGGATCTGTTGTAACAACAGAGAGGCAAGCATGCCCACACAGTAATAAGAAAATCTTGGAGAGAGAGGACTTGGTGTTGGTTACATGAAGATCTCTGTTCAAAGTACTAGGCCTGTTATCAACCCACAGAAGGAAGCACTGAAAGTGGTCACTTTTGTTATTATTTTATTTTTTCTAGACAATACTGGAGATGGAATCCAGGAACTTTTCTCTGTATGGATAGTCCTGGGCACTGAGAGAAACCTCCAGTTACTACTAAAAGAATCCAAGAAGCTGTTTGGGAGCCAGCCTGTGTAAAACCAGCAAAATAGAAGACACGATGAGAAAACAACACAGAAGGAGGAGATGGTAGAGCAGTGGGCAGAAGGCTCTGAAGGCTTGGTGGAGTACTAAAATGTAGTCAAAGTAGAAATACCCTTTTACAGCAGTGTTCCTGAAAGGAGGAGGAAGAAGGAAGAATAACTTGATCTCTGCTCGCAAATGAACAAATTAGTCAAAGATGAATGATACAAAGGAGTGAAAGGTGGAGAAGGACAAAAACCTGAATCCGTGTAGGTCAGATGAAACAAAGACTGATCTAGATCATATTTCATATAATACCTCACTGGGGACCTGAGCTGGAATCTCTACCTACAGAGATTTGTATTCACAAGTATGAGCCCTGTGAATAAGTATGATCTCCTCTCAGTTAGTGATATGATGCTATCTCAGGTTTTGTAAGTACTTTGAAGCTTGCATATGAAGTGTTTGAAGCACACAATTCTCCAAATATATATCATTACTAAATGAACCATTATTTTAAGTGTCTATAGTCAGAAGGGAATGCAGAGCTTAGTTTTAAGACTGGAAATCATTGGCATGAAACAACAGTTAAAATATTGTTAGCAGTATAGGAGGACTTGAGTTGCTCATAGCCTGGCTGTTGTCCAGCTATTTAGAAGGATCAGACAGAAGGATCCCATTAAAACACAACTTCAATACCAGGCTGGGCAAAATAGAATGTCATTGTTTGAAAAGCAATGTGCCTCATTTGTTTCAAAAGCTTGTCTTCAAAGACGTTTTTATTTTTGGATTCAGATTTACAGACAAATTTAGTATTTTTATTCTTAATTTTCTTTTCTCTTCTTAAAAGAGCTCAATATATTTGCTCATATTTCGTTTCAGACAGATATTTCCCTATAAACATATTACTGCTACTGCATGATACATCAGTGAAGTCGATAGCTTTTAGGTGAAAATATGTTCTTATAGGGCCAGAGAGGTGGAAGTAGGAAAAGCGCTAGTTGAGCAAGCATGATACCTGAGTCCAGTACCCATATAAAACCGTCAGAGGACCTGTTTGCACCCTCAGGGCCAGAGAAAGCAGCTGGCCAAGACCCCTGTCCCTTCTTATAAAACCTGACTCCCCCCTGCCGCAAAAAATCAGGTGGAGAGGTAGAGAGCTATAAAGGAAGATACTCAAAGCCAACCTTTGGCTTCTAAACACCCATGCAGAGGCAAGCCTGTAAACATGTACACGGGTGTCCAGTCATCCACTGGGGCATGGTCAACGTCCCAGTTGCCATCTCCTAAAGTAAAATGACCTTCCAATCAATTACCTATAATTAATCGGCAAAGGGACAAGTACGTGAGGCTAGAGTTACTTAGATTTTTTAAATACAGAACTTTTAACTGGCTTGGTCTTGTGCCTGTCTAATACAGGTAAGATCAGCTGGAGAGTTCATGTGTCAATCAGCAAGGTCATGTCTAGAGCACTGCAGTACACATCACTCTTTCCCATTCCCAATGCTTTCATTCTTTTTTGTATTGATTTTTATTGAGCTCTACAATTTTCTTTCTTTTTAATTTTAATTTTAAAAATTTACACTTCCTCCCCTTCTCCCAATCCCCTCCTGCTCCCCGACTACCCTTCCTCTTCCTCCCTCCCCCTGCTTCCTTAAGAGAGGGCAGGGTACCCAGCCCTGTGGGAAGTCCAAGGCCCTCCTCCCTCCATTGTGGCCCAGGAAGGTGTGCATCCATATAGACTAGGTTCCCAAAAAGCCAATGCATGCAGAGGAGATAAGTCCCAGTGCCATTTCGATGGGTTCTCAGTCTGCCCACATTGGCAGCCACATTCAGAGAGTCCGGTTTGATCATATGCTCATTCAGTACTGGTTCAGCTGAATTTGGTGAGGTCCCATTAGATCAGACACACTGTCTCAGTGTGTCTTCCCCTCTCTGCCTCTTCCATGCCTCCTTCAACCCTCTCCAGGACCAACGCTCTCAATTTACTCAGGGGATTTTGTCTTTTTCTACTTCCCATGTAGATTAGATCTATGTATGTCTCTCTTAAGTGTCCTCATTGTTGTCTAAGTTCTCAAGGATTGTGATTTTTGGGCTAGCTTTCTTTGCTTTATGTTTAAAAACCACCTATGAGTGAGTACATGTGCTAATTGTCTTTCTGTGTCTGGATTGCCTCACTCAAAATAATGTTTTCTAGCTCCATCCATTTTCCTGCAAGATTCAAGATGGTGTTAATTTTTTTCTGCTGTGTAGTTCTCCATTGTGTAAATGTACCACATTTTCCTTATCCATTCTTTGGTTGAGGGGCATTCAGGTTGTTTCCAGGTTCTGGCTATGACAAACAATGCTACTATGAACTTATGTACATTTCACTGAGAGCTAAAGATATCAAACAATTTTTAAAAGCATTTAATAGCCAATAGAATTTCGTTTCGTTTTAGATATTTATGTTTAAGTCTGTGGCCTATTTTTAGATATTTTATTTAATATTCATACATATGAATTATGTATTTGGGTCAACTCTGTCCTGTACTGTCCTGTCTCCATTTTATCCTTATCCCTACACCGTTTCCCTTCCTAACTTCACATGTTTTCTCTATTTCTCTCTTGCTATCTACAGTACTTTCTAAGTCCATTTAGTGTTGTCTGCATATGCACAGGGGTGGAACCATTTACTGGAGCATAGGCAGCCATTATTCTATTGAACATTGACTTAATCAGTTCTTTGCACATTTTAAATTTCATTGTTCTGATAGATAAAAGGCTGCCAAAGAATTCTCCCATTCTGTGTGCTTTCTCTCCACTAGCTTTGACATTTTCCTTAGCTGCACCAAAGTGTTTAGTCTTATAAGATTACTTTTGTCCATTCTTGTTCTTATTTTATGTGGTACTGGAGCATGATTCAGAAGTCTTTACCTGTAAAGTGTTGAAGTGTCCACCCTGCTCTTTTCTGTGGTGGTTTTGGTATTATGTTCATGTAGTATGTTGGAATTTTTGATCCATTTGTATTTAAGTTTTGAAGAGCATTGGAGACAAGAATTTGGTTTAATTTTTCTGATGGTTGTATTCAGGTTTGCCAGTACCATTTTTTGTATTGTATAGTTTTGTTAACGGTCAGCTATCTGTACTTAGTCACATAGAATTATATCTGTGTCCTTGTCCTGTTCCCCAATTTGTTGGTTTTTAGTTTAACTAGTTATATTGTTTTTTGTTTCATATCTCTGTGGTATAATTAAATCAGCCAGGTAATATTTGCTGCAGTATTCTTATCTGAGAAAAAAGTTTGAAAGAATAGTAAATTGAAAATAACACTGTATCTTTATTTCATTATAGTTCTTTGTTTTTGCACTAATATGAGGAATTTACTTCTCAGTTATATATGTATTTAATGACTAGTATGTCTGAGTGGATTTTGTTAGTTTATTGTTTATATGTTTATCCATTATTTACAGCTTTTGATGTTTACCACAGAAAAATACTACTATTTTATTTAATTTCACAAGTATTTCAAACATTTTGCTCTGAGTTTTTCCCAAAATCATCTATAATGTGCAAGAGGAAATATTCTTAACTACGAAGCCAAAATTATTTGGGAAAATAACTATGCATTAACTTCTAGGTCAAAATTCAAATACAGCTTATATTCAAAAGACTAGAACAATGAATATTTTCCTAAAAGTAAATGAAACTTCAGTAAGTTTCTTAAAATTCTGAGAAAAGATAAAGCCATAAATAGCAGCATAGAATAATATGCAATAAAAAGCTGTTTGACATTAAAATTTATCTAATAATCACACTGATTCCTACATTGTTAGCCTTTCTTTAGCAATAAGTCAAAATATTTCTCAAGCAGAACATAACTCAACGACAAATGATAGATTCAGTAGGTTTTAATTTTCTGCATGGCTCCTAGAAAGCCTGTTAACTTGTATGGCCATCCCCATCAGGAGGATCTTGGCACCAAACAACTTTGCCCTTATTTGCTTGATTAGTCTGTAACAAAGACTACAACTCCCTAAGCTCACAACTAGCCATAATCCATAGACAGACGCTATTGCAAAATAAGGAGCAAAAGATTGAAAACTCTATCTAAGCCTTTAATTTAAAGAACTTACATGTAATACATTATTGTTCTTGGATAAAATGAAATACTAATCCCATATAAAACATGAGACTAGACCTAGATATTTAGAAATTAATTGTCTACTCTATTTCTATAGTATTCTTCACATGATGAATATTTTACTTTCAAATTTTATTTTTAATGATTTTTAGGCCAGTGACATTTTTCTGTATTATATGGTAGTGTTTGAAATGTATCATTATTCATTTATAAATTTCATAATTATATTTTACAAGGAATAAGCTCAAATGTAAACCACGAAATTTGGGTGAAAATAATGTGTCAATACTGTACCATCAGTTATAATAAGCACATTAAACAATCCACAAGGCTAATCTCAGGAACAATTGTGCAAGAAGAAAAGGGTGTCACACATGTCTCTCTACACTTTATGTCCATTTTTTTGTAAGCACAGAACTGTGATTTAATATATGCACTTTAGTTAAAAGCAAAGAAATTAAGATATACATTTATAAAAGTTTGAGTTCACAGGAAGGAAACGTTACCTGAATCATGTAACTCAGTGACCAAAAGGTTTCATGGTCACTGTATGCTCTTTATTCTTCCTTCTTTCTCTTTCTCACCACTCCCCCAGCCTTGCCTCTTCCTCTTCTTCCTTGTGATTTAGAACTCAAATTGGGAAAAAAGTAGGAGTAATTGTGGATGTCTCTTCATTGGAAGGTGAGTCCATTAAATGGCACCAAAATCCATGATCAAAACTCAATACCAAGTGGTTAGTGAGCCTAAGGAAATTTTACTTCCTTCTTTCAAAATGTCTTCATGTTCTGATTCTTAAAACAGTCATTTTATGTAAATGAATATGATGCATGTAAGCCAGCAGGTTAAGGAGGACCAAGCCTATGAACTATTTCTAATCTGTTCCCTTTTAATGAATATGAGTTTATGTAGTACAGAGAGAGGCCACTTGTTGGTTCCTGGCTGCTTAGCCCAGAAATAATCACACAGAAACTATATTATTTAAATCACTGCTTGGCCAATTACTTAAGCATACTGCTAGCTAGCTCTCACACCTAGAATTAACCCACCTTCATAATTTTATATTTTATCATGATGTTCATGGCCTACTGACAAGGTTCTGCCATCTATCTCCAGCAAAGCTACATGGCTTCTCTTCCTGCCTACCTTCTACAAGCATTCTGTTTAGTTTTCCCTGCCTACTAAATTCTGCCCTATCAACAGGCCAAGTCAGTTTCTTTATTCATTAATGGTATTCACAGCATACAGAGGGAAATCCCACATCACAGAAAAGGGGAGGTGATATGGGATTTCCCTCTGTATGCTGTGATTATTATCAATAAATAAAGGAACTGCTTTGGGCCTATAGCAGAGTTATAAGGGAACAGAGCTAGGTGGGAAAAACTAGGCTGAGTGCTGGAAGAAAGAAGAGTAGAGTCAGAGAAAAGCTATAGAACCTCTGCTGGAGACAAACACACTGAAACTTCGCTGGTAAGCCACAACTTTGTGGTGAAGCGCAGATTAATTGAGATGGGTTAAATTAAGAAATAAGAGTTAGCCAGAAATATGTTTAAGCTATTGGCCAAACCATATTGCATAATATGGTTTCTATGTGTTTATTTTTGGGTCTAGGCTACCAGGAGGCCAAGAAACAAGTGGTATCCTCCTTACTACAAGTTTCTCTTTTTTTCTTCCACAGCAGAACATGGGGCAACTAAGTGGGGAAACGTGCTGTAGTAAAAGTACTGGTCTGTGAGTTGATACTAATATTTTCTGATTATCTCTTTAGGGTAAGTTCCCATATATAGAACTTCTGTGTTTATAATTAGTGTCAGGGAAGATTAGCTTCCCATGATGTCTAAACTTTGCTCTCCATAGCCTTGACCTTATCCTTCCACTCTCACCTTTTGCCAATTGCTGTGACACTAATTCTACCCCTCTTATCACACCGAGATGCTCCTTAGCTCTTGCAAGATGCCTTGTGTCATCTTTTCTTCTCAAGGTAATTGCACACACTGCTTCCTGACCAAAGCACTGCCTATACTGTATCCCCTTACCATTTATTTTATTATCTGAAGAGTATGTTCCATAAAACATTATGTGCATTTGCCTATAAGAGTGATTGGTCTTACTTTCACTAATTGCCAAAATGTTTCTGGCATTGCACATCCTCTTCATTTTCTCTCCCAAAACAAATATCCAATTTAATTACACACATCAATGTTATGCTATGTAGGCACCACTTTCATGCGAACTTGTAATTGAAGACATCCACAGGCATGCACATGCTAGTGATTTGTGCATTTTAAAGAAACCCCTAGTCAGAATATAGGATACCATAGTGATGTATGTCATGTGAGAGCACTTCATGAGCGGATTTGTTTTCAGGAAGACCTGGCTACACTGAAAATGAGGAGATGCCAGGAAAAGGACTGTTCAGCTCAAGGTTGGAGATGAAGGAATATATGACAGGAACAAAGATATGATAGCAGCTCCCTGCTTTGCTTGTAACACAATTGTAAGTATCAGAAACAATATATGTGCCATAGAGGTTACATTATATTAAGAGAAGGATCCATTTTTCTGCCTATTCCAGCATCTAGATCCTTGATTATACAGCAGGTTGCCCACATTCTTCTAATTGTGATCTTACTGTATCAAGACTCTATTTCCTTTTTTCATTTTTAATCTCTGGCTTTCCTTTTCTTTCCTTTTCACCTCAACAGAGGAAAATGAAACTTTCCTGGGCCTGTATTGGGCCTAGTGGATGATCCAGGATAATCTCTCTATCTCAAGAATAGCATTTAACCACATCTGCTGTCTCTACAGGGATATAAAGTAACATATTTAATAATCTTAGGAATTAGGACATGGACATTTTTGCTAGATTATTCTGCTTAACATGAGGGATAATATGGGCCAGTTAAATATGAGCTTTAATGGGGCAAATGAGGAGATTAGGGACATTGAAGAAAAAATTGATTTTAATGAAGTAGCATTTTAATAAAATTAGTATTACACTCGATAACTCAGCTCAACCCAAAACAATTTTTGTAGTAGTTATCTATGCAGTATGATAAGCATATGAACTAGGAAAGTGCATTGAAATATAAGTTACCATTGGATATCTCTATACTTTGACATAGGGAGATAGGAAATGTGACTTTATACACAATTAATATTGGTAGAAAAATTGTATTTTCTATTCCATTTATATTTAGTATATGCAATTATTATTATAGCATATTTATAGGTTTTTTAACTACAACCCAAATCAATTTACAATATTTTCATAACATCTAAAAATTATACTCCTTGGCATTAACTCTTAAAAGTTTTTCATTTACCTACCTAAAGGCAGATACTGAATCTACTGAATATTCAAATACTTTTTCTACTTGTGTCATTTTATACACACACACACACACACACACACACACACATATTCCTTATGGTATGATGCCATCTCAGCCTTAATACAAAGGAAGGGGCTTGGTCTTGTCCCAACTTAATGTGCCAGACTTTGTTAACTCTCATGGGACCCCTTACCCATTGGGGGAATTGGCTGGGTGCTGAGAAGGGAGGAACCAGGGGTTGTGTGGGAGTAGGGTTGGGAGAAAGAACAGGGGAAGAAAGTGGTTGAATTTTAAAATTAAACATGAAATAAATAAATGAAAAATTTAAAAAATCAGACCATGTGGGTCTCTTGATTTTTCTTTTACTTATATTGTCTTTATGTTCATTCATGTTATAATACAATATTTCTTTTCATCTTTATTGTCGAATGATATTTCATCAAATGGGTATACTATGGTATACTATGTTTTGTTTGCTTGTACATCAGTAGAAAGACAGAATATTTTCTAGTATTTTGTTATCATGAATTATCTACTATAAATACTTATGTGCAGTTTTATTTGGACATGTAATTTTATTTTATTTGATATATACCTAGAATTGATAACACTGTAAGTTATCAGTCCTAAGAGATAACCTACCATTATTCTGCTGAATGGACATAAGACAAAACTTTTCCCTAAATATTTATTTTTATATACATGTGTTAGTGAACCTCTCAACCCTCATCAGAGAAAGTAGGTGGGGATAGACAGTGATTAATATAGAGACTAGAAACTGATAAAAGTACAAAAAGCTGTAAAAAGTACAAAGAGAATATGGAATGTTTAGCTCTAAATGAGATAGCTACATCATATATCCTCCAACAAGATCAGGATTCATGACCAGAGGGTGGAAGAAAGACTGTAAAAGAAAGAAGTAATAGAGGGTTTCTGTGAAGACAAGACAGGACCACAACACAGATAAAATCACAGCATTTGTAACCACATATGCAAGATCTGCATAAGACCAAGACCTACACAAGATCAAAACCTACACAAAATCAAGACCTATGCAAGATGAATCCAGTCAAAATTCTAGCACATTTAGAGAAGTGGCTCACAAGTTCCCACCCTCAGCTCAAGATTTATTGTAACTGATAGTTGCTGCAGAAAGAAGCCAGTTTTTCTTTAGTTTTTTCATGCAAGCCCATATAACTTGGCCATATTCCAGTTTATGGCTCTATATTAATTAACACACATATTGGCATCACTACATGGACCCTAGCATTATAAAAGAATGCATGAAGTTGGGTTAGAAAAGTTAGAGTTATAGGAGATATTTGAGGAGGAGTAAAAGGTAGATTTAAACAAAACACATTATATTCATGTATGACATTCTCAAACAATAAAATTTTATTTAAATATCTGCTAGACTATTCTTTTCATGAATATGCATATTAGCCAGCAACGAGTGTTCCCATGTCTCCAAAATTTCACCTTAGTTACGATTTTTTTTTTTTAGCTACTCTGGCATGTGTAAAGGGGTAGTTTTGTGTGAGTTGCTCAGAGACGAAATCTCACTGTGTACTCCAGGTGGGCTTTAACTCATAGTTCTTCTCCTCTATTGTTACCAGTGCTATGTTATTGTGCTTTTGATCATCATTTCTCTAAGGACTAATGATGTTGAAATTTCAATATGCTTATTACATGTTTATTTATATTCTTTGGAGAAATATAAATTCAGATATTCAAATATTGGTTTAATTTTGAAGTTTTGTTCCTTACTATTATGTTATAGAAGTTATTTATACATTGAGCCTGGGCTCCCTATGGTTTGTTGTTCTCTGAATTATAGTTTTCTGTCATGGTCTCCATTTTCTGTAACAAGAAGCTTTTGATGAAAGGTAGCTTCACTTAACTGTGGGCATAAGGATAAAAATTAGAAGCAGTTAGGAATTGCAATGGTCTAGCAAAATTGTAGCAGTAGATTCTTTTTTAAGTTCCATGGCTTCACTAATCCTGGGATGTTGTGAATGCTGCTAGTAGTAGGTATGGTTATATTCCACCTCCTGCATCTAGGATTCAGGGAATATGATAGAAAAAGTGGGTTGGAAAGATTGTGAGAACTGAAATACTAGACAGTCTACTGTGAGACAGTTTCTCCTAGAAACCTGTAGCAAACAAAAAAACCAGAACAATGGCAAGATCAATAGACATACTAACACAGAAAGGGAAAGATTCCACACAGTCCCTCCTCTGTACAGGCAACTAATGATGGCTAAGAAGGTATTAGCCTCTCTCAGGCATGAATCCCTTCTGTGGTTACCCAATATAAAGTAGACATCCTTGAAACCATGTACACTACAACAAAAATGGACTCAGTCAGTAGTATTTATGTATGTGTCCATACTTATACACATCTTCATATATATGTGTATTTGTAACAATAACAATCAAAGGAAAATATGTTATCAAATTGAGAGTGGAAGTAACAAGGACAGAACTGGAGGGAGGTGATGGGAGAGACTGAGAGAGGAAAGGGAATAAAAAAGTAGTGCTATTATATAATAATAAAATGCAGAAAAAGATAATAAAAGTTATTATATCTTTACACTATCAATCTACTAATTTCTGCAGCCAGTTATTTTCCCATATTCTATGAAATATGTTTTCATCTTATTGAAAATATATTTAAAAGACAAATATATGATTTTATGAATTCCAATTAATCCTTTTTTCTTGATTTTCATGTCTAACTCAAGTTTACATATCACCTCTATATTTTCTTTAAAGAATGGCAAAATGAAATCTGTTACATGTAGACTAACAATCCATTTTCCCTCCTGTTCTGAGAGTACTCACTATTTTCATATGAATAGATAATGGACTTGGATGAATTTTTTTTTGAAAGCAGGTGGAATGGTTATCAGGTTTTTGTATTTTTTTTCTAAAAGTATAGTTTGTTAACTGGTTTTTGTAGGTGAAAACAACTTGCATTCTAAAGACAATTATAGACTGGTCTGGCCACATTCTCTTTCTATGTTGCTGGTATTTGCTTATGCACAAGATCAATTTTCAGTTTCTATATTTGGGTACTCATCTACCTACTACAGTGTATGTATCTAAAATATATATATATATTTGAACTCCTTTATTGTCATTATGGGCATGAATAAAAAGTGTGAACATCTGAATTGCTCAATATGTAATAAGCAGTTGAATTTTGATAAGACAGTAATATTCCTCCATTGTTCTTATATTCATATGGTAAACAAATATTTACTTCAGTGTCAATGGTCTTCACATTTTATTTGACTTGGTTTGCTATTGAAAATGGTCCCTTGGATTGCTGCAGAAAGTCTAGATCATGCTGTGTGCAACGTGCTTATATAAAAACAGCATGTGTTGTGTGAATTGTCTTCAGACATGAATGATGGAATTGTTGGCCATGAGTTCAATGCTAACGAATCAATAGTGAGTGATCTTTAAGCAGAGAAATATAAAACAAGGCTAGGTATTGATCAACTGATAAAAATGTTGTGACCATGGGAATATAACCCTGTATTTCTCCAAGGAGCAATGATCTATAGTCACTGAGTCAGCTTTCTCAGTCACTTTATATTGTATATTAATACTTACTAAAGTAAGTGGTGTTTTGGAAAATAGAAGTACATATACTTAGAAAAATAGTTGGTAGATTTCAATGCCTATGATGCTTAGAAACAGAGTAATATTGATTTTATAATCATTTGCATTTGTTAAGTACTTTAACAAATCTGTGAAGAAGTGTTTCTAAAATTGAATTTTAATATACTTTTCATGTTTTGTAGAATTCACAGAAAAAATGGGGCATTAAATTATTTTAGAGAAAGGATTTTTTATATTATTAGTTCTTTGAAAGTTTTATGCAATATTATTTGATCATATTCACCCACTTCTGCTTTTCTGTTCCCTCTTCTCTACCTATTGAACTTTGTGCCCCATTTCCCCTAAACATTTCAAGATCAAATTATGATCCTCAAGATATTTTTGGATGCATTGGATAAACTTATCAAGGTCTTCACTCTTACAGCAAACTGACCCCTGCTTTCCCAGCACCTTCTGTGCTCAACTCCTCTCTCCATTCTGGGACTATACTGACTTGGACTTTCACAGGTTTTATGAATTCAACTACTGTGTGAGTTGATATATGTAATTGCCCTGATATGTTCAGAATATGATTCTTTGTAGTTATCCATCGCCTCTGGTTCATATGCTTTTCTCCTCTTTTACAATGATCCCTGAATCTATATGAGATATGCATTCATACATTAAGTATATATATATATATATATATATATATATATATATATATATATATATATATATATTTGGGTGATATATATATATATGGGTGTGTATATGTATAAAACACACAACAGATACTTTATACATATAACATCTTTTGAACTTAGCAGTCTTTATTCTCTTATATTTTGTACCTTAGCCATCTATGTTTTAGTTCTCTCTGTGAATATACTGAAAATATAAACTTCTCAAATGAGTATTGAGAGTATCTACGGATATAATGATAAGCAACTAGTTGTTGTTTTAATACTATACCTAGTTAGCAATGTAGCAGTAACATGGTCTCCCCTGATGACCTATTTAGACGTAAGTTATTATCCAGATAATGATACCAGATATGGGTTTCATATTGTTGAATGGTAATTAAGTTCAATAATAAAGTGCTTGGTTACTACTTTATGTTTTGTGATACTATTATGACATGGGCATGCCAAACAAAGAAAGTTAGTTAGTGTTTTAAGTCACAGAGTTCACAACAGTATAATTGATGATTACTGTTCTTCTCCTGTATATTACATAGCACTTCTAAGCACTGGTAGGAATGAAGCTTACAGGTCTATACCAGCATGAGTGTATCATGTTCTTTGAGTAAAGTATGCAATGTCTTCAGTACTAGGGGCCAGAAATAAATTCTTAATTTTACACAAAGTAATACCATTGGTGGCTCAACAAAGACTTGTAAAAGGCCTTGCTAACAAAGCCAGTGTCTGAACTTGGTTTTTTGAAGGATTCTTATCGTTCCAGACTTGGTGAATATCTCTGAGCTTTCACTGTTATTATGAGCAATGCAGTGTATTCTAAACTCTCATTTTCCTTCAGATTCCTTCTCACCAATACTTTCACTGCATCCTTAAATTGCAGTGTGGTATGACTTAATTGATCTCAAAGATCTAATTTCCTTTTGATTCATTGTTTGAGCCACTGCTTATTTAAGAGGATATTATTTAATTTTTATCTCTCAGATTTTCCTAAATATTTCTACTATTATATTTGATACCATGCCTTTGTGACCAGAAGACAAACCTGGTCAGATATTTACGTTTTTGAAGGTTTTTATGTTTTTGAATCTCATATATAGTTTAATTTGGAAAAATTTTTACTTTCTCTGGATATACTTGTGTGTATTTATATCACTGAGCAAGTTGTATATTTTCTGTTGATTTATTTAGTTTAAAATACCATTAAAGTCTTTTATTCATTTGTTAATCTGCTTAGGTGGTGTCTCCATGTCTCAAAGGAGAATTTAGATATTCCCAACTCTTATTAGTTATTTAATAATTTATCCCGTTGGATTTTTAGTTTTTGGTTTATGTATTTTTAGGCTATATTTTATGAGTGTATAGACTTATGATTGGCTTGGCACTGAATGAAATATCCTACTCACTCTTAGAGACAATTTTGCTTTAAAGATTATGTAGCCATTTCAACTTTCTTACTGGTGTTGTCTGATGGTCTCCTTCATTTGACTTATCTGTACACTGGATTCACCTATATATGACATGAATTTCAATGATTTTTTTCTGTTAAATCCAATCAATTTTTTTAAGACAAGGTTTTCCTGTATCGTTTTGGCTCTTCTGGAATTTAGTCTGCAGACCAGGCTGGCCTCAAACTCAGAGATCTACCTGCTTCTGCCTCCCAACTAAGTGCCTGGCTAACAAACTCAATTTTTAATACTATTAACAGATTTGTTTTTCAACTTTGACTTTTCTTACATATTTTGTATGTTTTCTCACTTTCATTCTTCTACTGCTCCTTTTGTGCTTTCTCTTGCTTTAGTGAATATTTGCTAATGCAACTTTTTTGTCATTTGAATTACTTAATTCTTATCAGTTCTTCTTCAAATTAATTGATTCTTCTACCAATTTTGATATACTGGAGAGTGTTTGAGTGACCTTTTTTTATTCGTTACTGTCATAATTGGTGGTGATTACCAATTACAGAGTCCAGCAAGACAGGGGAAATTATCTTGATTACCTTAATTGAGAAATTAAGTCCAACCAACATTGGTGGGTAATATTCCCTAGCTGAGAATCTGAACTGTATAAGTGGAGAAAGAGATTTTGTCATTCTTTGTTTCCTATGGAAGCCATATGACAGCTGCTTCAAGTTCCTTCAGCCTTGACTTCTGCCAACAGAACAGATTATACCCTTGACCTCTAAGCTGAAAGAAGTAATGTCTCCTTAAAATTGGTTTTGTTATTCTGTTTTATCTTAATACCAGAAGAAGAAACACACATTACTTGTTAAATCCATTAGGTCCTTTGAATATTCCTTTCTTTTCCTTGACATTATATATTTGATGAGACATTGTCATCATTCATTATTAAAGTTCTTTTAGGCGAATTTTAACTCATTAAATGTATTAATACTTTAATAACATTTGGCTACATGAAGTTTATCTTTCCATAATTTCAGGATCTGACACTTAAAAATCTTTAGAAAACTGATTGTATGACTTTGGATTGAAAGAAAAATTTGGAAAAATTTCTTAACTTTAGTTTGCTTAGCTGTAAAATTATGGCCTTAATACTTACCATCTGGCACCTGCGAATTTATATATCTAATTACCTTTTTAAAAGTCATTTGTCTGTTTCTAACTTAAAATATTAAAGCTCTAAATATGCTTCAAACTTACCCTCTGATACATAGCTACTTTTGCTCACTTACCATACACTACAGTGCTTAATGCGAACTAGTCCCTTCTAGTTCTTGGGCCAAGAACTTTGGTTCAGTCTCAATTCCTTCTTTGCCATATTGGTGCACAAAAAAACCCAAAAAACAAAAACAAAAAAACAAACAAAAACGTTATAATTTATTTTCTAAGCACACCAGAACCCTCACTCATATCTCTTCAATTTTCCTGTTACAAACCTCCCTCTCTGTCTCCTATGTGTGTGTATATGCGTGTCATTTTTCATCTCTCTCATGTCTCTGTCTTTCTCTCAGATTATTACTGTATAAGATTAACTGTTCTTAGCTTCTTTGCTTGTTTTAGTTTAAAGTAGGAAACTTATTTAAATGTTACTTCCACCCTTACAGGCTAACTGTTCTAACAGTTGGTCCTAAACTATTGGTACTATTTTGGGATGGAAGCCTGGCTGGTGAAGTTCAGTCACTGTGCTTGGGTCTTTGTTGTTATAGCCCATCCCACTTCCTACTAGGTCTCTCCCTTTTCTAGCCAGCCTTGGTAAGTTACAAGTTCCTACTGCTGTGGGGACACAATGCTGTCCTTGCCTTATTGAGCTGAATTTCTAGAAAGAATCAGAACAAAAACTTCCTGCCTTATACTGTTTCTTTCAGAATATTGTCACAGCCATGAGCCAAGTAAGACACACTTCTCATGTTTCCTACACTCTTTTCATCTTTTTCCCTTTATGTTTTCCTTTCATTTATTCATGTATCCAGTATTTTTGCTGTTATTAGGTTAATGTGTATGCCCTTCAGGAACAATGTATAATCTATGAATAGAGGGTTTTTTGTTTTATCATTGTTACTTTGTCCTAAGCATCATTAAAAAATGTCTAGTAGGAGCATGAACAGTACTTGCTTTGAACAAGTAATTGGGGAACCTAAAATTATCATGGTGGAATGGGACAGGCAAGAAAGTATAAGCTAGGATGTTATGAGATAAGTTTTGAGTTGCCAATATAAAGAAAAGAATTATATCCTGTAAATGTATACATTCCATATGAGGATCAATATAGCAGAAGGCCAGCAAACAGGTGTGAAAGAAAATTGCTAAGTTAGAAGGTAGAGAGAAGAAAACCCCCAACGACTGAGTGATTCCGTGAAACATCAACAGCCTATCACAGGATCTGAATGTGAAGAGACATGCTTTGCGAAGTCAGAGGAGGGTTTTACGGTCATCAGAATGAAGAGAGACAATGCTGTTAGACAAATGATTTCACTAGACAGTGTAAAGACACTAATAAATAATAATACATCGACTTTGAGTGGTGGAACGGACCAGGAATAGATATGAGCACTGACTTCGGATGTAGACCACTTACTGGGATAGCTGTAGAACCATGTCAAATGATGTGAAGAAGACACAGTGGTGTGGTATCAAAAAGGAAGAGTCTTTGGGGATTTGGGGAATTCTAAATGTAATTAAAGGAAACTAAGTGAAAGTAAAAGCACAATAAAAATGAAAAGATGACGTAGCACAGGAATTAGACTTCTTTGGAAGAAGAAATCTTATCCCAAACAAAGAGGAAGTTTCATACTGAATAGGTCTCCTCTGTGTATAGAAAATATTTTTTTTCTATAAAGAGGATGCTATGACTGATGAACCAGGGGTCTTAGGGAACACCTCCCATAATTTCTTTGTAGAAAATAGAGAAAAGTTTTGAAGTGTCTAACACTGAGCTGAAATTATGAATTGCTTTCAACCATTATGGAGACTCCTCATAAATTTTATAACTCTGACAACCCAGTAACTGACTCTGACATGCCTCATTATGGTGGAGAGTTAGTGGCCAGTGAACATCTTCAGTGTGGGCCAAGAAAGATCCTGGCTGACAAGTGCATGTTAGTACAGGTGGCTTCTGTGCAGCCCTGTGTTTCCCTTCAAGCCAGCCCCTCCTCTGACTATGCCTCCAGGCAGCCTTATGTTTGAATATAACCTTCAAGAAAAGGAATTGCTTTAAAACCTCTGCTTCTAACACATCTTTCCCAGATCTTTCTCTTCATTTCTTAAGGCTTCAGAGTCTTAGAGTAGGTATCTTTCTCACAGTCTGACATTCCAAGGGCTTACCAGGCAGGCATTTTTCACATCACCTAAATAGCATACAATATCAATACCTTTAAAGTTCCAAGGTTTGAAAAATAAGAAAATGATGGTGGTAGTTTGAACGGCCTGATTTACTTCTAAACCTGTATTTGTTCATCAAGCGTTCTGGTTTAGTAGTTCTTTTCATATAAAATTCAATGGTATTCCTGTATGGGTAGAAAAAGGTTTCTAATGGAGGAGCACAAGAGTAATAGTGTGTGCTTAAAACTGACTGATGCTGATTTGGTGTTAGTCAGTGATTATTTTTTACTATTGTTGCATTACATAATAGTGCTGGACTTTCTCCTGTACTGTGGTAGTGCTGTGGATATAATTAAATTTGAGATTTGAAAGGTCTAAAAATGCTTAACATTTATAAAAAATTAAAAAGAGATAGTAACAATCTAGGGGTATAAAACTTTATGGTCTATTTAAAGTTAAGATAGTGAAGTAGGGCTTCCAATCAGCCACTGTTGTGGTAACAGCCGATTCAATGCAAACATTAAGAAGAAGCATACTTCTGGTGAGAAATTTCCCATGTCAGCACTATGTCATGGGAATCGACAGAATGCTTTTTTAAAAATTAAGTAACAAACTAATTCAGAGTTTTCTAAGTGGAGTATGGAGTTAGTGTAGTGTCATTTAAATCTGTTCTGAGTTAAAATAGACTACAGGGTTTTAATCTAGACAATATAGGCTACCTCTCATTTGTTAATAGTTCAATGTTTGCTGCTTTAATTTCTTTTTAAAAGCAAACCAAAGCTTATCATTTCAAAATTGAAAATAATTAAAAAATAATATTACTTAAGGTAAAGGAATACAATCTCGGATTAGAAAAGATCCAGCTGCCCATCTGCATCATCTGTACACAACTGTTCAAACAGACAGAGAGGATTCCAGAAGCTCCGGGATGTTGGACATTTGTAAGTGACTGAAAAGCCTGATAACTTGGCAGCGATGTATTTGCACCTCTTATAAATTGAATACCTATCTTCTTTAAAAACAGAGCCCTCATTGCTGTATGAATGGTTACTTTAAAATTTTCCTTTTAGAAGACTTATGCAACAATGCAGGACAGAGACCTAGTGTCATGTCCAGTATGGTATTTCAAAGGCAGCTCTAACTCAGGCAGCATGTGGTTTCTTTTGAAGAAAGCAATAATATGGCTCCGAGTAGGTTGCTGAAAATGTGGGGTGTGAATTTCATTATCGGCTCGCATGACTGAGTCTAAAATGACCTAAGGGAAAATTCCTTCTGTGGTAACATATTTCTGCTTCAAACATCTTGAGTAAACAAGCTCACCTTGTTGGTGCACCCCTGTGTGTGATCTTATAAACACTGCAGAGCTACTGTCACATTTCAGAGGAAAAGTGTTCAGGGCACAGTTCTAATATCTTGCCGACACTATGAGTGCCCCACTTTACAATATGCATATGAATTGAATATATGTAAAAAATCTGTATAACCATGGCACCATCACAATAAGCAGTAGCTCTGTGTAAGAATTGTCACATGTCATGTTTTATACTTCTTACATGTTAAGTCTTTGTGTGTTAAACATTTACATAGCATACTTAAAGAAGCATATGTTGTCTCTCAATTTCTTAAATAAAAAGACCTACGTAATAGTGCATTAATTTAATAAATGTACATATATTTTGCTGTACATTTGTACACTGTTAGTGTGGACTACAAATTATTCCATTTTTATATAGAAAAATAAATAATCGGGCCTTAATCTAATAGTTGAGAACTAGTATTTACACGCATGCTTATACCATACATACATGTACAAGTGCATATATACATACTTAAATGTGTATATATAGCTATACACACATGCATATATAATAAGAAAAATCTTCTATGAGTACTTTTCATGTTTCATTTCTCTTTTCTCCTGAGAAATTATCTAGTTTCAAGTTGTCAGTCCTAAACATGTATAAATATGAACATTAAAAGGACTCATATATATAATACACACACACATATATAAAACACTTATAACAATAATGAAGAAGAGGTCTTGAATTTAAGAGGGGATTGGAAGAAGACTGGAGAAGTTGGAGTGAGGAGAGGAAGTTGATGCCACAAAACAATCCCACACCAGTTCAGAATTAGGATAATAAAAGGATTATTTATTCAATGGAAAAACTTACAGATTACTGTCCTAAACAATAGTCCTCTGAGCGCAATTAGCCAGAATGGGAGCTGGAAGCAAGAGAGTAGGCACACAGTTCCTGCTGCTTTTTAAACTATAAGAGAATATGCCCAAGTGTGCTGGTATTTAAAGGCTATTGGCTGAAGGAGCAGAATGTGCTCCCACAGAAGGAAGTGATGGAAATGAAATAATACTGGACTCGAATGAAATTCTCAAAAATCCATTAAGTTGCAAATGTTCCTGCTCTAGATTTTCACCCATTTTTAAAACAATATGACAGTGGCCATATGATGTTTATATTTGAAGGATTTAGCCTATTAATCCAAATATCGGCAATCTTTCCTTTATAATTGCTTATTAAAACACATTGGAATAATCTGAAGAAACTCTATTCCTTGGGGATTCTTAAATATTTTAAACAAGTAATAATTTATTCATTAAGTGATACAATAATCAATGCAATGCTGAAGCAACTTGTTTTATTTTCCCTGTATGTTACTTTTGTTACAGATGCTATCTTCTATAGAGTAAAAGTATTGTTTTAATAATATAAGTTTACGACATGAAGTATATTGTGTCAGGAATTTCTGCCCACTACCACTATTCATAATGCAGTAGTTATGACATAATGCATAAAACCACAGAATCAGGTTTTGAGCTTACAAATCTAGGTCCAAGCTGTGATGGTTTGAGTAGACTCTTATTTGAATATATGGCCTATAGAGAGTGGCAATATTTGGAGGTGTGAACTTGTTGGTGTAGGTATGGCTTTGTTGGATGAAGTGCGTGCACGAAATAGTTCACTTCTTCTTCTTTTTTTTTTTTTTTTGTGGATCAGGACTTTGAGCTCTCAGTTTGTTCTCCAGTACTATGTCTGCTTGACCACCATCATGATCCCCACAATGGCAAAAATGAACTAAACCTCCGAAACTGTAAGCCACTCCAATTAAATGGTTTTCTTTATAAAAGTATATATGGTCATGGTGTCTCATTATAGCAATAGAAACCCGAACTAGGACACAAGGATACTATGACACTTAACTCTATTGAAAGTCACTGTTTACCCTAGTTACAAAACTGTCAGTTATAATTGTTACCTTACAACTATAATACTTTATTGGACGAAAGGAATCTAACACAAATGAACTCTCTCACTTCAGAGAATGAAGCATCACTGGGACAGACAGGTCAACTTAAACTCTTGTTTCTGTCAGAGTATTCCTACATAATTGGTTAAGAGCACTGTGAGGTATATTTCAGGCTGGCTACTTATCTGCATGGGTTTTCAGTAAGGGAGGTGCTGGGATGAGAATTGGGATGTTAGGAAATCTGTATCAGCCCCTATTCACTAAAACCACAGCAACTGTTAGAGAATATTAAAATACTTCCCCATTTCCATTTCAAAATCTGATGCTTGCAACTGTCATGCCCATAAGATTTAGGATTACTATTCTAGATTTGCAATCCTTTCTTTGGAATACTGACTCTTCATGAGTCCCCCTTGGTTCAGTATTAGCAGAATCATACAGATAAGTACAATGTGAGGCCTTTCTTTATTTCATGCCTAGAGAGTCCATAGCCACCACTTATTTCCATACCTCTGCTTATTCTATCCATATCTCTGGTATAAATCAAAGCTTATTTCTAAGAAATATGGGACTCAACAGATTCTGTCAAACTTGGGGAGAAAAGGCCAGGAAAGAAAATAGTTCATTTGTTCTAAACAGTAAAGGTAGACACCACCTGACATAAAGTCTTAAGTCCTTCTCAGCCCATCTAGGAACCTGTAATAAATCCAAAAAAAAATTCATTTTTGGAAGCATACTAGTGAGACTGTGGCTTGGCAAGGCATCTGATAAATCAACAGAATGTGCTTGTAGAGTACCTGTCATAATACCCCACTCTCAAATTCTCTTTATAGAGAAAGAGAAAAGTAAGGGAAAGGAAAATGTACCGCCCAGCCTCCACTGGTTGATTAATCTAGTGTTTTTCTTTGTCACAACAGAGAAAGGAATATTTGACTGGTTTGAAATAATGTTTCTCTGTTTAGTTTCAACTATTGGGAAGTGGATTCAAACACTTGACTAAAAATAAGGTACCTACAACCTGGAATATTTATTGTTCTACTGAAGTAATGTTAGGCTACACATTCTGAAACTGTTCCTGGTAGATAAATATCTGGAAAAGTTCTCATTCCCCCATTTCTCCCTTCTCTCCATCCCCAGTTTTTCCAGGAGATTGTATCTATTTCTTCTTCCTCGGGTAATCCATGCATTTCCCTCTTAGGCTTCTCATTGTTTTCTAGCTTCTCTGAAGTTGTGGACTATAGCTTGTTTATCCTTTTCTTTATATATAATATCCACTTATAAGTGAGTTTTATCATATGGGTTTGGCTTTCTTTGTCTGCTTTATCTCACTCAGGAAGATTTTTTCTAGTTCCATCCATTCACATGCAAATTTCATGATGCCATTGTTTTTTTTTTTTACAGTTGAGTAATATTTCATTGCTTAAATGTATCACATATTTTTAAATCTATTCTTTGGTTGAGGGGCATCTAGGTTGTTTCCAGGTTCTGACTATTATGAATAATGCGGCTCTGAACACAGCTATGCAAGTGTCCTTGTGGCATATGCCCAAGACTGGTATTGCTGAGTCTTGAGGTAGATTGATTCCCAAATTTCTAAGAATTTGTCATACTAATTTCCAAAGTGGTTGTACAAGTTTTCACTCCTATCAACAGTAGAGGAGTATTCTCCTTCCTCCACATCCTCTTCAACATAAAATGAGGGAACAAGATTGTCAAATTGGGGGAGGAAATGAGAGGGAGAACAATGAAAGAGACAACTTGATAGAGGGGGCCATTATGAGATTAGGGAGAAACCTGGTGCTATGGAAATTCCAGGAATCCACAAGGATGACCCCAGCTAAGACTCCCAGCAATAGTAGAGAGGGTGTTCTCCTGTAACCAATTGGTGACTACCTTAAATGTCAAATTAGAACCTTTATCCAGTAAATGATGGAAGCAGATGCAAAGATCCACCACCAAATACTGGACCAAGCTCCAGGAGTCCAGTAAAAAAGAAGGAGGTATTATATAAGCAAATGGGTCAAGATCATGATGGGGAAACCCCCAGAGATATCAGACATGAGCTTGTGGGAATTCATGGACTGACAGCTGTGAGTCTGCATGGGACCAAACTAGGCTCTCTGAATATAGGTGACAGTTGTGTGGCTCGGTCTTTTGTAGGACTCCTGTTAGGGAGACCAGAATTTATTTAACCCTGGTGCATGAACTGGCTTCTTGGAGCCCATTCCATATGGTGAGATACCTTGATCAATTTTATTACAGTGGGGAGGGACTTCATCCTGTCTCAACTTGATATGCCAGGCTTAGTAGATTCCCCATGAATATTCTTACTTCCTGGGAAACCTTATCTGCTGGCACTATGATTATGAGGACTTATGAAGACAGGTCATCTTCAGGGTAAAATTTTATCACGTGAAAAAATATATATTTATATATATGTACTTCCCAGTAAAATAATAATCATGGATCACTTAAAAATCAAAGCTGGCTTTGGAGTTGGACAATCAATATCTTTCTCTAAATCCAAGCATGTTGTTAAAAGAAAAATTCAGTTTATTTATATGATGGATTACATTGATAGATTTTCGTATGTTGAACCAGCCCTGCATTTCCGGGATGAAGCCTACTTGATCAAAATGGATGATTTTTTTGATGTGTTCTTGGATTCGATTTG